>CM023611.1:17814805-18269805 GCA_013358685.1 Antennarius maculatus
TATTGATTCCCCACATGATTCCTGCAGTGAATTGAATCATGTTTCCTGGAAAGGTCTGACAATAAGCCAGTAAGGAAAACCTTATATGGTCAGGGCCAAATACACCATGTTGCTTCTTATGTGGTGCTTTTAGTGACACGGTTTGAAATGCTGCTTCGTTGATGACATCTGACAGGCTTTTCATAACATCACAGCTCTTACCTTCTCAATGGGTTCCTAAAGCTATGATTGGATCATAAAAACACCTCTTTGTGCTTCAGGAGTCACACAGCTCTCTTTCTCGTGACCCAGCCCTTAATTAGTACGTTAGCAGATTGTCATTTGCATGCATGTGCCCTCGTGAGTAGATGGGAGGTTGTGTGGGGAGGGGGGTGCCACTTGAGGGCAAATTTTCCTAACAGACAATAAGATAGAGAAAGGTTCAGAGATGTTATTGTAGATAATTGTGATGGTGAATACAATAATTAGGCCTAATTTCCTTTAAAATGAAACCACTTAGTGTGGTGCCCAGTTTCAACCAAAAAAGAAAAAAAAAAAGTTTTTTGGTGAATTTTCATAAAAACAAGAAATGCAGCATTGGTTATTTAAAATATTCTCTTGAATTTCTACACTATTTCAGAGATGAAAAAAAAAGCTTTTCCTTTTGAAAAAAAAAAATAATTGAAATTTTTTTTAAAAAATTTTGATTTATAAAATTAAAAAAAAAAAAAATAGAGAACAGATTTTAAAGTCAACCTGACTGCCATAATTTTTTCATTTGGCTTCATTGGAAACACACAACAAATAGGGAAACTCTGTCGACTATCCTTATTTTCTATTCCCTGAACCTGACGAAAGATCCACCTACCTAAAGGGATTTTTGCCCCTGGAGAACAGAACCGTGCATCAGTGCAGGTTTCATCCTGTTATGTAGCCTCAGCCATTCCATGTTTTCAGCTGTGTACTTTAACAGAAAAGCCACGTCTGCTATAACGACGCTGCTTTGTTCTAATGTAACACTTGTTCTGACATACCAGGCTGGGAATTTTGAAAATTATTGGACTGTGTTGAGACGAGTGTATTATGTGTGTTTCCACTGAATACTAGGCCAGAGATTGAAAAACACAATAGAAATTCTCATTATATGTGAACTGACAAAAAAAAACCCCACAATATACCAACAACAGGATTTATTGACCAGGGTTCTTGTTTTTAGTTGTCATTCATGAAATGTTCTTTTTCTGCCTGTGAATGTGTTTTTTTTCTATTTTTTTCAAATCTGTTATTAAGAACAAAACCATGCTTTGTTCTGGTGAAATATTTCTGTAACCTGTTGTTTAAGGTTCTTGTCTGCAATCTTCTTTACCCTTTGTTGAATTTGTTTTAGTAGATAATTATCTGTGTCATTTGTCAACCCTGTTGCCAGTTGTGCACACTGCTGGCTAGTTTAATATCTCTCACCATCACTCATACTGCTACATCGGCTCATGCAAATATTGTCTGCAGTAATTTGCATTTGCAATCAGCTGACACTGATCAATGCACCATCGTCTTTTACCTCCTGTGCATCGCTGGCATCAGGACAGATTCCCTCGCATATAATCCCTCATATTTTATCTTGTGTATTTTTCAGAGCAAATGCTAGACAAAGAAAAATGGTTATTTTCCTGTACTCCTTATTGACCACCGGTGCTGAGAGTCTTCCTGACTGACAGCTCGAATTCCTCAAATCCACTAATGACACGTGATTGCTCTGGGTCAGAAACAGGCAAACAGGACTTCATACTCCCACCATAACTACTCTTTATCCTCTCAGCTGTTTTTCCTTCTTCATTCCCCACTATCTCAGGCTTCTTGGAAAATTTCTCTCCTTTCTCTGAATTATTGACTAGTCTGGAGTCCCATGAGATTGAGCTGAGGGTTTATTGGTGTCAATCAGCAGCAGCATTGAGCTTTTTTGTTGACTCCCCACACCTAAATAAAAAACATGGTTGGCTTTATCACATGAGTCTGAGGTTCAGATAAGGGGTGCATTTCACCTCCTGACATTTATAAAGAACACATTCTGCACTGATCAGCAGAAAATAGCATCTGAATTATTATCTGAAAATAGCATTATCTTATTTAGGTTTGTTGACTTTCTTAAGGATAATCCATCGCTGAAAATTTCTTTATATAAGTGAGTCATGGAGGTGAATACTGACAGACATGAAACACATCCTCCTGCTATGACATGTGTTAGCACTAAAAGCACTCCAGATAAAATTCTGTATTATTTTTACCCTGAAAAGGGTTAAACTCAGCAAAGTACTTCTATCCTCTCTTTTATTCCCTTTTATTTTCCCTGTAAACACATCAGAGCTTGCCAAAATGTGTCACAAATACATTGCTTATATTTCAAAACACAAGTTTTTCCTTTTGGAGGTCATTAGTCAAATAAGCAGGACTTCTCAACAAGCCCCAAGTTCTTATAAAAATTAAGAATTTTCAGTAATCTATAGCTAAATTGTATCACCAAACTGAATAATTAAAAAATTGGCAAGTACTTAGGGCTAGGGTTACCCTGTGATTACCCATTTGATTGTAAAAGGGTAAACATCATTAAGGAGAAAGACAGTGTTCTTTCTATTTGAATCACAACTCTATCAAACACATTGATCTGGAATAGTCTCAGTCTTGTTAAATCATTCACACCTGCTTGGGTTTTGGACTAAACACTTTGATAAATTATTTTTGTGGCTCATTCTTCACCACCCTATAATTATTTGAAGTGAGAAACCAGATCCTGTGCATGGAGACCACAGATTGTCCACAGAAATGTTGATTCATGTGTCACTGAGGAAGGCCTTGCTGCTGAAGACGAATGCCTCTTCACTGTGCTTCATTGTCCTGAACTAATTATCGGAATGACAAATGTGACATCACTCCCCAGCTTTGAGCGGTGGTTTAAATAGTGTTGAGTGACTCAAGGTTGCCATTAGATGTGACTTTATATTGAAACCCGTGATGAAAAACTGTTGCTGCATGTAAATCAGTGTGTGTTGTGAAATTACCTGTTGCTTAGGAACCAATTTGATGGGTACTAGCAGGCTTTGCCAAGGTCTCTGAAGACAAGAATCCCTGCATCATAAAGTGTTGAGGCAAATCTCAATTATTGGTTATTAGTGATTATTATTCATTTTTCAACTTTAAAAGAAAACTAAATAAATACATTATGATTTTCTCATTCTATTGATCGGCTACTTGCCTTTTGTCTATAAAACGATTTTGAAACAGGACAAATTTGTTGTTTGGTCAATATGAACATGGATTCGAATGATAATAATATAGTGCGTTTATGGTTGGAAATATAAAGGTGTGTTTATAGATATAGATATAGATATAGATATAGATATAGATATAGATATAGATATAGATATAGATATAGATATAGATACACACACACACACACACATACAAGGGGGCCTATAAGCATGCAGTTAATCGTGAGAAGTAGAGCAGCGGGGAGCTCCTTCGTGGTACACCCTATGTGCAATGGTGCCTTGCTCAAGGGCACTTCAATAGTGCTCAGGAGGTGAACTGGTCACCCTCCAGTCCACGGCCCAAGACCTAGTGGACTGAGCTACTGCCAAAAAATCTGGAACGCTTAATGAATTTGCGTGTCATCCTTGCCCAGGGTCCAGGCTAATCTTCTCTGTATCAGATTGTATTGTAGTATTGTATATGAAATGTATTTGCATGTTTCACAACTGTCCGACAGGAGGTGTTGAAACATATTTTTCAGGTTATTGACAGATGGAGAGGTGCTGGAAAACAATTCCAAGGCGTTACGCAACATGCATATCAAAGATGACACAAACCCATTACATAATGAATAAACAACACCCAGGAAAAAACATCTTATCAGTAGAGCTATAATCTCATCATTTTGTTCCTTCTCATATCAGCCAGAGTCAAAGTTTCTAAACTTCCTTTCTAGTTGTTTTATATTTCATTGGGATAAGGCACCATGAGTCTTAATCGTGGTGAAACAGAAATGATTTTGAAAATCTGACATTAAAGAACAGAACTTAATTTGTTGCAACATGTCATGAGAAAAATCTGTTTTGTAATATTGGGATTTTTATCAGTGATACAATTCACTGTAAAGTAAATACAACTTTACTAACATCCTAAAAGTCTTGACTGTGCTGCTATTTTAGCCTGTTAGCACATTTGAGCATGTGGCAAAGAGAAAGCTTTGTGAATCTAAAAAATTGGTATCAATTTATTTGAAAAGAAAGACAAAAAAAAATCTTAAGAATATTTCAAATACAACGTACTGCAAGAAATCTGTGTGAAGAAGGGTTTTCCTAGAGTACATTTTAAAAGCAACAAATCGGCATCTCATTATTCCATACACCCAGGAAAAACTAAGCATTGAATGCCAATGAAGGAGTGTGAAGCCATGGACAACATCCTGCCTCCTCTCCCTGATTTGCACCCCTACTGTGAGGAAAAGCGCTGGTCGAATGAAGAAGGCAGACTCAGTCACCATCAGTGGGGGCAGCATCAGAGGAACAGCAGCACTTCAAATGGAATGTGAGGTCTTCAAGGCATACGGTCATAAATTTTTCATCTGCAGCCGGCTTTGAGGCAGGAGAGAGGGCAGGCCAGCCGGGCTTCAACTGAAGGCATCGAACAACAAACTGAGGCTTTCAGAGACAAAAGGTAGACGGGGGAAGGGCACTTGAAATGAGAAACAACAAAAATCCTTTGTTTACAATATATGAGCAAAGAGTGGTGAACAAAGTCAATGTTTAGCTGTGGCAGCTGAGAAAATCTACCAGCGGAGTGGAAAATATCACAGCCGCAATCAAAAACATAATGGCAGTGCAGCAAGTGTGAATACTCTAATAATGGTTTCCTCAACAACAAACACGGAAGAAAAGAGCCATAAATGTTTAGTTGCAATTGTTTTTTGAGTCATTTTGATCCGTACTGACAAGCCTTTTCTATGAGAGACTATATTTTATGTTAATATAAAAGTAATTATAGATATTTGCTAATAAATGTTGTCACATGCACCCTGACCACATTGTTAGGTACACCTCTATGGTCTAATGTAAGTCAGTGCAGCTCTACCTTTATTTTATTATATTTATTATGTTGTGTTTATTGTTTATTTTTGAGATTTGGATTATACCAAGTGATGTATTGAATGTTTTTGTCATCCTTATATACATGTGAAGGCGACAATAAAATACCGTGACCTCAGTTCTCTGATGCATTATTTCAAAAACATCCCTATGAGGGTGTCAAAGAATGAACTCATTCTTGGTGTCATTAAGTAGACCTTCTCTCAAAAAAGTTGGTGTGTAATTTAGTGGCTGCTAACCCACATTAGGTAATGTTGTTAGAAATGGTGGCCTTGTAATGCACACAGCTTTCATTTTTAAATCCACCTTTTATATTTGTTTGAATCACAGAAAAATGTAAGTTTTAGAAAAGTCACAGGTAGCTGTGGATGCTTTCACATTACCTTTTCAAAAAGAAATAAAAATACATTACTATTCTGCACAATCAAAAGCTATATCCTGTTTTTTTGAATCATTTATTTCAGGCGACTCTGTACCAATAAAGCGACTCACATATATGAGCCAATGCTGGGAAATGCATCCTGGCCCTCATTCGATAAGCAGACGGTGAAGGTCTGCAGAGGGTCTGCAAATTTAATGACTGATGTTCCCGGCACTGCTGAATCCTCGGGGTGCAGAGTCTGTCTGGACGCTAATGCTGCCTGACATCTCCGTTCGTGTTTAAACAGCCCATGTTATCCTGAATGAGCCACTGCAATGACAAATTTAAGGCAGCTGGGATACAAAGATCATCGACTGCTCTGTTCTAGCTGTTGTGACTCCAGCATGACTTGATTTAAAATGTTGTGTTGACAGTTTGTTGATGAACACAATGCTGCTCTTTTACTGACTTTTAAGTTATTTTAAATCATGTTTAATTTATGCTTTTAGATAAATAAATAAATAAATAAATAATAAATAAATAAATTCCTTATGTCAAGTACAATTCAATGTAACTTCATGCTTCATAAAGATAAATATATATTCTCTTACATTTCACATATGTCATCCTCCAGTTGAAATTCACAGACACAATTTATTTCCTAAAATATTCATATAATGGACATCAGAAGATTCCTAATAAGATAGAATATCAGTGCCTTGCTCAAGGCTCAACTGATGTCCTAAAGAAGTGAACTGGCATCCATCTTCAATCCACACTGACCAGTTTCTTTCGGCCAATCCAAGGACAAGACTGTCTGATAAATGTGAGCAAAAGCAAAAGCATAAATGTGTGTGTTTGTTAATCCAGACCCAGTGGGGGTGTTGAGATGCTGTTGTGCATTTGCTAATGAGATGAAGATGCAGCATGGTGTCACAAGGGCAGTCGGGCCTGGAACTGTATGACTGGATACAGGTGGTGTGGTTCTTACGCCGTTGCTCAGAGGGATTAGGCCCCTGACGGGAGATGGAACATACGTGATTATTTTGTTCAAAGGTGAATGGAGCGTTATCCGTGTGATTACTCTGACAGATGTCAATGGTGTTATTTTAAGGGAAAGTGCCTCTCTGCTGCTACCTTCCTCTGATATTACAAAGAGTTGGCGAGACTTCTGAATGTGGCCTTAAAGGTATATAAACATTAGCTATTTATCTATTTAATAATTTATACATACGCAGGATTTTAAGCAACAAATAAATGCTGTTAATTTAAACACCATTATTAAAGTACTGTATTGTGTAAAAAATCAGCAGCCTTTTGTGTGCGTGTGTGTGTGTGTGTGCGTTGGTGTGTATATGTGTGTATGTGTATGTGTGTGTGTCAGTCTGTCTGTCTGTCTATCTATCTTATCTATGAAAAGAAATTAATGAAATAAAGTACATATATAATAATCTGAAATGTATAATGAAAAATAGGAAATATGTTTCTGATTTTATTTTTTATATTAAATGTAAAAAATATAAAACATATTATCTTTTAGCTATATTTGTCATAATTTTGTTATAATATATTAACTCAGTTAAGTTGTGTGACATGTTTAACAAAAAAGCTGATCAGAAAAAATGACTGGTTTCATTAGCAAGAAGAAAATCCCATGAGTGTTATTTCCCATCCTGTGTTTTCATCCTTGTATTTGCAGGCGGAGTGGAGTGGATGAGTTCTGTGGGTGGAGGAGTCAGGAGGTGACCCACAGCCCACACGCAGCCCCGCCCAAGAGGAGAGAGTCTTTGTTGAGCTCCGGGAGCTGAGGGCCTGCAGGGAGGGTGAGCAGCCAAAGAGCAAAGCTCCACCAAATAGGATGAAGTTATTGAGCATAATGTTGTGTGGGCTCAGTGTCAGATTATGCATTACGGTATAAAAAGATAAGAGCACAGACCATTAAACCGGAGTCAAACTCTTTTTTTGTGTAAACAAACTTGGCTATAAAAGCTTTGTTTGATTCTAATTCAGATTCTAATAATAATTCTGAGTTGAATTCTCATTCTGATTTTCTGGGTCAGATTTCATAAAGTTGCTGTGGATCACATGATGAAGATGATTTCAATGAAATCCCATTTCTGTTTGAATTATTATGAGAGATGTTTAAGAACATTAAAAGTTTCAGATAATCGGACTCCTAATGCTCACAAATAGGTTTTATCCTCTAAATCGGCCAATTTTAGAGGTACTTCAGCACATTGTTTCATTTCAGTAGCCTCACAGCAAGAAGATCAGGGGTTCAAACCCCATCACTTCCAACATGGCCTTTCTGTGAAGAGTTTGCATGTTCTCTCCTTGTCTGAATAGGTTTTCTCCGGGTTCTCCGGTTTCCCCCCATTACAAGGAAAAACATGCATCTAGGGAATATTAGGTCATGTTGGACCGTAGTTGCGGCGCGCCCGGGGTGCAGCAGCTCTGGACCAACTATCCATCTGGCCTCGAAATTTCGTTGTACCATCTCTGTGTGCAGTGCCGGCTGAAGCCTCCAGGGGGCCGTAGGCAGGCCCTCTATCCAGGGGCCCTTGGAGTGGCGTTCGGTGACGGTGAAAATTTTTGGACGTTTTAAGGCAGTAACCATAGAATTAGAGGAATATTGGGGTGTCTGGTGGCTTGTAGGGGTGTGGTGTTAATGTTAAGTAAAGTAAGAGTTATCAACTAAAGAAAACAGCTTCTCTTAAGCAAATGCAAATCCTACAGTAGGATTTGCATTTGCTTAAGAGAAGCTGTTTTCTGTTTACATGCAGTGATGCATGCAGTGGTGCAGTACGATGAGTAGGATTCTTACTCATAGTACTGCATCACTGCATGTAAACCAAGACTCTTGACAGTGCATCAGTCCTGTATCCTTTAAAACAATTTGCTCAATAAGTAGACATATAGACCAGAATGAGGTATAAACAAACATTTACTGTATATAATATTCAAAATACTATATTTGTGCAAATACTGTAGCTTAGCAGTAACAGTAGAGAAAACAAAAAAATTAAAATAAAATAAATAACAAATAATAATAACACAACTGTGCAATTACTGTATTGCTATGGATTGTACTCATAAGCCTACCACCAAAATAGAAAAATGAAACACTCTTGTCCAACTACTGTAGTGCAATCCACTAGTTGAAACATAATGCTGTAGTAGACTATAGCAGCATCAGGAGCTCCCATCACCGAGCTCAGTTAAACAAGCAAAAAGCAACTAGCAAAAAATATAATAAATACAACTGTGCAATTACTGTATTGCTATACATTGTAAACATAAGCCTATAGGCTGACAATAAAACAAAAAATAAAACACAGTTGTGCAACTTACTGTAGTGTTATCCACAATACAGTTCAAACTTAAAGCTGTAGTGAACTACAGCAGGTTCAGGACCTCACATCGCTGACATCACATATCTCCACATAAAGGGACAAGGACTGACGGGGAAAAGGGTTCTGCACACAACCAAGAAGCTCTGGTTCTCATGGACATCAGTCTATGAGAACCAGACCCACAACACCCCCCTCCCCTTTCTCTCTCTCTCTCTGTCACACACACACACACACACACACACACACACACACACACACACACACACACACACACACACGACCCACAGCATGGAATAACCATTATTTAACCAGCAACAACCAACCAGGACCAACCAACCAGCAGAATGACAATGCAAAAAACAACACAATCACACATCTTACATTGTTTCCACAGAGAGATCACTGCAGTCCAGACACACGGTGTGACAGGCAGAAACAACAGCATTAAAAAAAAAGCCGGCTTTCTGCACACCAACAACAACACACCATCAACAGCGTTATTTACTAGAGGTTTATCATTTACCAGATTGCAGCTGGCGCTGCTCACTCTGTCCTGTCGGATAAACCCGTCTCTCTCTCTTCTAGGAGAAAAGAGAGAGAGTAAGGGAGAGAGAGAGAGAGAGAGAGAAAGAAAGAGAGAGACAGAGAGAAGAGAAAGGAGGAGAGAAAAGCAGAGAAGAGAGAGAGAAAGAAAAGAGACAGAGAGAGAGAGGAAGAGTGAGAGAAGAGAGAAGAGAAAGAGAGAGAGAAGAGAGAGAGAAAGAGAGAGAGAGAGAGAAAGAAAGATAGAGAGAGGAGATAGAGAGAGAGAGAATGAGAGAGAGAGAGAGAGCAGTGAGCGAGAGAGAGAGGTGAGAGAAAAAGAGAGAGAGCAGAGGATGAGGAGAGAGAGAAAGCGAGGAGAGAGAAAAGAGAGAGGAGAAGACAGAAAGAGAGAGGAGAGAGAAAAGCGAGAGAAGAGAAGAGGAAAGAGAGAGAGAGAGAGAGAGAGAGAGAGAGAGAAAGAGATAGGAGAGAGAAAGAGAAGAGAGAAGAGAGAGGAGCGAGATAGAGCGAGAGAAGAGAGAGAGAGAGAGAGAGAGAGAGCGGGAGAGACGGAGAGAGAAAGGAGAGAGAGAGAGAGAGAGAGAGAGGAGAAAGAGAGAGAGAGAGATGAGAGGTATAGCGAGAAAAGAGAGTCGAGCTAGCTAGAGCGCTCGCGCTCATGCGATAGAGCGCGATAGAGAGATCTAAAGAGAGAGAGAGAGAGATAGACAGATAGATAGCTCTATCCATCCCTCGTTCTTTCTCTCTCTATATCTATCGCCTCTCATCCCTCTATGATCATATAGACGCTATCTAGCTACAGCTCGATCTCTATCTTATCTCTCTCTCTCTCTCTCTCTCTCTCTCTCCCTCTCGATGTTCTGTTACTTGTAAGCGACGTTGGGGGGACTTTTCGCTAGGTGGGGGCCCTCCGCGACGTGCGTTTGTGCGTTAGCCAAAATCCGTCACTGTCTGTGTGTGTATAATGACAATAAAGAAAGTTTGAAAAAAAAAAAAGTAACAATTTTTAGGTTGTAAATTGTTAGAATTTCTTCTCTCTTAAAAGGAACAATATATTTGCCTCCAAATATATTTGGAGTAATTATTTCACCCATGTCCATTTGTTTGGTGATTTGTCAACAGAATAATACAAAACCTACAGAAGGAATTTCTTTGAAAACTGGTAGGAGCCTGGAGGTTTGCCTGGAATAGACCCCATAATAAAACAAATCCAGACAAAGGCAGCTCCATCTTTGACCAAATGTCCTTGAAATAATTCCACATAACTAAGCAGCACACAATTTGCATTTTCTTCAACTGCATATTAAACTCAAATATATCATTTACTCGTGCTTACATATACAATGTTGTATATCCGGGAGCCAGGAATCCATAAAGTTCTGATCTTAGAATCAATTGCTTTGATTCTAGACATTTCATGAGGGGGTGATGGGTTTATACCTCTCGGAAAACTGTTGCAATAACCAGGTAAATGTTAAGTAGACATAAACTATGTACATCTGTGGCTAATTTGGAATGTTGGCAACAAATGTCTATCCAAGAAAATTGCTTTGCATTGAATGAAAAACTTTAGTGTCGAAGATAATTGTAGAATATGATGGCGGCCAGTTAAATCAGGATAATTACACACAACGCTTAGAGCTCTCAGTGAGTGTTGAGAGTGATAGCAGTGGATGTGCAGAGAATACTGATGGTCCATCAGAGGCAATGCAATATGTCTGAAGCCTCCACCCTTTGTTTGAATCCCTGCTTTATTTTCCCATGGCTGCCTCCTCCTCTTCACAGCAAAGCACTTATTGGACGAAAGGAAAGTCACGGGTAGACAACCAGGTCCGCAGCATGAAGGATTCTAACTGTTGCTAAGGTATTTTGAATGGTTGGTTGACTGTTATACAGCTTCATTTGCAGCCTTTCTTCACCTGCTGAATGCCAGGAAAGGGCATGGAATGTGCTGAAAGTGTGAAATCTCAGGATTACTCAGTTTCTCATTACTGGGTCAGAGTGTCTTTTACACTATCATTTGTTGTTTGAATTTCTTTATGGCTGCTGGCATCATTTGTTATTGAGATGGATCCGCATCTTGTTGAATTTCTTTATATTGAACGTCATTTAAACCCTCTGCCAGGAGAAATTTGGCAGACTCCTGCTGTCTGCAGACAGGCCTTTTAAAATAGCAGCAGAAAAAAACTCAGGTTCATCCTCAGTTCAGAGCTGCCGGAGAGGGAAGGCTGTTCCTGTGCTGGAGACTGAGCACAATGCTGAATACAGGAGTCAGAGGTCTCCTATTCTATTTGATTCTGTAGATTTGTTTTCAGTTCCATCTCTAGGAACTAATGTTACATCATTTATTTACAGATTCTCCCATGTAGTTGACATCTTACTGTCTTTGTTTTGTTTTTCTCTGATTTCATTAAATATTCAACCAACATGCACAGACAGATAATGTAAGACAGGTCATATTAAACGGACCACATATCAAATCAAGCCAATATTGATCAAATGCATCATAAAATAAATATGTTATCCAACAGCACTGATGTAACCATGGCTGAAAGTCGTCCTCACAACATAACGCTACAGGCTTTCCATTCCTGCCGTTTGGAGTCAGTCCAGATGTCTTTTATTGGAGAACAAGCTGGTTATATTGATGATCATTGTTATAACATACCTTTCACCATCTCCAGCAGTCCTCTGGTTGGTATGACAGACCCTTTATGCTCCTTAACTGAAACAAAAGAAAGTCAGAGACCATCAGCATCTCTCTTCTGCAACCTCTCTGCTCTGCCACCATATCCTGATACTTTTAAATTTAGTCTCAGCTCAGACCACACACCACCGTTACATCTGAGAAACAGGAGATGAGAGCCGCTGGCCCCTGTCTGTGATTCCAGGGAGCTCATCTTTCTGTCTGTGTGCAGCAGCATGAGGATGAGCTAACTGGGACTGTTGGTATTGAACAGGAAGGAGCGCCGTGGGCACAATCCATCAAAAAGGAGCTGTTTGCACTGTGGGAATTGGTATGAATAATCCATGCTTTCTTTACCCTTTCCTGTGTTACTATGCGTATTCCATTACATTCTCTGATGGGTTTTCTTCAAATAGCCAAACGCTGCATTTGTATTCAACATTTTTTCCCTCATGATTTTAGTATTTGTAAATCATCTCTGTTAAAGCTTTAAAGGAACAGAAAAATCATTTATGGTGTAGATTGAAACCTGAGCCAAAGGTCTAGTGAATTGTGTTTAGTAATGTCTTGAAGTGCAGATTGCAGTCAACCTTCCACTATGATGGCAGTTAAAAACACCCCAAAACAAACAACAAAACAAACAAAAACAAACAAACAAATAACTTAATGGGTGGATAAATGAGTAAGTAAGTAAATAAATAAATAAATAGATAGATAGATAAATAAATAAATAAATAGGATTCATGCATACATACATAAATACATGCATACTTACATACATACATACACACATACATACATACATACATACATACATACATACATACATACATACATACATACATACATACATACATACATACATGAGGGTTTGGTTTGTTCTTTAGTTTACTGTAATGCAACATGGTGGACTAAAGGTATGGAAGAGAACTCGCTCCCTCATGGATATAAGGTTCACTGAAAGGTAAATATACAGCTTTTTCATGCATTCTTGTACGTGATTATGTTACAAAATACTAAGTATCAGTTGAGCCATTTCAAGCCTGCCCACAGAGTCTTACTGACTGGACATTAGCTTAGTATTAATTTGGCGATATTAAGACTTTATGGATTGATTATCTGTTTTAAAATATCTGAAAATATCAATTCAGATATCACCAACATTCTGAAAGAAAAGGCTTAAAAAGCTTCATTTAACTCCATTACATGAAAGTAATGATATATCTTAATTTTTCATGCAATGTATTTTCATTGTAAGTGATAATCAAGTGGACTCTAATAACAAATGTCATTGTCTTTCTCTTCAAAGGAAAGTAAATCAAGGAGAACAATACGGTTAAAGGATTATTTGTTTTAAAGGATTCCAATGCTTGTTTGAAAATAATCTGTCTTTTGGTCTTAGATTATGTTCCATAATTTATCACAGTGTCCGCGGGACAAAAATTATCTTTGGTGCAGCTCACACGTTAGAAACACAATAGACAAATTTTTTCTGTAATATTATTCTGTACTTTACGTTGAAATATATTAAAACAGTATTTTACACATTCCAGGTTTGGGCATATCTCAACAGTACAAAACACATACTGGAAATGTGTATTAGTGGTATATTTCTTTCTAATGCTTGTCACTTAACATCACAACACGGTCAACATCCTTATTGTACTATTATTAACAGTTCTTGGGATTGCACTGCAACATCAGTCTGAGTGAGATGATGAGGTGGACTTGTTTCAGGTTAAATCAACTCAAAGACAATTAACATAATGTGTGAAGGACAGACTGCGGCTGAATCAAGCTTTGGGGTCTTCTAGTTTACAGTTTTTTTATAGTGGTTATTAACATTGATTTGTGCAATGTTGTAACAGAGGACCCTCTTGAGTGCTTTGAGCCTTAATCACAATTTGTGAAGCCCTGTGGCTCTTTATTTAAAATTCCACAACAATGTATGTCAGCCTTACCAACATATAACCCTATTTAAGGTTGCCAGTAAAGGCTACCGCTGAGGTGAATTCATACTACAATACCACATTATATCTTAATGGAGTGCTGCCCCAGTGTGGAGGTAATATTCTGATCAGGGAAGTCTGTGACCTTCTATAGCAGCTTTAGGTCTCCTTTACTTAGACTGACATGAGAAATTTTTTTCTCACCCAACATGAGCTAGTTTATATATTCATTGTTCTCTGCATTTTACTCTGTTTAGTTGATAAATGAATAACGATAATGAATCCACTAATGGTGATGAAAAACAAGAGGCAAGGTTTGGTCTCAAGTAATAATGACAGCAATCATTTTTGCTTTAATTAGATCCTAGAATATATGATAAGACACCCAATATGAAGGTGTCTCTTAACAAATCTGCTGCAAGATGAAAAATATGCTAACTTAATCAGACTGATAGAGACGCTGATATCCATTGATCTTCATCTAACCAGGTGGCATTGGATACATGAGCTTAAATGCCTGGATGTGATGCAGCATATATTAAACTGACAAGCAGTGATGTACCACATTTTCAGATTGTACAATATGAAGGATTTGCAGTGTGTATGTTCATTTTCATCTTTTCTCTATGGCTCTGCAAAAAACGAATGTAGATTCTTGTAGATCTTCAGCCCAACTGGGACCGGTGTTGTTCCTAAATAAGCAGGTCAGTCAGAAAAAAAGGTCGCTCCTGCTTTTATTCTGGCTCCACGAGCAGTATAATCAATATGCTCTGGATGCACTGAGCAGCTGGTGGGCGAGGCAGGAACCTTTTACGGAGAGGGCAAATGCACACCAGCATGGGTAGATCTTGTAATGCATTAATGCACCCCAGGCCTCTGACATCAATTATGAGAGACAAAGAGCAACTTTGATGTGCGAAGCAAGTGTGTTTATATGGTGAAAGGAACCGGCATTACTGATTAGACCTCAGTTGAATGGACAGTTTGTAACCAGAGTGAAATTTTTGTTATGAAATTTTTTTCATCTATTTAAAGAAAGATGTGCAAAAAATTATCTATTACATGAGAGGGTTGATACCTGTCAAGTGCGTCAATAAATTCTGTCACTATAAAGCTACAGTGAGCAGTAGTTTAGTTTAGCTTGGCAAAGAAATGGAAATACTGTTGCAAGAAATCTGTTAGCCTCACAATGACAACTATACTCCAGAAGATCACTCCAGCCGAAAAAACAGCCTGGGAGGCCAAACCATTTTAAAATACAACGTTCACATTTTTGTGTGGTATAACAAAAACTAAACGGTATTGCTGTCAAACAAAGGAAAACTAGTTGCACAGCAAGTGACTATGCCTTCATATTGATCTTAATGGGTGTGCACATATGACGATAAAAAGGTTTCATTCAACTGCTCACCTGAGGGTGGTGTTGGGTGAAGAGCCTATCTGGTAAACAGGGGTTCCTGGGTTCAAATACCAGCAGTGCCTCTGATGTAGTGCACCTCAGATTGTAGACAAAGTATTAAGCAGATGTTTAAAGCACTTTAGCAATAATTCACTTATTAGGAGGTTGGCAGTTTGAGCCACGAAGTCTCCATGCCAGCGTGTCCTTGAGCAAGCTATTTAATCTAAGTGCCTATCTAAGTGGGCTTCCCACTGCTCCTCATGGATGGGGCGAAATACAACAAATTTGAAGATACTGAAATGTGTTGTTTGAGACACTGAAGCTTGTTCTTCGTTCATCCAGACTACAAAAAAGTGTATTTCCTTCATTTTTTCCTGCTGACATTCGCTGTTTAAAGTACTCTGAAGCACATCTATTGGTTTCATTGTAATGAGTCTGTCATCTCACTGTTTTCATGTATGATGATAATAATAGTGAATTAAAGCTGCAACCCTAACACTTATCCTAAGCCTTGGACTTTACTCTAGCACTCATCCATGTGTGTCTTATTAAACACATCTTTTTATTGGCAAGTCTTGTAGACAATGAATGAAGAATTAGGAAAATCATTTGTCGACTGTGGTGCATTAGAGAGCACCTAATGATCTGACTATTTCCTGTGGCAATCACCCGATCAAAATTGTCAGGAAGACATTTTTGGTTTTGCCAGTAGTTGGTGCTACCATTGAAGATGAGACTTAGTTAAAATAGAAGTATATGGCAGATTTGATGAAATGACAGTGGAGTTATAACAACTTTGTGTATTATGAAAAACATCAAGTCAAAAATCATTATCGTTGAAATCTTCAGAGGATTCCATGGACCCATTTTACAACATCCAAACCCAAGCCCCATAAAACATACAGTAACACTTTTCACTACTAATTTGAGTGGTTTATGAGCCCCAAATATTGTGTTTGTTTGGTAAAAAAAAGCCTTTAAAAAAAACAACAGGCTCTTGGTCCCAAAGGAAGACATACTGGCTAGCCCCTGGAGTTTGGTGCTCAGTCCCTCAGGAAGCGTGAGTGTGAGGTCTTCAAGCAGCTGCTGGCTCAGTGATCCCATCTTCAGAGTTACGTGTGTCAGACCGGCCTGTCTGGATTTACCTGCAGCTTCCTGGTCTCTTCTACATCTACCCACCCGATAGCAATAGGAAAGCTGTTTCCAAGGTGCAAGTGGTGTAACACAATGTTTTATTTATATTGTTCCCTAAAATGATTTTTCTCACTGAGAATCAGAACCTTAATTTGTAAGAGAGATGATGGTCGACACCCACATGATGATTACATTTATGCCATTTGTCGGGGAAGCGGGGGACGTCCATTACAAATTTATATTATTCTGGGAATCCGGGAGCAATTCTTTTTCTCCATAGGGGCCATGTTTCTATCACTCAAGTGGTGGCTGTATATAAAAACCATTAGCCATATACATGGCTAATGTATATGTTTGTTGTATTTGTATTTTATTTAAACCTGAATATATATTTAGTAAGAGTGCAATAGTGTGGTAATAAAGAAAAAAAAAGAAACATAAAGATATATAATGATGCTTTTCAACAAACAAGCAGGAGGACTTACTGTGACCACATTGCATTTGCTGCCCTCTGCGTTCCACCCTCCACACCTCACTGCACAGGGCTATTGTCAGATGTTGTTGTCGGGTTTCCCCTCTCATGTACGTTGAAGAAGATAACGGGATGACAAGCCAGAAAAAATCCCCAGATCATATCAAAAGCTCTGTGTTCTACCTGATTGCTGTGGCTGAGCGAGAATGGGCAGGGCATGGCTGACATCCCAGAGTCACCAAGGGGAGCTGGAGTCTGGAGAACCAGTATGTCTTCCTCTCTCTGTTTGTAGCTCAAATCACCTTCTGTCACACCCCCGAGTGCTGTGGCAACACATTCTCCTCTTATGCATCTTTCCATCTTTATCATGATGGCATAACCCACCTAACATACTCAGGACCTGAAAGGAGAAACATGTCATCCTGCTCTCCACACACGGTGCTAAAAAGGCCCCTCTCCCCCTGAGGGACCACTACTCTTACTCTACTGATCGATCTGCTCAGCATTTGCCTCCCCTCATAGGTCTACACTATTAGTCTTCCTGTCTTAGCATCCAGCCATTGTATTCTAGGCTTTACCTGGCTGTATTCTCACTAAGGATGTTTCAATTACTCTTGTATATGATCAATATGTTGCATTCCTCACTGTTAAGAATATAAATAATGAATAGAGCTTGTTTTCCAATGGATCCAGAAGGCTAGATATCCTGCACTCTGTGAGGAAGGTGTAACCCCTTCTGCTGATGTGAATGTATTGCTTCCTAATGTATTCAGTCTGTTTGGAATTTGCTTCCCCTTGCAGTTCTCTTCCAGCTCTTCTTTAGATTGCATTTTCCTGTGTTCAACCCCCACATGAGGAGTATTGATCATTCCAGGTCACTAATTATTCTGCTTGGCCTTGAATGTCTCTGTGAACTGCAGTCAGCCTTTGATCGACATGTCTGGATGTCCTGCATTACCACTGAAAAGACAGAGGTCTTCATCGCAGGTTTTGACACCCTGATCTTTGTCAGACATGAGTGACACCTTTTTAAATGACCGGTCTGTCTGTCAGTAATCCTGCACCTCAGAAGAAGATACTGCATGGTCAGCATCTATGTGTGGATCCATATGTATGGCTATAATTTACATATGCATCCATGCATACCTGATCCCTGTTTGTGTGCGTGTGTGCGTGTGTGCGTGTGTGCGTGTGTGCGTGCGTGTGTGTGTGTGTGTGTGTGTGTGTGTGTGTTTACATGCCTGTGGGCAAAAGTACAGCTCCGTATACCCCGGTATGCCACCATCTGTGCTCAGGCAGGCAGCAGGCCCCATTAAAACCAGTGACTGTCACCGTATAGTCACATTTGTTTGTGTTCATTTGCTTCATGTTTCTTTAAAATGTCTTCAGTTCTTGATTTAAAGAAAAATTGGGTATCTCCTCAAACATGTTCTCTGTGTAGCATGAGGGTCTGCTGCATTTATTTGTGTAATTCAGTGTTTAATCCATGGATAAGATGGGGAAAAGATGCAAAGTCTTAATATGCCAGCATGCCATATTTTTTGTCACCATTTTTACTTTAAGATATGCTCTATGTTGCCAGTAAATGCATAATGGCAATATTTATAAAAAAATATATAATAACCATTAGCTAGTCACCAGCTAGATGATTCTCAAGCATTCAAAGCACACAGAGGAATATCTGACCACACACTGACTGACTTATTTGTGTTGGTGCTACATTAGAATTCCAGATACATCCTCACACAGAATGTATTCCCCTGATTAGAATTTCTGTTGCATCTGTAATTGCCAAGAATAATGATGGTAGATTGGGAATCAATACAGATCTCTGAAGTCAGTGTCACTTGTGACCTTTGTGTGCGCTCAGAGGAGCTTCAGCCAATGACATTTTAAGCACAATGGCCCCCCGTGGACAGGCCCTCATGCGGTAGTGTGCAAATGAGTCCTGGCAATCTCCGTTTGTATCTGTTTGGCCTGGTGGAATGTCTGTGTTTAACATAAGATGCTATATGTGATAGCATGGAGCAAGAAAATACTGCAGAAGGGTTAGAGACAGGTTGCAGAAAGAGGCAGACATTCAGGACATAAATAATTAATTTGTTTAGCTCAGACGAGCTGAAACATCTGTCCGCCTTGAGCATATCATGACCCTATTAGCCCTTCTCCAGCCCAGTATACAGGAGTCCCTCTCTCCTACCCCCTCTGTTTGGTAGCATTTCCTTTCCAGACCTGCAAGTGCCACCCTGCTTAGATTTACCTAGAATATGAGGCTGCACACCCCAGAGTCAATACCATCTGCCCGATCCCCTCAGGGTACCAGCCAGGTGTCGGGTACGTTCACACCCCAGCTACATCACAGCAGCACTGCCTGGTGGGAGCTTCCTTACTGTGCCAACTGTTGATTGTTGTCTCCTCTCGCCCCCACCCATTATCAAACTTGATTGTTAAAATTTGCAGTTGGGATCAGACAGTTTTGTTTTTTTTGTTTTTTTGATGAATTGATATAATTTAGAAAATAAATAATTTTTCTCAGGCCAAATTGAGTCTTTATTGTTGTTTGTTGTGATGCTCCTCTATGGTTGCTGCAGGTCTCCTGTGTTGATTCCCTTGAGATGCAACGTCAAGACTGAAAACACCACTCATTTATCTAAGCTGCTGCTACCTCATAGACAGAACGATGGATGGGTGGATGGATGGATGGATGGATGGATGGATGGATGGATGGATGGATGGATGGATGGATGGATGGATGGATGGATGGATGGATGGATGGGTGGGTGGATGGATGGATGGATGGGTGGATGGATGGATGGATGGATGGATGGATGGATGGATGGATGGATGGATGGATGGATGGATGGATGGATGGATGGATGGATGGATGGATATATTTATAATTGTGGTTGTTTTGTTAGTGCAGTAACTGTTGTTCACTTGACACTGAAACTCTTGAAATAGTCCCATTGTGACAAATTACCTCAGTTTCCCTTCTGTTTTACCTTTACAATGTTGAGACTACTTTGCACAACATTCTTGTTTTCTGAGTGAATAATATTTTTTTCATTTTAAACATGATCACCAATATGATGTGGATTTATCAGCTACTGTTTCCCTGCACATTTTTTTAGAGGATAGTTTTTATTCCAATTCAAATGCTAAAAACCCATTGCATTCAAATTAAAAAACAATATCTGTTTTTTCAAAGACTTAACAACAGCAAAGCACATATTCATGTATGAAGATTTCATAGATCAGTTTTCTTTTCATATGGAGCCTCTGTGATAGCTGGAGGGCCACAGGCCACACTTCTCTCCTCAGTCATGGAAAATATGTGAGCCAGTTGCCTGGAGAGGGTATTAAATGTACTTTATTGCTTTTTAACAATTGCTTTTCAACATTTTTATCTTAATGCAGAACCTTTTATGGGATCTGAAAATACCATTTACTAGCACTCAGGAGCAGACTATCAATGCTGGCTGTGATACATCTCACCACCTATGTACCCGGTCTGCCTCTCAGCGGTTGTTTGGCTCCTTTACGGGCCTGATTCATTGGCGAGCTGTGGCCATATGATATGACTAGATCTTTTACCATGATAGCTGTCTTGTGTGTTATCCTCAGAAGTATTATATACTTGTACAATTCAAACAACAAACGTTCCTCATATATTCCTCATTGTCTCTATGAGTTGATGTGACAGTGTGAGGAAAGCCGGCGCATCGATGCAGAATTATCCCCATCACAGAATTCCTGCTGACCTGGGTTTTAGCTCAACGTCGCAATGCGTGGTTCGTGCAAAATAGGCCCTTCATGCATTATGTATACAATGTAGCATTCATTGCTAATTAGCACTAACAGGAGAGGATGCCCCCTGATTTTGGTCTCATTTGCATAAATATAATGGGGCACAGGAGAGTGTGAAACTCTACGTCTGTCCACCCTCAGGGAATGAGGAGAGGTGTTACTGGGATCTTGGTGAACAAACGATAATTGTACGAGAGCTGCTGCTCTGACGTCAGATCATAAATTAGTCCGAGTGAGAGGAACGAATAATCTGTAGTAACAGCAAACAAGAAATCAAAATACCAACAGCCTGACACCAGTACAACTAACTACAGTCTGTATTTCTTTTTATTTATACTACACTGATGTTTTTAGTGACTATCTGTTGTAGACTGATATAATGTAGAAAAATGACAAAGCTGATGAGAACAGAATGAGGTCATGAAAATTGTTCATTTGTCAGAATAAATGTAATATTTGACATAAGACAGGTTTGTAACCTATAAACTAGGAATCTTACAAAGGGGGTTGAATAATGGTGGTGATTTGGGGGTAGGGGTTATGGACTGAACAAACTGTTACATTATTCACACTGGAGGGGCCCTTAAGTGCCAAATTAATTTACTTTTTCTCTCCGGTTGGACAGGAGAATAAATGAGAGCTGTCAGTCGGGCATTAAAGTGCCGTGCAATCATTTAGACAAGTGTTATTGCTGCATTGGAGCATTACAACATTAGCAAAGCAGGCCAGACTGGTGGGTGGAAGCTGTGTAATTATCTCTGGTTCCTATGATAGCAATGATTGCTAAAACAGACAAGTGGTCCCAGAGCACAGCAGGTGTGGCTGTCAGGCCTGCAGGTTGGGGAGCCTGCATGTGGATGTGAGAGAACACAAGCAACTGGATGGCTGTGACCAACAAGACTGATGCTCGGGTTTGTTTTTTGTCTTTCTATAGAAACAGTAACACACTGCTAATTCGATGAATTGTTTTTTAAAGAAATAGATGGAATTACATGGTGGCCATGAAAACCGGATCTCCCGGGGGATCAGCCACTATAAATCACATCATGGTCTTATCTGCACACTCAGCCTAACTCTCAAACCATTCCAAGGGAAGCATGTCTTTTCCCTTTGCCATATTTCATATATCTGCATATTGATCTTGAAGCTATTTGGACAGATTGGTGTTGACAGCCATGGCATGACACTGATTAAAAAAGACTAAGCAGATGTTTCCATTCTTTTTTTCTCTTTTTCTTTCATTGCTTCTGAGCGACTCTGACAATTTGCAAATGCAGAGGGAGAGGCGTCCGCTGGGTTTCAAAGGAATGGCGGCACAGAAAATGAATGCTAATGCGGTTCTAGCGTATTATCTGTCTGACATATGAAAGAGCTAACTGTTCTGCTTTTCCTGTGTGACACAGAGGAAACTTTGGAACATGAAGGACTTTCTGTGGTGTGAGTCAGATAGTGGACGTGACAGATGTTTGTAAAGAGATATGCTCTCTGTCGACACTCACATGTGGCTCAAACGGACAGAAATATTTCTTCTGCTTGGTCATTTTATCCTCCTTCCATCAATTTCTGTTTGTAGCACAGTGGATTGCTGACTAAAGACACATCGTATGTTACCTTTTAAGAAAAATATTTTTAACTGTTTTGAACTGTCACACACACACCCACACACACACACACACACACACACACACACACACACACACACACACACACACACACACACACACACACACACACACACACACACACACACAAAATAACAAATACATAAAATATAATAACTTTAATGTCTATTTTGCACACAATGACAAAAAAGAACAGGTTTTAATTCATTTGATGTATTTCTGCTGTGCAAATCCTCACAATGCATGGGTTGTTTTTTTTCATCTGTGATGCTGTTCATCTCTCTTAGATAGTCAGAAAAAGATCTTCTCTGAATCATATGGGTTGTGAGGACACTGAGATGATCTACACTTACATGGCTGACTAATGAGGTGGATTCAGCGGGGGTAAAGGGTTGGGTTGAACATCTTTGTTAGACAGGCCTGCAGCCCCCTTCTCTGCAGCCTGCTCCCAGGGGAGGCCTCGCAGTCGGCCTAATTGAATCAAGTACACCCAATCCCTCCCCCTTTGCATCTCAGCCCCTCCCCATCTGAGACGACTAAGGAGGAGGGCTCCTGCTTTGATGCTTTTGTTCTCTTCAGCACCATGGACAGCACTGGGGGTGGGGGTGGGGGGGCGTTTCACAGCCACTGGTTGCCTGCTGCTGGATGGAGGGGCGTATCATCATGCAGCATTCTGACAGCTGCTTTGCAGATGTTCTCACCACACCTCTGCATCGGGGGCAAGGCGTGGCGTAATGGACTTCCCAGCACCTGAAATTACCAGATAGAGGATAGAGAGAGAGACCCACACCAGACGAATCAAAAGGTTCAGTTGTCCAATTAATCTGTATTACATGGTACACAAAACGACAACTCCACGCTATAATTCATGTGGCGTGGGCAGGTGGTCGGGACAAGCAGAACAAATAGATGTTAAGAAGAAAAAGATTGAGCTGTGTGACTATGCATAGCTTACCGCATTCTATTTCCTCGGCGGCTGTCTTCGTCCTCAAACATGTGCAGACACAAACAATATGTCCTTGGTGCTCATCGCAGTTCAGCAGCCTCATTTCAGAAGGCAGATTGAAGTTGTGCTTCAAGGAAAAGTCTGCTTATTAGATGGCCTCCACATGCCTCCAGAGGTTAATGAACCAATTCATTTGTGAGGCAACATTCAAATTGGAAGACAAAAAACAGAGTCTGGCCAGAGTCTGTCTGATATATGCAGCCTCATCCTGCAGGCTGAACTGATTCTGTAAATGTTATATACGTAGTATGTTTATTGACATTCGCATGTCTCTTGTACTCCATTTTAAAAAAAACTTTAATCTGCATTTAGAGGTCATCTAATGTCGTTTATTTGAGTTTCAAACTGTCTGTTTATGCATTGTGTTATCAGCTAAACGCTGCTCTAAAAATGTTGCCACTCCAACAGCAGCAGTGTTGTGTTAGACATATTAAACCTTAATGTAGACAACGATAGGTAAATTGTCATCTCCCTGACACTGAACCATTTATTTACAACTAAGTCCTCTAATTATAATAAAACAATTTTTAAATTTAATCAAGTTACGATTAGAGTTCAAAAGTACTGCAATAAACTCTTTTTCCAGCCATTAACTCAATCATTAAGTCAATCCCGGAAAGCACTGCTACGATAAAACGGGGTCAGATACATCTAAAAGGTTTAAATGTAATTGTGAGGAATAGGTGGATTAGTCCAGGCGGTGTATATCCGCACTTAATGATATTAGATGGGAGTCTGGAGAATAACTTCCAGCACACAGCTTTCATTTTGATGAGACGCAGGAATACTAGACTGAGATGGCCTCAATCACAGCTGTTCAAGGCAGGCTTGGTGGGTCTTTCAACAAGGTTACATAGATACTGATGTGGAATTATTTCTTAATCATTTTGAAATTTCTTATTGCTGTAATATCAGTATTAAAAATTCTGCTTTAATGTTGAAGGTGATGGAATCAAGTATTTTCTACTGACTGCTCCTTGCAATCTCGCAGTAACTGCACTATTTTTCCTGCTTGAGGCAATCCAACAGGAAGGGTCCCTCACTCTTATTGTGCCTCCCAGGTAAAAACAGAAATTCTAGCTCTGTACGTCCTGCTGCTGCTGCTCAAGTGTCTCAGCTAATTAAATTCAAAATAACAGCATGGTCATTTTATTTAAAATACATTTTGATGTTGCTCACGTGCATTCTCTTATAATTACAATCGTAATGGTGGAGTTATACATCTTAAACTACACATTGACTGTAAATCTAAACAGGCTTTCAAAAGTCTTTCGGTTGAGACTGATCAATATCTACACTGAGTACAAATTTCAAATTCATCAAGGCTTCTTGTATCATATTGATTTTTTGCAATGGCTGCTATGAAAAATAATCTGATTACTTACCCACCATCAAACCGAAGAAACAGAAGCCTGATAGCAGCAGTCAGGTAAATCTGCTGTATGTCGATGTGATTTATGATTGGTATGCCTTTATTCAAAGAGAGAAATAGATTAATGAGTGGTTGTGTTTTATTCTCCTTTGTATTTTTAATCATTGCGATCTTTCTTTTTTCAATCATCTAACGTCTGTTGCTGGCTAAAATTGAATTAACCCTTCACGTTATATGAATCAAAAATGCATCATTGTCATATATTTGATTGTCAAACTCGTATCCAATAATCATCACCACTCCAATTATTTCAGCAGCAGTATAAATGAGTCAAAATCATTTCAGTATTTTTTCTGGCAGGTTTCTGGTTCTCCCTCCAGGCAGGACCATGCCTTCAATCCCTGTATTATGCATGCAGACCTGCCCCAGCTGAGTTGCAGCAATGCAGTCATTTCTGAGGCCCCTGTTGCTGGGCGCTGATGTGCTTGGAGTATTTCAGACAGAAGAATAATGGAGCTGCTTCTGAATAGTAATGTAATATCTTTACACACACTTTCCACAAATTGTGGCTGTGTACTGTGGCTACAGAGGAGTGGACATACATCCCCTTGCAGAAAGCCTCTTGTGTTTCTGTATGACGGGGAATGGAATGGGGCCACAGTGACATCTAGTGACTTCACATTGTCAGGTGAGGACAGCAGCCATCTGGTTCTGTTTTCACTTATCGGATAATGTCCAGTGATGAAATTACGTTTTCCAACGGAGGAAACAGAGTAGGAACATTAACATGTAACAGAATTTGAATGAAACTTCTGAAAGTCTTTCATTAATGGAATATGTTCCTTAAAATATTGGGACCCCATTGCCTCGAATGCTATTCACCAATTTTTTTTATCACCTCTGTTTTTTCCCCCATTTGCTGATTTATCCAAGAAATAAACCATTCTATAGATAATTTAATCAAGAAAGAACACCAGTTACCGGGTGCTGATGGTTATATTCAGTATTGGACTGAAATGCAAGCAAAATAGATGTGATACGAGCTGGCCTTGACAGACAAAGACAGAGGAAAAAGCTATGAAGCAAAGCATGCATGCGTGGGAGGGGAAGTCGTGAAAGTGGGCGGTGAAGTCTGAGTCTAAATACAACAGATGAGAGCTTTGAGACCTTGAACAGTGAGGGTCATCAAAGGTCAAGGTTCTGATAGTTTTCATACAGAAGAGCCCCGAGCACGTGTTTATTATTAACACTTGGCATGAGTGAGAACGTACAATTTTGAAACATGTGCGTATCTAATGCATAATGTTGAGCCAAAATTTAAGGAATTGTTGCGCATGTTCAAACCTGACCCACACAATACTGACAGAGGCATTCGTGATTATCCATTCAATAGAAAGTAAAACCATTAAGAAAGCTCTTAGTGGGCTTATTCAGGATTAATTCCTCGGCTGTTTACCTCGTTCTCCTGTTGTTCTCTGATAAGCGCTGACTGGGGGTTCTGGGAGCACCTCGGCACCTGCATGTTGTGCAGGTTGGGCTGGGCTGCTCCATTTGAAGTGCCATGCAAGGACCCCATATCTCCACTCTGCAGCTGGAGCAGACTGTGTATAACAGAATGTAGAGCTATTTCCACCTCATCTGAATGCATAACCTTACAATTGCCTCTGAATGCTGCTGCTGCAGCTTCACAATGAAGTTGTTCAGCAGTGTCAGCTATTGTCTGGCTTGTATCCACTCAGCTCCAGCTAATGGCCCATCATCTGTCCGTCTGTATGCAGCTGACCATGATGAAACCCCAGTGAATAGCCCAGCCTAGTCGTTAAGGATCTGAGCATTGTCCTGCACAAAGAGGATTGAAGGGTTAATTTTTCTGTTCTCTATTCTTATCTGATTGTGGAAATGTAAATTATGCACTGAGAATGCACAATATCTATTCAGACCCAGGCAATATTCTTGGCCTTGGTCGATATGGTCCTAATGTAAGTCTTTAACCCTCTCATGGACCCCTTGCTAATGCCATTAATTCCCTCTGCACATGACAGATGATCTTCTCCAGGGTTGCATGGAAGCTGACTGATAGACACATAACAAGCAGCACTCTAAATATCAATCTTCCTCAGAGTAATGCACACACCGGAATGGGAAGGATTTATGTGGTCATCATTTGGGTCCATTGACCTTTTCTCTACTGACCTGTTCTCCCAGATGGAATAATGTAGTTGCAAGCCACTGTCTTTTGGACACACAGTGTTCTCCTGTTATCTATTTCCCAGGGTAACAGGATGTTATGGAACTCTGTGTTCCCTCTAAGTTTTGTAATCACATCAGCTGACATGCTTGACCTCAGCTTTCCTGTTTTCAGGAAGAGGTGTGGGGCTTGGTTTTCACATCACTACATCTCTTGTACAGCCTGTGTTGTAAATCCAATCCAACTGACAGTTCCGCCAAAACAGGAATGATGCATGACACAACAAGCACGCCTACCAGTCCCTCATCAATCTGTATGCCCTTTTCACAGCCTCCAACACATTGAGACAAGGTTTAAATGTTAATTTAAGATATTCAAATTGTTGGTATTCATTTAATTTTAATTTCATTTATTTAATTTGATCCCATGTCATTGAATAATATTCATAAATCCTTGTCAAAATGTTTCAGTTTTGGGGACTGTTGACAAGCCACGGTAAGTTCATACGTGTGTGCTGCCCTCTCACTGCTGAGGGACCGTTTCGGGTCCAAACGACATTAGCATTTTGATGTTTTTCTGAAGTAAGCTTGCTTCAGTAAATGTCATCCGGTGTGTTACACATTAAGCTTCACTTGCATAGCATTTAGGAAAAGGTCATGTGGAGCCAGAAGGGAAAGTTGTCACTGATATTTGCTGTTCTCTGTCAGAGTGAGACATGGATACTGTGGCTGTTGGCAAAGCTTTAGATTGTTCGCTGTTCATTAGGCTCAGTCCTTGATATTTTAGAAAAAAAAAAAAAAAAAAATATATATATATATATATATATATATATATATATATATATATATATATATTTATATTTTTCCCCCTAGTATATATATATATATACACACACATATATATATACATACATATATACATACATACATATATATACATATACACACACACACACACACACACACACACACACACACACACACACACACACACACACATATATATATATATATATATATATATATATATATATATATATATATATATAAAGTGTTGCTTGCACATTAATTAATTCCGACCAGTGTATATGCAGTAACTATAAAAATAAAATATATCAGTCACAAATTTTTAATTCTAGACTTAAAATACTTACTGAGAAATAAATTTAGCTTCTGCTATTTTTCTGTTAATGGCAGTGTCGTACAATGGTTTGCACTGTTGCCCTACATAATGCATTATTTGAGCATCAACTTACTTGTGATTAAAATTAATCAAATTCCTTCAATTTGCAAATTTCAGGTGTGAATACAATGAAACATACATTAAATGCTGGTGTGACGGTATAGGAATAAAACAGCTTTAGCTTTTCTTTGTTAGTCTTAGCTCTCATTCACCCACTGTTCATTAGGCTCAGGGCTGTCCTTGTTTTTATGTACACGTTTTTTTGTGGAGCCCCATGTTTTTGAGGCAGCATAAACATAATGGATGGAGCTTGATTTACTGGTTATCTTTGGCTTTGCTTTCACTTTAGCCCTCACAAGCAGCGACATTGGTTGTAAGCCTCATATGCCCTTGAGCCAAAGCTCCATGTTGCCCTTGACACACACCTCTCTTTCTGCCCCTCTCTCCCCTCTTCTGTCTCCATCCCTCACCCCAGCACTCCCTAAACATTGATTTCCTCCTAAAATCCTTCAATGGTGTACTGTAGATGTGATCTCATTTTGCTTACATGGCACAGATAATATATACAGAGCAAAATGTACTTTCGTGGTAACCCTTGTTTGTTTTTTTTGTAGTAGTAGTAAATATAGTCGTGATATAGGTATGCCTCCATTAAAAACTATTTAAATGTGACACTTGAATATTAGCATGTCTTATTAGCAATGCTCAAGCAATGCTCATTAAGGGTATATTAAGGGTATGACCTACTTTACCTAAATGACAATCTTTAAAAAAAGACCTTGGTTTCTATTAAGGGAAATTTAAATTATGACCCCAGGTTTTAAGAACATAATCAGAACTGAAGCTGTTTGATATATTGGTATTTTTGTGTTAGAAGATTATCTTTAGAGGAGCTGGGTTTCTTCTGCATATACGTGTCTGTTAAAGAGAATGTATATAAATAAGGGAATCTATTGACTCTTTCTGATTAGGAGAGTAGTAAGTAGTAAGTAAAAAAAAAAAAAAAAGCAACGTGCTGCAGAATAAGCTGCAGAATAAGCAACTTGCAGCACTAAGAAATGCCTTCTTTTTTCAGTAGAACTACAACTTTTGCTTGTTTCTACATGTCCACTAAATGTCCACATTTACATGTCTACATGTTTCTAAATGTCCACATTGAGACAGTTGCAGCATGGAAACAATAAAGAAATCAAGTAGTCCTGAATCCCCCTGGTGAAAAGAGGCCAGTAGCAGAAATGACGCTTTTCCTTGAAATTGTTTTTGGTATTTCAACATCTGTGATCAGTTGTCCAACAGTCCGTGTGCTTCTGTTTCCATCAACATGTTACAAGTTTTTCCACTTAACTCTTCACAAGTGGTATGGAGGGGTGAAAAGGAAGGTGCTTTTACAGGAAATCAGGATGGGGAGGATCCTGAGGACAAATACAGGAAAGGTGGAAAAAGCTTTTTCCTCAGTCAGATGAGGCATTGAATCAAGAAAGTAAAAGGTGGTGGGCGTGAAAGAGGGGTGTGTGGACGTGGAAGGAGCTCCTGGGAGACGCCTCACTCTGGCAGGCTAATTGAAGCCCTGTGTGTCAGGAGACTCAGCGCCGTCACTCCACTGAAGAACCCATTTGCTGCATTTTCAAGGTTGTGTGCTGAATTCTGATGATATTACAAAAAGCCTAGACCACACCATCACTGGGACCCCTACCCCCACACATGAGGACACACATCCCATTCCCCCCCTCAGCTATGCACAGATGAGCTGTAAAAGAGACAGAGACATTCTGAACACGAACACCAGCTGCAACATATGGATATAAATTATATTCTTCTAAGGTTTTTAAATTCATAAGGTGCTCTCTTACATGCTAATGTGATTGTAGATTGTGGGAAAAGAGGAATTACTTGTTAGATTAGATATTAAGTCTACTCCAGAACACATAGCTTCAAGCATCCAATGAATTATTTATCACAAATTATAGCAATCACTTAGGAAAATATTGATCTAAAAATGGGGCAGGGTGGGATCTTTACACAAATTTAAATGAGACATTCCTGCATATGTGTCTTAGCAGTCGGTTACAGTAAAAGGAGTCACCTTTCATTCATTCACGTACGTTGAACCATAACATTATGATGACTTCTCTAATATCATGTAAGTCCCTCTGGTGCTGCCAAAATAGCGCTGAACTGTTGAGACATGGACACCATTTGACCTGTGCAGGTATGCATGGTACCTGGCACTAGCAGCCAATCCGTCCTGTAAATTGCGACGTGGTACCTTCATGGATTGGAGTGGTTTGTCCAACACATCCCACAGATGCTCGATTGGATTGAGATCTGGAGTTCAAAAACCAAATAAACACCTCACGTTTGTTATTGTGTTCTTAAGAACCATTTATGCTTTGTGATAGAGTGTTATCCTGTTGAAATGATGTCTAGATAGCGCATCCTGGTGCCACATGTTCCCCAGGTAAGTGATGCGCATGCACCTGGCTGTCCATGTTATTAAAAGAAAACATGATACATCAGTACCTTTTTTTCCCCAGTTTTTTCTTCCTTGTCACTATCTAATAATCTAATTGGATTTTGATGTCTTTTCTTAAAATTTAGAAGAACATTTAGAAGAAGAACATGCACATTCAATACAGTTCGTCTTTTGTTTTTTTATCCAAGCAAGTACCATATATTCAATTTTGAGTTCCTTTGTCTGAAAATGAATATTCCTATTGCACAGTATTGGTGATTGACTTCAGGATAACCGATAGGCGCTGGGAGTAAAAGCACAGAGGTAGCCACAGGTGCTGCACAGCATGTCATGGAGAAATCATTAGTTAGTCGCCGTCAATCTGTTTATCCAGGCTGAGACACAATTCATGTGGGGGCTGGTATTTACTGAGCAGGAACCGCCCTTTGATTCCACTGATTGTTTGGCACTGCTTTCAGATAGAAACACAGGGTTGTTTTCTGTTTGTGGAGATTTTTGTCCATCCAGATCATGATAGAACTCTGTGTTGAATAAATTCAACTGGACTTGGAGGAAAATCTCAAAGATATTTGATTTTGTTTTTCACAAAAATCAATGGTGTCAGAATTACTCAGACACGAATACAAACGCTTCCTTCTTCAAAAGACTCTAGTAAAACTATTTAAGACTGGCAGAAGACAGTTTCTTACATTCAAGTCTGCAAGAAACACTCTTCATTTGTATCCACTCCACATTTCATTTTTTTAATGTAGACAGTAAAAGGAGCTGACAGTCTATTTTTTTTATTGTTGAAGCAAAACACATTTATATGTCCATATATGAAAAGCACTGTGACAGTGGGAATGTGTGGGTTTTTACATCAGTGAGGATATTAAATTAGATTATTAGAAGCTGCACATAGTTTGTGTGCCATTGTTTTGCTTTGAGATCTGTTGGACAGGAAACATGATTATATAGTATTATTTACCTGAGAGGAATCCCTCAGGTTGCTGCGGGTTGTGTTGTGGATACAAGTCCAGTGTTCTAGCTTGATGGCAAAGCTCTGACTTTCACAACCACCACCGGATATGTTCCACTCTTCTGATAGGAACCTGGCACTCACTTAGGATGAGGGCTTCAGCGAAGATGACACCGCTCCACAGCCCTGCTGCCATGAAGGTAGGTTCCAACAGTGTGGTGTTTGTGTGGGAGCGAGGGAGGGAGAGCCAGTGGGAAGATTACAGGTGGTTCTGTTTCGGTTCTTTCATTTGAACTTATTATAACTGGAAGAAATGTTTTAGGAAGCGTAAAGGTTTTATTTAGAATACATTTAGGTATTCACAGACTTCCTTCCCACCCTCTGCACCAGGTAACAATCTGAAACACACCTAAATCAAAATGGCAGGTTTTTCCAGATTTAAACATTACTAGAAGCATGTTGGATAAATAAAGTACACTACTCAACAAAATGTATGTTAATGAAGTTAAAGTTATAGTTAAAGACTGGATGTAGGTATTACTGGTGTTAGTTGGATCCCACAGATGTGATGAAGCACATGTTAGTGCTTCACTGTGTTAGATCACTTATGAAGTAGCTCCTACATAAACGTAGATTTCGTACACAATGTTGATGAAGGGTTTTTGCAATGTTAATTGTGAATCCTCTCTTACACAAATTTAGTTTGGCATAGGTATGACTCTTTGGAGGCCGCTTGTTGTGTTCAATGGTAGTGTCTGAAGAACCCGTCAAACCCACCTATGAGGCCTAAACTATGGAAGATGTCGAGGACTTGAAACATAACATGTGATATTAATTTAGGAACAGAAAAGCAGAATTAAAATAAAAATGTCTCAATGATTCATATATAACTGGTTCCAAAATAAAACCAATTCCTGTTCCCAAATCCATATGTGAATGATGTCATAATTTTAAGAATCTTGATTTAATATTGGCAAAAAAAAAAGACTTCAGTTCTCCATGATAGCAGAAAAAAACCATTGGGTTTTAGTCAAGAAAAAATCTCTCAATTTCCTCCATTTTTAGAAAGAGGGATTCAATCTCCCATCCCATGATGCTCTGGCACAGATTCTACCCAAATACCAAACCCTTTTTGGAGAGAAAACTGTGCTCCAGCAAAAAGAGGAGAGACCAGCTGAGAGGCCGAAGGCTCCACAGGCCAACAAGCCCAACATCAACCACACATATCAAGTTCATCCTCCACATAAACGGTGTGACTGAAAGCTACATATTATTTTTAGTAGAATAAATATATATACTAATTTCACTAATGGTTTTATGTTGATTAAATGTGTCCATGCCTTAGACCCCCTCTGCATGACTTTAAGGATGATCCCCACATAGAAGAGATCACCGACTTACAAGCAAAGGTAAACAGATCGAATCAATACCTGAAGTCCTGAATTAGTCATTCAGGCTGATTCTGGTGTTGTTCTTTATTAGTGAGGAGGAGCTGATGAAGCCACACACTTGGGTACAGAAGCCATCAGTGGGATGATAGTACATAGCACATTTGACAAATTAGTGTTTTGTTATTAATTATTTAAGCTTCTCAACAGTTGGTTCTAGTAAATCTGAAATTGCTAATTAATCTATCAGTAACTGACATAAACATAATCTGCAACTGTTTTGGTAATCATTTGGATGGGTTATGAAGCAAAAAACAACAACAATTCATTGTTAATGGCTTCACAAATGTGAATGTTTGACTGCTTTTCATAATGCACAGTTTGTTTTGATTTTTTTTCCAGTTTAACTTCTCTGTAAAAATTTTGAAAGCAGTGAGAACACTGCTTTCAAAATTTTTACAAACTTAACAATCAATCCACAATAAAATGTGAGGTTCTCTGAAAACAGAGACAAAGCGAATAGAACAAATATTTACTGAATGAAATCATTCGTATGTTAAGTAGTACTCAAGGGTACTATCAGTACCTGAAAATGAAAGATCTGTAAATGCCTGTCCAGAGATGAAAAGCAGAAACTATAGTGGATGGGACTTCCCCAAAATATTTACAAGGCGCAGATCCAATGTCCATCCATGTGGAGGCGTGTGTATTCTACTGTGTTTGTGTGTAAGAGCCTTGAGCCAGAGGAATGTGTGTACGTGCCTGGATGTGGAAACTGACCAAGAGGGAAAGTGAGGTGAACAAGAAGGTGATCTTCCACACAATAGAATAATCTTCTTCTTTTCCTTTCAGCTTTTCCCTTCAGGGGTTGCCACAGCGAATCAATTGCCTCCACACAATAAATAATATAAGCGTTAAATTAAAAAAATAACAAAAATGTTATCTTTTTCACTGCAGATGATAATAACCAATAAATTAATCCATACAACTATTACTATAGATTTTAGATGGAAAATAGGTCAAAATAAGCTCAAACTCAACTAACATCAAATTGTATGAATGGGTATTATAATCCATGTAGCGCTGTTGCCTCACAGCTCTCTCTCCGGGTTCCCCGGCTTGCACCTCCAAACATTGTCCGTAGGTGTGAGTGTGAGTGTGTGTTTGCCAACAATGAGCTGGCGTGTTTTCTGGGGTGTACCACCCCTTTCACAAGTAGCCGGCAAACTCATCACCTGCAAGGTGAAATTGTCCCCTCTACAAGAAAATAGATGGATGAATATTTGTATAAACTGTTTCATTTTGTATTCAAGAAGACTTTACTGGTCATGTGATGGCATTTTCAAAATATTCTTCCACTTCTGTCTTAAATGTATGACATTTATACAGAAGAGTGTTACTACAGTTTGGCAGTGGTACTTTCCATTTTCAAGGGTCTGGATTCACTGGAATGGATTAACACTTATCGTACTGACTGCATTCGAGTAGGATGGAGATGAGGAGTTTTCACCAGGGTCCCAGGGTGTTATTTATGCATATGTTGACATTGTCCTCCTGATAATGTAGTTTGAACTCTATTTTTTAATTCAAATTCACAGTTTAAGTTGTCTGGTGTACAATTTGACATTAGCATGTGAAGATTTTGATTATATGAGAGAGATCAAGCTGCAATATATCTGTCATGAATTTTAAAGCCCAATTAAATATTACATTACAGTATTATAAACTAATCTGGCTGGAGTGACTGGATGAATGAAAGGAGAGACTCTCTAATGTCTTTATGTCACAGAGAAGGGATCTCAAGTATTCACAAGGAAAGACTCCCCTTATATTTGACACATGATGGGACTTTCCACACTCCTCATGTGGGCTCATCCTTCCCATCATGCCTTTGGGCTACCCAACTGAGACACCATCTAATCTGCAGTCATGATTGTCACCCCGACCCTGCCCTTTCTATTAGATGCTCAATTTCACCCTCACGTCTCACGGGAGTTGCAACCACACCATCGGAGATTGGAATCACCTAATTGTCAGCCCCTGCCCACACACACACATGCAGCAGGACCCTGCTGTCTTCTCAGTGTGAGCCAGAAGAATGTGTCAGAGCAGAGAACAATAAGCATGTACAAGCTGCTAGACAACACGCATATGCCATACACGGAGAGACATCTTGATAGGAGAGCTCTGCATTCACCGACTCTTGTGAAGTAGCTCTGATTTATGCTCAATTTATCTCAGACAGTAGAATTACTATGACATGAAGGAGGGGCAGCAAAAAACTGAAAGGACCAGAGAAAATTTAAAATACTGAATAAACATCTTTTGCTCAAACATTTAGCTTGAGAACAGTTCCATGAATGCACAACTACAATTTCCCCCAAATGATTAAACTTCTCATGACAAAACTATTAACTGGATCAGGTGTCAGTGTCTGTTTGGAATTGGGGAGATGCAGTCATGAATTCATGGTCAGCCTCTAGTTGCACCTCATTTCTCATATTAAATTCTGAAAAGTAAAGAGAAAAAGAAAGATCAGTGAATGAAATACACACATAAAACTGTACAATATTTATACGCTAGTGGGACAGTTTTTCTTTCTAAATGTGTTAGAACATAGAGAGGTATTATTCCATTCAGGAAACAGAATGTCTTCAAAATGGTGTTGAAGAGACATCTGGTGGTGATCATGCAGAACCACCTGACATCATCATTGTCTGGTTTGTCATTTTGTCCATGAAAATCGTGAGTGAAAGATTAAATATAAATATATATAAATAATAAATATTTGTATGAGACAAACACTGGAAAGTATGCCACTAGTCGTTCATTTTGGTGATTTAGTTGAAATGACCCTGACTGATCTGGACTGTGTATTAAAATCAAACTAGTACAGTTTTTCTCAATGAGCTCCACAGGAAATTAGCAAGGACACAGTAAAATCACTCTTTTTTTGTTTAATTGTGTTATTAACATCAGCCTTTTGTCCACATAATTCCAATAGGAGGTGGACAACTATCGCTCAGCCATGAGCAAGATGGCAGAGGACATCATATTGCTGAGAACACAGATAGTGACACTGGAAGCAGAGAACAGTCAGCTCCGCATCAGTTTGTCTTCACAACATGACCTTGGTCGAGACTTGCTGAATGATGTAGACGTTGACGTCATGACCAAGGCTGAGATGGCTGACTGTATAGGTAAGCTTCCTTCCATTCATTATCACTTTTTCTTAAAATAAACCTAGGAATATCATTTTAACTGCTCACAAAAAATTGGACTCAAATGGAGAAAAAAAATCTGGATGCTCGCAGCCAGCAGCTTCTGAACCATCAGTTATTAGTGAGGTCATTTCATTGGCAGCTGAATGTTTAAAGAACCTCACTTTGTGTTTGCTAATCCTTGTGAAACACTATTCCAAAGCAGACAGTGCCAGTCTACGATATGGCAGCTCATTTAGGCCACGGACCCTGATAAGCTCAGTGGGTAGAGCATCCCTTATCTACTGAAGGACAGTTTATGACCCCGGGCGAAACTGCAATCATAAAAGACTCCCTGCTGGCATTAAATCAAAGTCACATACCAACCCAAAAATGTTTCAATTTGAAAACTTTACTGAGTTGTTATTTATTGTATTTGTTATTATTATTATTGTTCTAATAGCCAAACCTCAGAACAGATGTTTCTCATTCTAAATTTGTAACTTTTTTTAAAACTCAAATGATAATTCTGATCTTTGATAAAGTTACCTGTATTTTTATAGGTTTTGTTTTTTTTTATGTGTATGGTTTTTTTTTGTTGCAGCATCTCTGAAATTCAAGTTGGCCAGAGAGAGCAGTAAGGCTGCCTCACAAAGTGACACAACCCAGCAACTACAAAATGACTTGATCCAGGTTAGACAATAAATAGAATCAAAGTAATTAATACCAGTGCACGAGTAGTTTATATAGTTTAATGTGTGATGCAGAAGAACAAGGGTGAGGAGGAGCTGCTAAGACAGACACTTCAGCAGCAGCATGTGGATCTGAAGCTCCACCAGAATTGCCTGGCAAAGACCACAAAGTTGGAGGCCAAAGTGAAACAGCAGGAAAAGGTGACATGTCTGCTACGTCCTGTATATTTATGGAATTTCATGGCATGTAGATATACTTTATGTTCAGATGCCATCTTCTTTTCAGATCATTGAGAAGATGGAAAAAGCATTAGATAAAAAACTCTTAGAGATAAATAAACAGAGTGGTGACAAAAAATTGGTGGCAAAAAAGGACAGAGGTAAGCAGAATCAGGGAGGTGAACATAGCAATGTTTGATCACAGTGACCAGAACATCTCTCCGCGCTGTGAAGGTGGGACTGACCAGGAAAAGGAAGAGGTAAAGTCGGACCTGGCAGCAGAAAACACTCGTCTGAGAGAAGAGCTGGACAGGATTCACCAACAGTCGTTCCCAAATGTCCCACAACCACCAGCACAGGTGAATCTCACGCCAGCATTCAAAAGTATTGAAATCACTTATAGCTGCCATCAGAGGGGTTGAGCCCTCACTACATTTCAGTCAACATATCTCATGTCATGAGGATTATGAAAGCGCACTTGTCGATTTGTCTTACTGTTAATGTTAATGCTCCCCTCAGACAGAAGACGCACTGGAAGTCAAGGACAGGCTGAGTTTACTGAACCAGCTGGAGAGGGCTGAAGAGAGAGTCCGAACACTGGAGGCGCAGGTGAAAATCCAAACAAAATAGGTTTAATTGACATGTCGAATCAACTGCTCATCTACGGTTTTGTGGCTTTTTTTGGTTTGTTTAATGGACTAACAGCTCGAGGAGAATTGTACATTATGGGGAACACAGAAACAAGAAATGTTGACAAAACTGAGCGAATACAGACATGGCTTCATGCAGACATCGTCGACAAGCCTTCAGAATGTTGGTTTGGTCAGTGTGAAGTCAACCTTAATTTCATGTCACACAAACTGTGCTGAGTGTAATTATTTTACAAGATATTTTATTTTTTCTCTTTACAGAGGCCTGTTACTGAATCATTACATCTAAAAAGCAGACAGAAGAAGTAGAAACCAGCAAAATGACCAGCAAACACACACACACACACACACACACACACAAATACACACACACACACACGCACACACACACACACACAAACAGATTCACACACAAATTTTATGTCCACAATAAATTTATTAAAATGTTAATGTGGTTTATAAGGATATTTACTTTAAAATGTTTATCCCATGTTCACATGAATAAATACATTACAGAAATTTTAATCGGGGCGGACTATACGTTTACATTTTTACTGACTACTGTATTTCATTCACCAGTTGTGGAGTAACTGAGGTAATTTGTTCATGTATTTTTAGTTGTTTCTATTCTATTTTTTTAATGCTCTCCATCAATATCTGATCAAATTACTATGAGTTAATAATGCAGTGCTTTATGAAGCCCTTTATAATTAATAAGAACACAGCGACCTCAGGCACAGTTCCCTCTCAGACATGTTGTTACCGACCAGAATCAAGTGGCTTTAAAGTCAATATTATTGGCTTTTCCGGTAGAACAATGAGCTCAAAGGTGCTCTGAACTTCCATATGGCGTTGCTTCTCCACTCTGAAGTTCTCAAGCATCTGAGAAGACAGGGGATAATGTATAATTAATAAACACTACACTTGCACCACAGAGAATGTGACAATCCTTTTCAAACTCACATGGATGAGGAAGATTTGCATCTCTGCCTCGGCTATCCTGCGTCCTAAACACTGACGGGGGCCGAATCCGAAACCCAAGCTCCTGAAGTAGTGTGTCTCCGTCCTCAGCCAGCGGGAGGGAAGATATTGCTCTGGTCGAAAAAACACTTTGGGGTCTCTGCCCATGGCATACAGTCCTAACTGGACCAGAGTCTAAACACAAACACGTGCCATGCTTAACATTACAAAAATGCTCCATTAGGCATACTTGATTTGTATATTTAAAACTTACCCCAGCTGGAATGTGGTAGTTCTGAATAATAACTTCTTCAGCTATGTATCTCTGCAAGCTGACTGCAACAGGGTGCAACCTGAGAAGTCAGAACAAAAGTGCTTTATAAATGTTTAACAGGCTGAGTGCGGATGGCAGGACTGGAAATCGTAAATATTTCCTGTGCACCTCCAATTTGTCACCTCAATGTTTCCTTCAGAGCTCCTTTGACCAGGGGAATCCGTTTCAACATCTCCAACATGTCTCCCTGGCTCTCAGCCCGGGCTGCCGCCACCTCGGCCCTCAGCTCCTCCTGGAGGTTGGGGTGCCTGGCTAGTTCATACAGCGTCCACAGCAGCGTCACAGAAGTCTGAATCACACCAATACCATCAAACAGTCTTGAAAAGCAGAAACTAGGGGGATGTAAATCAATGATGTTTGCAACTAAGCCTCTCACTGTATCCACTCCTCCAGCCATGAGCTCAGTGATGCTGGCCTTGATGTCCTCAATGGATAACTTGTCCAGCATGAGCAAACTGGCCAGGACCCCTGGGTATTTCTGTGGTTCGCTGTTCTCCTGGCATAGCTTCCTGTAGATGTTTTGTATGCAGCGGTCCGCTGATGTACCAATAAATAAATGAAATCAGTGCTAAATACATCCACTTATGAATATAAAGAAATAACATTTCAAAGCTAATAAAGACTATTTAAAATTCCTCTGAGTCCTACCGTGGTTGAAGATGCCATCCCAAGCATCCACATGGTCCCGCCACACCTTTGATCTCATAAACCTGAACACTTTGGGAGGGATGTACAGCATGGGTGAGGTAGTCTTGAACATGACGGTGATGCAGTCGATAAAATGTTGAGCTTCAGGGTCAATGTAGTCCATCATCAAACCCAAACGCTCACCATACAGCACTGAGCTAACCGCTGTGTAGGACACAGTTAACATGAGACAGAAACACAGGAATTATGTGAGGGAAGGTAATGTGACCAAAGGAAAATATACTTTAAACTGTGAGGGATAAAAGTCAGTCGTACACTCTAATGCGTATTTAAAGAGCTCTTGAGAAAGATCAGTGGTCCATTTGTTTTGGCCACTTCTCTTTATCTTTTTGTGAATTCTGGCCACAAAGTCTTCTCCCACTTCATCCAGCAAAGGCACAAAGTTCTCCAGCATCTTCGGTGAAATCACCTCCTTGTTGAGAACCATGCGGTTACATCTCCAGTCTTCTCCATTCCTGTGGGGAAATCGGACAGGTCTGGCTCAGCATAGAGCTTATTACAGTACAGAGTCAAATCAGTTAAAATAAAAAGAAACAAGAATGAAGTGTTATTTACACTTAACCTAACAATTACTTGGCATAATTTTAAAGCGCTAAGTTGCAAAATATTAGTAAAACAGAATTTATAAAAGTTAAAGAGGATAATGAAAGCACATACTTCAGTAAAACTCCATATTTACGATTCCTGTAGTCTCTGTATGCTGTCCAGGGTTCAACTTTCAGCCTTTTAGGATAATGGCCCTCCGCTTTGAACAGGATGGCAGCATCCTCAGGATTGATGATATTCACGTTTTCATAATAACCGATTTTTTCCCTGACATAATTTCAGAGCAAAAAGTGAAAATATTACATCAGCTGCGTTACATAACACAGCCTTGTGAATTGTAAATCACTGATAACTCACCAACAAAAATATTTAGATTTCACAAGGGAATATGCCCAAACTGTTGACATCATTTGAAATCATTTGTTTTGTCTATTTATATTGTAGATGATTGGAGTCACACGTTTTTAAAAAAAAATTATATTAACCCTTTAAACAAATGGCCTTGCCCTGCATACCTGTAAATGGGTCCAAACGTGTTGAAGTTCTGCAGCATTAAGCGGTGAAGGTTTCTGAAGCCGTTCAGTTTCCAAAACTTGTATAGGTTTGCCGTCCCATTTTTCCACTTACCAGGAATTTCACTGAAAGGCCTGACAATGCCGCTCTCCATGTAAGCGTGTCTGACCACCGGCACACTGCTGCAGCAGCGCACGCCTGTAGTCAACACTTCAATCCAGGAAAAGGGCAGCGCTACAGGGCTACGCCACACACTCCAGCTGGCCATCCCTTCAACAAGAGTGCTCAGCCTACACTACCTTCTACAGCTACTCTGGCTCTCCCAGGGACATCTGGTGAAAAACAAGGAGGCCGGTCTAAATAGTCAGACCCCTTGCTGCACCGATCAAGGCTTTCTAGTTGAATTTAAACCGTAATAGATGTACTACAGACAACTTGTCAGCTAAGCTGAGCTTCAATAAGTGAATGACTTTTATGAAAGCAATCATATTTATTAAATAGGTGTGTCTGAAATATTGTCAACTAACGGTACACCTCAATGCCATTAGATAGTTGTTTCTATAAACATGCTATGCAAGGAAAGACAAGGCCATTCAGAAGAACTTGGTTCAAGACAAATGTATTCAATGCATACATTAAAAAATTTAATTTTACACTTAAAAATGAAGAATCTAATAAAAATATAAAAATATTAATCTATTTGTTAACTAAGTTTATGAGTTCTTCCAGCTTCATGGCAGTCTTTAGGTCTCCCTGGATTTGAAGTCTGCCACTGGTGTAAGCAGCAAACGGTCTTAGCTCCCCCGAGAACAAAGCCAGAAGGTCGCTGTTGCTCATGCTCAGTGTCACGTCTGGTTCTCTGCTCAAGGATCCTACTCCAGCTGTGCCGCTGCCTGCAGAACACACACAAAGCAATAGATAATACATATATGTACTTATTTTTCCTGCTTACATCTTTGATCACCACCACACAGATTCAACAAAATTAACATTTCTCAGCTCACTTTTCAGTGTAAAGTTGGTGTCATAGTTTGTATGATCAGTCTGAAAATGCCAACTCCACGTTTCCCTTCTTTGTTATTGAAATGGAAGGTGAGGCAAACACACTCCGAAAAAAAAAAAGTCTGCCTCCCATTCCATATAAAAGTGTTCAGTTTTTGTTTTCTTACTTGGTCTAGCTCCCCCACTCATTTTTATACTTTTTCTTAAGTTTAAGACAAAAAAAAAAACCAAGGGTTAAAAATTGTAACTAACTCACTGGCTAACTTCCTGTTGTTGTTGCTGGATTAGCCCTGTGTCTTCACTGCGCGGTGGCCATGATGCCAGATGTGATCTGCCGTGCATGTCAATCAGGTGACAAGATGGATGATCGGCTGATATCTATTCAAGAAGCCTATTTTTTTAATGTCGTGCAAGCTACCCGAACTACTGTCAACTGGTCAATCGAGTTTGACGTATTGGGCAACCCTGACTTGCAGTATACTTAGAGAAGGACATGGACCATTACCTTGGCTCAAATCCATGTAATAGCTGTGACACTGTCCACCTTCTGAGCTGATGTTAAACTGGAAGCAGGCCCCCACCTGGCGGACTAAGTTTTCAGACAGCAGGAGTTTGACCCCATCAAGCAGCTCCTCTGCACTGCCTGGTGTTGCCACAACTGCTGGAGTCATGCTGTTGAGTTCATCTGTAAAGGTTATGCTGTCGTCTGAGGATTAAAGGTCACAAAAGTGTTATATAATGGCTGCATGTTGTATCAAACCAGTTGTGACTGTGTACATGGGGACATACTTTGTTTTTGCTGTGAACCCCCACTGTGGCCCAAGAAGTGCATGGCTAACTGCTGAATGGGACCAGCGAGGCCTTCCAGTCCAGGCACAGAGGGAGGCATTAGGACGGTTCCTCCATCTGGTGCTTTTAGTAGCGAGCCAAGAGTTAGTTCCACCCTGTCCACCTCCAGGCCCCAGTGCTGAGTCAACTCATTTATATCTATCTATACAAAGCAAGAGAGGATTGTAAGATCAATGTAACACAAGTGAAAGCCTTCAGAAAGTAGCTCCAGAGAAGTCTCACCCCTAGATATTCTCCCAGTTTAACTTTCTCGTTTTGAATCTCCCTGACGGTCTTCTTGGCCAGACTGTGGGTCAAAGCATTCTGTGCCGTCATTCTGGTTGAAGTGTTGAGATCTTGGACTGACACTACTGACATGACCGGATTCCAGATCCTGAACTGGATGTCTGCTCCCACTAACAATATGCCGCCATCCTGAGTGGTCACCTACAGAAACATATTGACATGTGTAGAAAATATCAAGTGATTTTGTCTTCATTCTAACCTAATCTTGTTCACTCTGTGAGGCTAAATATAAAAGAAAATACCTACTCCTCACATTTGAGGGAAATAAGCTTGGCACCTTTGCAATACTGAAATTAAGAACTTCAAATCTGTAGCAGCGGCTTGTTTTTTGAAAAAGGCCCAAAACATTTTTTTATTTAAAAAGAACCTCAAACTGTAAGAAATTAAAAAAATCTTTAAACTTAATTATTTATTATTTTATAGGGGTGAATAATGTTGAGCAGTGTTTCCAAACCACTGTACTGGAAACAAAGCCCACTGTCAAGGGTCAGTGCTGTAATCTAGAATCTAGTGAATCAAAATCAGATTACATTAGTCCCTCGCTTATTCGCACTTCAAGATGTCCGGCTACACTACATCGCGGATTTATAGTAGGTAGCCACCTGATACCATACGCACATGCTATTGGCTGACAGCATCCGGAAGTGCGCTGCGTTCCGAGACTCACGGAAAGCAGCGCATTTCCGTGTATTAAAGAAACACTTAAAAGCGCTTTGAGCAATCAAAAAGAGTGTGGGAAAATGTAATGCAGATAGAAGGTGGTTTAATATCAGTATGGGGAGGGTTCATAAATGTTTAAATGACCTTAAATAATAAAATAAATACTTTGCCGCAATATCGCAGAATTCCGCTTATTGTGGGTGGTCCTGGAATGCATTAACCGCGAGAAAAGAGGGATGACTGTATTTCCTCCGGCACACCTGTTGTTCTCTCACAGCACACTAGTGTGTCACTGCACAGTGGTTAGGAAGGACTGTCTATAAAATTATCTGAGGTGTTGGGAAGCACTGATACAGAGATTACAGGGAAGACAACATTAAAGAAAACCCTTGAGCATTTTCTCTGTTTTACAGTGAAGAGACCCCACCCTCAGGGCAAAATCAAATACATAACTGTACAAATGACCTCAGAAACACTTTTCCCTAATGCAGTTTGTTTACAAATGACTGCATTATTATTTCATAAGCTGTTTCCTGATCTTACTCTTTTAAATAGTGGGGTTGTTAAATTTGGTTTCCACATCTGAGAAACTTAAGCTCAAAACAACATTAGGGCTACACAGTCATTATCCTGTGAACACCTTGCCCACACACTACACCTCTTTTAGGATATTATTCCCAACTATAGTCTTCATCTAACATATACAAAGGAGATTTATTCTCAATTTTCTGTACCCCCGATTCAAAATTTTACCCTGACCTACTTGCATAGGTCAAAGATCAAACCTAGTGCTCTGATCTACTGTCATTGATCAAAGCACTAGATTTGATATATGGTCTTACTCACACTGTCCTCCTTCGTCTTTCTATCTTCCTGAGTGTACAAAACTTGAAATTTGACTTTGACCTAGTTTTCTCAAGGTCATCATCTCATTGTCATCCCCTTTGCCACCCGAGTAATGTGCTTTTTGTTTCATCTTTGTATCTGTAATAGTTGTGAAGATATTTGGTGGATATACTAACGAACGAACGGACGGACAGACGAACACATGAACACTGACAATTACAATACATCACCGCTTTGAAACAGAATGTAAATATCTTCCATGTTAACAAAAAGGATGACTTTCAATATGAAACCCTTGTAGCTTATGGCACACTTTAAGAATCAGGAACATATCTTTTTGAAATAAACATGTAAGAAAATGTGAAGGAAACTGCAATTGTTTCACATCTTTCAGCTTTAAACAGGTTGTCCATAGCATTGGCTAACTTTAACAAGTAATTCACCTGGCAAGGAGGGATGTTGAAAGCTCTTGTACGCAGATCGACTCTCTGCCACTGGTCAATCAGAGGCAGAATGAGGACAACACCAGGACCCTTTGGAGGACAGATTCGACCAAGACGGAACACTACTATCCTGTGGTAGTTTGGCACCGTCTGGGGACAACAGCAGTCACAGCTGTTTGTTTCTGAGTGGACAAGCACTGGGACTAACAGATAACAGAAATTTTTCTGCTTACCTTCAGCACAAACCATCCTGACACAGGAAATGTAATAAAAGTGCAGATGTAGACAAGGCAGATGACTATCAGGTTGCAAATCCAGGATAGACAACTTTGGGAGGTATCTAAACAAATTAAACATTAAGCATTAGATGGTGTTTTTTAGTAAACCATGCATGGAGAAACCACTTTGTAGAGTAAAAACATTCGTATAATGTTGTCTGTAGAAAAAGTGGCTCATGTCATATCACATTCAGGATTACAGAGTTTTAACAGAAAGACAAGATCCAATAATCATATCAGCTATAGTTAAAGGTAAGGTCAGCTACCAACCAGTGAAATCATTTTGAGAGACATTTGGCATGTTGTCAAACGAAAGGCCTTTATGGAAGCTCCGCTTTGTAAAGCTGCCACTTTCCACGAACAAGCCGGGAGTACTCGGGCCTCTGGAGTCCCTCTGGGGGAGAGGCCGATACGAACTACTAAACATCGTTAGATAAAATTATTACATTAAAAATTACAGCATGTTCATGTGCGTTAAAAAGCTCTCATTCAGACATCATAATACAACGGAAAGATATAAATATGGTTGTTATTCAGGAACTAGCCGCTTTAAGCTAACTGTCACTACCAGCTGGGGCAATGTTTTTCCGTGTTTTGGTCCATTCTTCTTCTGTGTGTAACAGCGGCTCCTCCTCATTGGTTATTGCTCCAGACTGCCACCTACAGGTGATACAATGGAGGTTCATGACTGTTAGTGTCTCCCATGTAGAATGTTTCTGTAGTCAGGTGTTACTTCACCACTACCATTGTCAACTTTCACATGCAGGGTCATGGAAACGTCCTAAAAGGAGGTTGTTACCTCCACCAAAGAGATTACGATTTCACCCATGTGCCTTTGTTTGTTGTTTTGTCGACAATTGACTTTGTTGAATTGCTTTTACTGAAGCTTGGAAGGAGGATGGGTTTTAGAGAAAACTAAAGTCATTACATTATGATGTGGATCCGGATAAGTAGAAATTTTCTTATCGTTCCTACCTCCATAAAAACATAACAATCCCCTGGAAATTGATCAGGTTTTATTAAAATTAAAATTCAGTTGATATGAACGCCTCCCACAGGCACATAAAAAGCAGTTGTTTACTCAAGAAACTTCTCTGTCATCTTAAACATGTACTCTGTATTATACGATGCACACTTATTTTGCTGTGTTTGATTGCTGCAGCTTACCGAGAGACAGTTCAGACAGGAAAACTCATGGATTCAGCAGTAAATCCTGAATTTTTGACACAGATTGAGTTAAGAGGACAGAAAATTTTGAGTTACTTCAAGTTGCTACAGAAGTCTAATTTATGCTTTTTAAATCATTATTTCATATTCTAATCACATACCGTAATAAGCATTTCAAGTACAAGTATTGGATATACAAATTACATAAGACACACAACAACACAAAACATCACACACATCAGGGAATTCATCTAAATTAGACTCTGCGGGGAACTGGTGAACGACCTGACCAGCCCTTTCGGATATCGTAAATGCTCTGGGGTAATTATCAACATCCAAAGTTGGATCATCCACTGGATGATCAAGACATTAAGACATCCTCTGGACTTTAAGAAAGTTCCTTGAAGACGTTTCACCTCTCACCCAAGAGGCCTCTCCAGCTGTGGCGGTGTTTGGTCGTCTCAGCTTTCTAAACTACCATTCATATTCCAACAACCATTGCTAAGACCCACCTGGCTCCTCAACAATGGGTCCTCAGTGATGGTTGTTGGGAGAGCCAGAAAGTGTCATTGCTGTTCATTGAAATACAAATTTCACAGAAGCCAGTAAGTCCTTGTTTGCTAATGGTAAGAGCAACCTCACATGAGTTCATCTGCTAAGTAGTTGTTTTGGGGAGTTTTGAAAGGACCCGAATGTAAAATAGGTGAAAGATGATGTCGAAGATGATCCGCCAAAGCAAGAGGTCTGCTTTTGAGAAAGCTCACCCTACAAATGTTTTTGTATGTATTTTGTATGTTGGATATGGCAGTCTGGTTCTGGAGAAGAGAGAATTCCAGGTGCATCTGGCATTGAATGTGTTTGTGGATCTTGAAATAAAAGCTGTGGCAGTTTATAGTTAAACCAGTTTGATGATTTGATAGAAATAAAGTCTTTTCACATGTTCGTATCAATGAAGGACTAGGCCTTCACACAGATGGTTTGTCACAGATTTTCCCTGACACAACTGCTTTTTGTTCCTCTCCATTGCTACGTGAGGAAGCTGCCCCCTACTGGCAACAGATAGTGACTCAAATATTCTAAACTAGAAGGGTTCTCAATAATGGGTAAACGTCCACCAAGACACAGTATCATTTAATTAGAATAAACACAAATCCAAATCCAGACAGAAAGGAACCAAACCTTGTTGCTGTGAAGCAGCAGCGCGACCCACTCTGACATTGTGTCGCCCATTAAAACAACATTAAAATGTAAAATCAAGTGTCAAATATTCTGCAGCTCTTAGGATACAATATTCTGTCCAACATAAACACAATATGAAGTTTCCCACACCTTACGGACTACAACCACTCTCACCTGATCTCAGTTTGACTCCTCAGGCCTGCAGATGCTTTGTCCTGTCAAACTGCCACTGCAAATAAGAAATGTTCTTGATAACTTGCCTTATCAAATAAAGGATTGAAATCACAAGGACACTTTCTCAGCACGTCCTGGTTATTGTTTTTCTGTTTTTTTTGTGGGTTTGGAGTATTTAATTTTCTCTTTCCTCCCTGTAGATGACATAAAATCAGCCTCCCTTGCTATTTGAAATATCCTAAACTTTTAAACTAAGAAAAAAAAAATCACACTGTGTTCTTATGATTAATGACCCCATTATTTATTGCTGAGGTCTAATTGTAAGAAAGATGGCTTTAAACACTTTAAAATATTTTTAAACAAATATATTTAATACATTATGTCATTTACATAATATTTAGATATGTATTTAACAAATCAGAAATCCACAATAAGCTAACAATTATTGCTCATGTGAGTGTGATAGTTTAGTCTTATAGTCTGATAGGTACCTTCATCACTGTAGAGCAGAACTGATGTCACCAAACACCATTGGGGATCTGCTCCAAGTTTACACTTATAACTTCACCAGATTGTTGATTTGAGAGACATAAACTACATTTGATGTGATCATATTGATGAATGTTGAAAACATTTTCACAGTTGATGTGTCAGGCAGGTGTTTCTGATCTTTAATCTTCTTCTTCTTTTCCTTTTTGGCTTTTCCCTTCAGGGGTCGCCACAGCGAATCAACCGCCTCCATCTAACCCTGTCCTTTGCATCCTCTTCTCTCACACCAACTACCTTCATGTCCTCTTTCACTACATCCATAAACCTCCTCTTTGGTCTTCCTCTAGGCCTCCTGCCTGGCAGTTCAAAACTCAGCATCCTTCTACCAATATATTCACTATCTCTCCTCTGGACATGTCCAAACCATCTCAGTCTGGCCTCTCTGACTTTATCTCCAAAACCTCTAACATGTGCTGTCCCTCTGATGTACTCATTCCTGATCCTATCCTTCCTGGTCACTCCCAGAGAGAACCTCAGCATCTTCATCTCTGCTACCTCCAGCTCTGCCTCCTGTCTTTTCCTCAGTGACACTGTCTCTAGACCAAACAACATCGCTGGTCTCACCACAGTTTTGTACACCTTTCCTTTCATTTTAGCTGAAACTCTTCTATCACACATCACACCTGACACTTTTCTCCACCCATTCCATCCTGCCTGGACACGCTTCTTCACCTCTTTTCCCCACTCTCCATTGCTCTGGACTGTTGACCCCAAGTACTTAAAATCCTCCACCTTCTTGATCTCTTCTCCCTGTAACCTCACTCTTCCACTTGGGTCCCTCTCATTCACACACATGTACTCTGTCTTACTGCGGCTAACCTTCATCCCTCTCCTTTCCAGGACAAACCTCCACCTCTCTAGCTTCTCCTCCACCTCGTCCCTACTGTCACTGCAGATCACAATGTCATCTGCAAACATCATAGTCCATGGAGATTCCTGTCTAACCTCGTCTGTCAGCCTGTCCATCACCATAGCGAACAAGAAGGGGCTCAGAGCTGATCCCTGATGCAGTCCCACCTCCACCTTGAACTCCTCTGTCACACCTACAGCACACCTCACCACTGTCTTACAGTCCTCATACATGTCCTGCACCGCTCTAACATACTTCTCTGCCACTCCAGACTTCCTCATACAATACCACAGTTCCTCTCTGGGCACCCTGTCATAAGCTTTCTCCAGATCTACAAAAACACAATGCAGCTCCCTCTGGCCTTCTCTGTACTTCTCTATCAACATCCTCAAAGCAAATACTGCATCTGTAGTACTCTTTTTTGGCATGAAACCATACTGCTGCTCACAAATGCTCACTTCTGCCCTTAGTCTAGCTTCCACTACTCTTTCCCATAACTTCATTGTATGGCTCATCAGCTTTATTCCTCTGTAGTTGCCACAACTCTGCACATCTCCCTTGTTCTTAAAAATGGGCACCAGCACACTTCTCCTCCACTCCTCAGGCATCTTCTCACTATCTAAGATACCGTTGAACAACCCAGTCAGAAACTCTACTGCCACCTCTCCTAGACACTTCCAAACCTCTACAGGTATATCATCAGGACCGACTGCCTTTCCACTCTTCATCCTCTTCAGTGCTCTCCTCACTTCATCCTGGCTAATCTTTGCTACATCCTGGTCCACAACAGTCACCTCTTCTAGTCTTTGTTCTCTCTCATTTTCCACGTTCATCAACTCTTCAAAGTACTCTTTCCATCTTCCCATCACACTGCTGGCACCTGTCAATAGACTTCCATCCCTATCCTTAATCACCCTAACCTGCTGCACGTCCTTCCCATCTCTATCTCTCTGTCTTGCCAGCCTGTATAGATCAGTCTCTCCCTCCTTACTGTCCAACCTAGCATACAAGTCATCATAAGCTTCTTGTTTGGCCTTTGCTACCTCTACCTTCACCTTACGCTGCATCTCCCTGTACTCCTGTCTACTCTCCTCAGTCCTCTCAGTGTCCCACTTCTTCTTAGCTAACCTCTTTCTTTGTATACACTCCTGTACCTCCTCATTCCACCACCAAGTCTCCTTGTCTACTTTCCTTCCAGATGACACACCAAATACTCTCCTACCTGTCTCCCTGATCACATTAGCTGTATTTGTCCAGTCATCTGGAAGCACCTCCTGACCACCCAGAGCCTGTCTTAACTCCTTCCTAAAGGTCATGCAACACTCTTCCTTTTTTAGCTTCCACCATTTCGTCTTCTGCTCTGTCTTTGTCCTCTTCATCTTCCTCACCACCAGAGTCATCCTACACACCACCATCCTATGCTGTTTGGCTACACTCTCGCCTACCACTACTTTGCAGTCACTGATCTCCTTCAGGTTACATCGTCTACACAAGATGTAGTCTACCTGTGTGCTCCTACCACCACTCTTATAGGTCACCCTATGTTCCTGCCTCTTCTGGAAGAAAGTATTCACTACAGCCATTTCCATCCTTTTTGCAAAGTCAACTACCATCTGTCCTTCTGCATTCCTCTCCTGGATACCAAACCTGCCCATCACTTCCTCATCACCTCTGTTACCTGCACCAACATGTCCATTGAAGTCTGCACCGATGACAACTCTCTCACTTCTAGGTATGCTCTGCATCACTTCATCAAAGTCCAACCAGAATTTCTCCTTCTCCTCCAGCTCACATCCTACCTGTGGAGCATACCCACTAACAACATTGAACATCACACCTTCTATTTCTAGCTTCAGACTCATCACTCTATCCGACACTCTTTTTACCTCCAGGACATTCCTAACAAACTCCTCCTTCAAGATAACTCCTACTCCATTTCTCTTTCTATCTACACCATGATAGAACAACTTGAACCCTGCTCCTAAACTTCTACCCTTGCTACCTTTCCACCTGGTCTCCTGGACACACAGTATGTCTACCTTCCTCCTCTGCATCATGTCGACCAACTCTCTACCTTTTCCTGTCATAGTTCCAACATTCAACGTCCCTACTCTTAGTCCTATACTCTTGGCGCTCCTCTTCTCTTTCTTCGTGCGAACGCACTTTCCTCCTCTCCTTCTTCGACCAACAGTAATCCAATTTCCACCGGCGCCCTGTAGGTCAACAGCGCCGATGGCGGTCGTTGTTAACCCGGGCCTCGACCGATCCGGTATGGAAGTCATATGTTTGATTCGCATCTTTGATTTGGCAAAAGTTTTACGCCGGATGCCCTTCCTGACGCAACCCTCTGTATTTATCCGGGCTTGGGACCGGCACAATAAGACACTGGCTTGTGCCCTCTTGCGGCTACATTGTTTCTGATCTTTAATAATGGATGAATTCCATTTAGTTTTGTCTGTTTTGGTTCATGCTTGTTCACTTGTACAGCTTTTAGCCACAAAACCCAGTTACACCCACTTCTGGAAAAGAGCATGGCATACTCATTTACACTTTAAGCCACACCCATAGATACAGTCTATTGCCAGAGGGCTGAAACAGGAGTGGAACTGCATCATGATCCAAGTGGTGTTCTAAACAAGAAACATCAGACACATACTTCTAGGACTTCAGGGCCATATAAAAAGTTTAAAAGTATAAAAAAGTATATTATTGGAACTTTGATCTTATTATCTACATTATATATCTTGTGGTCATTACATTTCAGTATGGCATTACAGTGACAGACATTAGTTTAGTCCATGAAAGTTGCTTAGCATTTCATAAGTGCAACGGAAAAGTATACTTTGCACAAGCAAATAAGCAGGTTTTAAGGTTAGAATCATCTTAATGTACCTAGACCTGCAGAGACAGTCTACCACGAGCACGTAAAGTCCCCAATAAAGACACCAAGGGGTCTTCGTATGTCGAGAGGTATTACTGGTGGCCTTATCAGCATTTTACACATCAACCCTCAGTTTGAAAGCACTCACTTCACAGAAAGCTACCTCCGGTCATTAAGTTCATGATAAACTGGAAACTCTCTGCCTTAAGGCCAGCACAGTGACACATGCTAACACTGGAAGCAAATGAACCAGACTACATCTTATCTCTCGCCACAGTTTTCTCTTTGCCTATCACAAAACTAGTTGCAATGCAATATAAAGATATAATTTAATTCATTACATTTCACTGTCCAATCACTTTGGTAATTAATTACTTGCAGAATTACATTCAAACACCACTAAAATACATACAGGTGGCATAAACACTGATGTATAAATATTTTTATTTCATGCCGATCCATCAATTTGTCTGTATGGACCTGAGCTGCAGTTCATAGATAGTTCCATCACTGCATCCCACTCTGATGATTCAAAATGGAACATTACAATGGGGTAATCAATATCACTACTAGTATAAATTATCGGAGAGAGTAATAGCTTATACATTCAATAAATATTGACATCAAATATTTGTGCCCACAGCTTCTACATAATAATTTAATTTAATTTAATACACTGTTATAATCCCCGGAGGGAAATTAAGAATGCACACCCTAGTGTTTGTTAGTCAATCAAATCACACGCATGCATATTAGTGTGTACAGGCCCCTGTAATACACACAACCACACACAAGGGGGCCTGTAGGCATGCAAGGGAGGTAGAGTGGCAGGCAGCTCCTTCTTGGTGCGCCTCAAATGAGCAATTTGTAAAGGGGACGGCACCTTGCTCAAGGGTGCCTCGGCAGTGCTCCGGAGGTGAGCTGACAGTGGGAGGTGTCAGATCACCTCCGGTATTTTTTGGGGGGGCGGGAGCAGAAATCGAACCGCCAATCTTGAATCATAGGACGACCCGCTCTACCGCCCGCTTTTACCACTGAGCCACTGCCGCCCCAATATGCAAACAATTACATTAAGAAAATTGTGACAAAAATTAATAATAAAAAGCAAAAGTCAGAGCGTGAGGTCTTGCTGAGAAAGCCTTTTATTATGTAAATAAAATAATTCAATTAACACTTCTGTTTATAAAACGCTAAAGCCCACATACCACACAAACTTATTGTATCAGAATCCACCAAATCAAATATTATATGCACTTATTACTTGTCCAGAAAAGTCTGGCAATGTTGAGTCATCTGTCCTGTTCAAGATCCTTGGTACTCATGACTGCAGTGTCCGACTTGCAGAGGTTCTGCCTCGATACCACGCCTTGAGGAGCAATGGGAAACAGAAAACAATAGTATAATATGAAGACAACTTTGTTATGAGCAAACCTTTGCCAAACAAAACTGAATAAAAAATCAAAATGTACCTCAGGAGCTTGCAGCGAAAGTCCAGCAAACGAGGAAATGCCTTGTCCACGCTGGATGTCTGTCTCTCATCGCTCCACAGTCTCTCTGCTGCAGCACTTGCCCTCGGCCTGCGAGTTTTGCTAGCATTAGCTGATGATTATTTTGAAAGATTTCATGCTATTGTTGCTGTACGTATTATCTGAGTTTGACTATTAAGTTGGTTTTAGGAGTTTTTATAGTCTCATACCAGAGGCGTGGAGCGAGATTGGTGGCATCAACATATTCCCCCCACATGCAGACCTCTCCCCCAATTACGAGCTTCTTTTGTTGCTCAGTACCTGTAAAGACACAGTGAAAACACTTATGTTACATCACAATGCTTATTTAAGATAAACTGGTAAGGACCTCATTATTTTAGTAGAATACAAAATCTCAAACTAAAAATTTTCACACTTAACGTCAAACTGAACAAAAGAAGCTTTGAGCCTTCAGATTGCAAACTGTCAGTGAGAGCTCCCATCACTACAGAAATAAAATTAACATTACAAAACAGCGTAATCAAGTACAGAGTGATTTCACTGACATGGTATTCCATCACGTCAGTGCAGTGGAATACCTCAGTGGATTAAAGTCTGGCTTAGCCTCTACACCCCCCAGGGATAAAATTCATTCAACAGAAGTAGAGATGTAAAAGTTACATTACGATAATACTAGATTTTATTCCATTTATGTGTTGTTTTTATGTCCTGTTATTGTTTCTGGTAAGTCTTTAGGGAATAGTTGTAGATTAAATTTCAATTATAGATTGAAATTTAAGTAATAACAATTTACGAACAATTCATTTTACAAATAAACTCTCAGAAACAATTGTGTTCGTAGGTTGAAAACAACCAGTGAAATAACTTTGCTCTGCTACTTAAATAGCAGACCACGGTCTTCCTCTCATCATCACTTGATGTTTGGAGCTTTGCTAAATAACGGTGGACGTAAAAATACCCACCCTATGAAATATGAAATCTGAGCATTGCACATTCTACGTACAATTAACACAGCAAATAGAATTTGGACTTCTGTAAGAAGTGAGGAGAAATTGAAACATGGACATTACTGTTGCTGCCACCTAAAGACACCAAACAAATAAAATAAATAACAGTCAAAAGGTTTGACCATGTACGGTAGCACATCCTGTAATATAACTACTTCAAGAGAAAAACCACAGCACATCGTACAACATCAAGCAGCCACAGCACACATGTTCCTTTCTGACCCCTGAAGGCGAGAGGCCAAACAGTGTAGTAGCGAGCCCAATTGTGTGTGGGTCCTGGCTGGTCCAGATACCAAGGAGAGGCCAGGATTACCCTAAGACCTGCTTTAGTCACCCTGTAGACTTCACAGTGGTAACAACCTTCTTTCCATACCTCCACCACTGATAAAGATGCACGCTGCAAGACGAAATGTTAGCACAACTTTAGCAGACAAAATATTGTTAAAATTTTGTTGGACACCTGATATCATCTAAAATATTGTAGGTATTATATTAGACAAATCACATAAAGTATGCTTATGTCTGTATACAGTACATGTTCATTAATGGGATAATTATGAGCATATGTTAAATTTTTGAAGAGAAAAGAGTAGATATCTTTTTTTAAATATGAACAAAAAAATCATGTGAGCCAACAGTGTGACAGTTAGCATTTTAATTCAAATACCTTTATGGTTTTGACTTTCTCCATCAATTAATTAAAAATCTTGGGCACAGTACAAAATTAGTATTTGTAAATATTTAAATCATTATAAAATCTCTTAATATAAAATTTCTTATAGGATTTTAAAATAATTTCTAAGAAGTATGGGTTCATATCATCACATTAATATCTTTTCTACTGTAACTCCAGTTGAGTTAGTTGGGATGTACTTACTCCAACATGATAGTCAAACACATCCTGCCACACGATAGAAGTCTTGTTAAGAGCGGATATGATTTTCACAATGCTGGAAAGAGAGACATTGTCATTGGAGCAGTGGGGGATTGTTGTTTCAGAACAACATAGAGAAAGCGAGCTGGAAAGAGAAAGGGTGATTCAGTGAAGAGTTGCAAAGACAGAGTGCTCACTATTCCAGTTTAAATGAATGCTGTCTCTGCCTCAAATGACAGCATGCTGGAGCTTAATGACTCTGCTACTCTGTTTGCTCTGTGCTGTGGTGGAGTCTGTGTCAGGCTGGAGACTGACACCAACCGTGAGCTGAAAAGCTGTGGTGTGTTTTTGATTTTTTTTTCTTTGCACTAGTAAATCTGGAAAACTTCAAATTTAAATGTATTATTATTTAGATGTTGAATACAAAGACTGTTATAAAGCATAATCATCAGAACTAACACTGAGAGAAGTCTCACACTGGAAAAAACAAACATAAACATGCTCTGTGTTTCCCCTGTCTGCACCATATCATCCTCTTCACCACCTACTTCTCTATGTAGAATGCTTCTAGTTTGTTGTAGTCAGCTCCAAACCCCATCTTCTGCATGAATGCTCGGATATCAGGGTTCGATCTCCTATGAAAGCAAACATATGATTTATACTTCCTTGATAATAGTCTTATTATTCTTCACTTTTTAATTGCCCTTGCAAATTATTTTAAACTATCTATGAAAACATATGGATATGTATTTACACCACACCACCACCTTGCACATTTACTCTTTTCTGCTGCCAAATTCAGTAACAATACAAAAAATGTAAAAAAAAAAAAAAAAAAAATCAAAATTAATGCTATCAAGATTAAATAATGTCCATTTCATCCAATAAATTTGGATTCCTTGGTGATTAATAATCCTGGATACAGTCTTCTTTTCCTTTTGGCTTTTCCCTTCAGGGGTCGCCACAGCGAATCAATTGCCTCCATCTAACCCTGTCCTTTGCATCCTCTTCTCTCACACCAACTACCTTCATGTCCTCTTTCACTACATCCATAAACCTCCTCTTTGGTCTTCCTCTAGGCCTCCTGCCTGGTAGTTCAAAACTCAGCATCCTTCTGCCAATATATTCACTATCTCTCCTCTGGACATGTCCAAACCATCTCAGTCTGGCCTCTCTGACTTTATCTCCAAAACCTCTAACATGTGCTGTCCCTCTGATGTACTCATTCCTGATCCTATCCTTCCTGGTCACTCCTAAAGAGAACCTCAGCATCTTCATCTCTGCTACCTCCAGCTCTGCCTCCTGTCTTTTCCTCAGTGACACTGTCTCTAGACCAAACAACATCGCTGGTCTCACCACAGTTTTGTACACCTTTCCTTTCATTTTAGCTGAAACTCTTCTATCACACATCACACCTGACACTTTCCTCCACCCGTTCCATCCTGCCTGGACACGCTTCTTCACCTCTTTTCCACACTCTCCATTGCTCTAGACTGTTGACCCTAAGTACTTAAAATCCTCCACCTTCTTGATCTCTTCTCCCTGTAACCTCACTCTTCCACTTGGGTCCCTCTCATTCACACACATGTACTCTGTCTTACTGCGGCTAACCTTCATCCCTCTTCTTTCCAGGACAAACCTCCATCTCTCTACCTTCTCCTCCACCTCTTCCCTGCTCTCACTGCAGATCACAATGTCATCTGCAAACATCATAGTCCATGGAGATTCCTGTCTAACCTCGTCTGTCAGCCTGTCCATCACCATAGCGAACAAGAAGGGGCTCAGAGCTGATCCCTGATGCAGTCCCACCTCCACCTTGAACTCCTCTGTCACACCTACAGCACACCTCACCACTGTCTTACAGTCCTCATACATGTCCTGCACCGCTCTAACATACTTCTCTGCCACTCCAGACTTCCTCATACAATACCACAGTTCCTCTCTGGGCACCCTGTCATAAGCTTTCTCCAGATCTACAAAAACACAATGCAGCTCCGTCTGGCCTTCTCTGTACTTCTCTATCAACATCCTCAAAGCAAATACTGCATCTGTAACCTTGGTTAAAGACAATATGAGCAGAGATGATACCACTTGACTATTTGAGTTGTGATCATGCCAGTTACAAGAAGCAGGTCAACAGGGAATGTTCCCAACATGCATTGGGACAATAGTGGACTGTCCATTGTTCCTGTGCTTGTTAGACGTGAAATGTGGTGAGAGTTATGTTACACAAAGTTTCCACATTTTTCTTTAATTATATTTTATATATATATATTATCATAATATAATATATATATATATAATCATATATATAATCATATATATGATATAATCATATATATAATCATATATATGATATATATATATATATATATATAAAATTTAATTATAATTATATATTATCAGTGAAATGGTCATATGTGCTCCCAAGTATGGACAAGGAACATTCCAGTAACAATCAAAAGTCCATTATTAAAATTACGTTTTGGCTCCATCCTGTAAAAATCTATTTCAACAAATAAGATTTTCAGAAAGATAAGCCTAGCATTGCAATTTTGGGGGTTTAAATGACAAATTCTTATTTTAGTAAAATAATAAATGTGTATGTATATAATCATTTGTCCTTAAACAGTCAATTTTAGATGAAATTGTATATTTTATTCCTCACCATTTCTGAATTGCATTCGGTTTTGTTTCATGTGTTCAAATCTTTTTTTGTTGTTGTATATTTTAAACATCCATACAGGCGAGTTCTCATTATGAAAATTCAATTGTCTTAATAATTTTTTATCAGCTCCTCATTAACCTGTATATTTTTAGCTAAATTATCAACACTACTTTATTATACATAATAAGCAAGTAATTCTAATGTGAGCATTAGTTCATGTATTACGTACTACCTAAAACTTCTTGATCATGATTCAACTGTCAATGGCCTGAAATGAACTCTTGTTGAAATTATTAATAGCCTACTAGTATTGAAATGAACATAAACATTTTTTTATTACCAGCAAGAAAAGTCAACCTCATCCCCTCCCAAGTGGATGTAAGAATCAGGAAACACAGATGACACTTCCTTAAACAGTCTTCCCATGAACTGATAGGTGGAGGGTAATGCTGGATTAACAGGACCAAAAGAGCCTGAAGGGCCACCGCCTCGATAGCAAGGAGTCAACAGGTCAGCCTGTCCTGCAAAATAAATCAATTGGACATAGTTTAGTTTATATCTTCCTTATGATGTCTAATAAGTAATACTTTATCGCTCATATTTAATTTGGAATCTTCTAGAGCAGTTGTTCCTAAAGTGAGGGTCAGGAACCCCTGACCCTAACCCTAATTTTGACCCATGCTAAGATCCCAAGTGAATCGTGAATTTGTAGAGTTCGATTTATTGTCGTTAAGTTCTATCATAGTCGACAGGATTCCTGCTGACTCCAACCAGACATGATGTCAAGTACTTTATACAACCCCAAAATTTCAAAGTAGTTGGAATACTGCATAAAAAAACATTTAGAAAAGCTGGGACAAGGGTGATTGAAAACAAAAAAGCAGTGTCCAAAAAAAATTACAAATGTTCAAAAAAGCTTTTTTGGAATGTACCACAGGCATCATTCATTCTTTCATTCATTCATCTTCTTTAAGACGAGATGATTTTGATCATCTTGCCTACAGACCCTTATCAGAATTATGGGTCGCGAGAGTCGTTGGAATCTATCCCAGCTGGCTGTGGCTGAGAGGCAGGGGACACCCCGGATGAGACACCATTTTATTGCAGGGCATGTTCCACAGGTAAATGAACCAATTGGTAGCAAGTACCGCAGTGCACTGGCGTGGTGCCCGGAGTGTCCCCCGCCTCACGCCCTATGCCAGCTGGGATAGGCTCCAGCTCCCCGTGACCCGCTATGGCGGATGAAGCGGCAGCGACAATGAATGAATGAATGGTAGCAAGTAATAGTATTATGAATCAGTTTGAAAACTGCATCCTCAAAACACTCAATTATTCACAAGCAAGGTTCATCAATTGTAAAACTGTATGAAGAATTTTATTATATTTGCATCAAAACACTCTGCAAAATTGTTGCCAGTGAATACAGTTTTACACTGTATTTTAAATTTTAGGGAAACTGAGGATTGTATGTTGAAGATCAATAAGAATAGATTATCTTTGTTAAATGTTTGAAGTTTTTTCTTAGTGACTTTTTTTCATTTTTTTAAATTTTACCTTTTCCCCAAGATTTGGTGTGGCTGGGTGAATCAAACTCAGGAAGGACCCTTATTCCCCACAACCTGGCGTATGAGATCACCCTTCTTACATCCGCCTGTGTATAGATGTGAGTCATCGGATGGAAAGCACCCTGAATAAGAGCCAGAAGCTTTAGTAAAGGGTAGATATCACTTCTCAGTGTTTTCCTTTTTCATTAATCTACATGCTTATGTAAAATCTAACCAAATGAAAATAAAATTAAAAAAAATCTAAAATGCAAATAAAGTCCTATAACAACATTATAACAAGGCAGTCAGAGACTGAAACTTCCCGCGACACCTCTGAACTCAACATTTTACCCTGATCTACACATTTTTGTGCCTCTGGCTTTGTGAAAATGTTGCTTTTTGTTTTGTGATTGTATCTCATCAGGTTTCAGAAACGTGTACCTAAAAAGGTATACAGTGAGCCGTTGTTCCTCATGGTTAATGCATTCCAGGAACCACACGCAATTAACAAATTCCGCAATAGAGCAACGAACTATTTATCTTATTATTTACGATAATTTAAACGTTTATGAACCCTCCCCTTACTGATATTAAACCATCCTTTATCTGTATTACCTTTTCCCACACTCTTATCAATTGTTTAAAGCACTTTTGTGTCTCATGGAAGTCCCAGACTCACAGAACGGAGCGCACTTCCGGATGCCGTCAGCCAATAGAATGCACATACTACCAACCAAAAATCCGCAATGAGTACAAAAGTTGAAAATTGACCTTAACCTAATTTTCTCAAGGGCAAGGTCATCATCTCATTTTTATCCCCTTTACTGCCCGAATAATGTGCTTTTTCTTTCATCTTTCTATCTTCGACGGTTGCGAAGATATTTGGTGGACGGACAGATGAACACTCGAACACTGACAATTACAATACATAAGCGCTTCGCGGGATGTAATTACCACACAGAAGTATGGTGCACGTGGCATGAGGACTTGATCTGTCATATTACTTAATATAAGAAGCCCTCCTCAGTTTCCTTCAGACATACCTTTTTGGAAAGATCTGGAAAGCTGTAACTCTGGTAAGGGAAGGAGGGGTCATCAACAATGTGCCAGTGAAACACATTGAACTTACTGTAGGCCATTGCATCCTGACAGGAAAGATATAGGTTACTACAAATGTGAAAAACACTTGTGTTCTCTTTATGTTACTTCATTATTACCAGAGTTTTTAAAATTGTCCTCAAGGGTAAATAGTGACGTGAAGTGTCCAACAAAATCCCCCTGAACTTAAAACGGGGGAAGTCTTCAATTGTTGTCTTGTTGACAAAGTACTAAAAAAAAAACCAAACACAAAACATATCTTTGATTTAACTGATCAATCCCAAACATCATTCACATCCAATCAGGAGATAAGGCTGTAGAAGTGATCACTTCAGAAGACTAAATGAGTGTTGAGAATTTGAAAAAAACTTACTGAGCCAAAATCATCTTGATACACCAGCTGACTGAAGGTTTCTAGACCTGTGTTTAATCAGAAAATATATGGACTATGTTCAGCACTGAATTTACTCTACACAGAAAACAGTAACAAGAAAGTTAGTGTATTTTATGTATCAGATGACATTCTGCCCAACTGACAAAGCAAGTTTTAATGGAACCCATTCATTCCTTTGCTAATCCAACAATATTGATTTTTTTTTCATATTTCTTTCATAGTTGGCTTCTACTTTTTTTAAAGATATATCCACTACAATTACCTCTTACAACACCCCATACAGTGTCCGCATTCAAGGATGCTTGCCTTGCAGAAACACTCAGATAGTCTGCAAGACAAACAGCAGCAAGTTAGATATTGTGTAGAACTATATGTGACCATGTATGTATGATGCTATGACTCAGGTATTTTTAATACTTGCATTTCTCTGAGGAGTCCTCTGTAGGATGACTCTCACAATCATCCTGGGAAACACTGACTTCAACAGTAAATGGACTTCTAGCACCAAACTGTAGAGGACCACTTTCTGCAGATTATAATATGAAATTATTAGCCACGGTTACCTTCAAGTTTTGTGAAAATTCATACATTACCGTTGCATTTTTACTGTGACCGTCTTAGCTGTGAATGTGCATTTGTACCACAATGATGCGTAATCATTGTTGGTGTTCAGAGTATAGGCCTACACTACCTGACTGATGAATTGCTGTATTAACAAAGCCCATTGATCTACTGGAAAAGCCAACAGGACAAACAGAACATTCAAAGCAAAACAGTGAGCTCTTTGCTGAAAGTGTTTGTCCATTCATGTCCCACCTAACATGTGTGAATGCCTACATCATCTACAACCAATGCTCACACTAGTATTCAGAAAGACACAACTTATATGATCAAACACATAGACTGCTGTAGTGCATTCATTATATACTGTAATGGCAGCATCCATATTACAATTTCTAGTCCTATATAAGTTATGATACATGATAAATCAAAACAGGTAAGTACCACAGAAACATCTTAAGTGCTTTGAGTGTTTGCCATTTTTGTTATTGTAATAACCGGGGTCTTTTTAAACCATATGAGTTTAAAATTTTTCACTTTATCACAGTATTAATTCTACCTTAATTTATTACTTACCAAAAGTGTGGTCTGGAAAAATGAGCGAAAAATATCTCCTAAATGCCGCTTCGACAACAGAACAGCCCTTCTGTGCGGCTGAATGTCTCCCGTAACCGAAGTAAAAAGCCTGGGGACTGAGCGGGTATCGCTCCGGTGAGGAGGTAATAGTTCGTGGTAATGGCCATACTCCCTCCACCGTCTGTAGGATAATCTGGAGCGTAATCAGTAACAGCACATAAAAATCAGGACGAGTGTATCGTCCGAACCTAACCACATACATGTTGTCTAGTGAACACTCTAAATTATGGAACAGAACACCCATCAGCGGCGACCAGGTTAGGAGGCGCAGATGATGCAGTCACGTGACTGGGAGCAGACAACCTGAGTCATTCCATTTTGTGATCAGGCGACAAATTGCTACAAGTAGTAGTTTGTAAGTTCTTTACCAGAGAAAAGTATATTGTGCTTTGTTGTCCCAGAGTATAATAAAAAATTTCCCCAATTTAACGATTGTTGTGCAATAAATGCAAACTAAATAGGACTCACAAAAAAAAGTTCCTCAGAAAGCATGCAAGACAAATACAGCTTATTTACATACTGGCACTTAATGATTAAAACTATTTATAAAATGAAATCATCTCCAAACATCAACAGAATTATAGCATATCGTTCGTCTATTCTTTATCATGTTTTCCTTACTTTATGTAGACGATTTTTTTATTAATGGATAATTGGAAGTATTTCTGTGTTAAATATATTTATCTTGTGTCTTTTTTATAATAATTCAAAACACTAATTCAAAAATAAATATGCAATTAACAGGGTTTTTTATTTTATATTTTCCTCACTTTGCATCTGACGTAAGGCCGCCGTCAGTTGGTGACGCTGTGTCTCTTTGTTGGCTTAGCAGCGGCGACGTTTTGTTGTTATTTTCGCCTCAGCTGAAAAACAGGCTCGGATAATTTTGGTTTTCATATTGTTCCGCAATCAACGTTTCACACACTGTAGACATTCAGGTGTGCTTGTCACAGGTTGATAACCACCCTAGGAATGGACTCAGACGAGGGTTATAACTATGAATACGACGACGAAGAGGAGGAATGTAGCGAGGATAGCGCTGAAGAGGAACCCGAGGACGACACCCTGGAGCTCGGAGAGGTGGAGTTGGTCGATCCCGTGGTTGCTGGTGGAGAGCGTGATGAGTGTAGCGATACTGGCGGAGGTGGCCACGGTCCTGGCGAGGAAGAGGAAGAGGACTACCGTTTCGAGGTTTTGACTGCCGAACAGATCCTCCAGCATATGGTGGAGTGTATCAGGGAGGTCAACGAGGTCATACAGGTAGGTATTTTGGTGTGTCAGTGTCAGGAAAGACCGGGGTCCAGGCTTGGGTGAAGCACAAACAGGCCTCGGATGTTGGCTTAGCTATTAGCTATAGCTCTAGGAGTAGTTTACTTGCTGGAAGTTGACAGTTCCACAACAGTGAAGGGATTGACTGATTTCTTATCTGCTAATTTTCCCCCTTATTGTCGTGTTATGTGAAATAACTGTGTGACGGCATTAAATGTGCAGATTTCAACATTTTTCTTGCGAATTTTGTTCCAGGAAGTAGTCTAATCCCCACTGAGAACTTGGATGCAGCGTTTGCTAAGCTAACGTTAGCTTGCGAGATAGCTACCTTGTCAACTAGCCGATGTAACCGTTAACCTAGCCTAGCACCTTACCAGGAAATTGTTATGTTAACGTCTTTAATCGTATAGTTAGGTAACCCCAAACTTCATTTGTCACTGTATGACCATCTAGCTGCGTTAACCAAGAAATCAAATCTTAATTTCACAAAGTATGTCAAACAAAATTAACTGTGACCTTACTGGAAGTTTATGTGAGACGAAAGGCTTGGTCATCGAGTTGTTCGCAAGTTACATGCTAAGTTACTTATGTTGACACGAACAATTAAAGGTTATTTTATGCTTTACAAAACGGCACGGATTGAAATAATGAACGTCGTAAACTATCGAGGTATAACATTTATTCAAAACAAAATAGGGATAATTCGTGGTCACTCTGATCGCTGTTAACTTGGGCCTCCATTTCCTTTTATTTAACTCCAGTAGGAATCTTTTTTAAATGGTTATGGATAAACTTGTTATCCTGTACCCGTTAAAGAAAACCCGTTGTATTTCACAGAAGGAAGTGTTTTGAGTGTCGTCGTTTTGCAATAAACGACCCTTGGAAATGAAGTGGACTAAATATGTGGACTGGGAATGCAGTATTGCGGCATGGCTGTCGTTTCCATAGCTGACAAATAGCATGGTAATTCTTCTAAAAATAGTATTAGCCCTGCTTAACGCTAAATTTCTGATTTTAAAATCTGGCAGCAGCTAAGAACAACTTTTTGTAATAATCTCTCTTGTCTGAACGGAGGTATTTTTACATAAAGAATGTGACAGCTACAGCAGTTAACTTGGATTTACATTTTTCATAAATGTATATTAACTTGCCTTCATACATCATGACTGATTTTGTTTAGGCTTTGAAGACAGTATGTGATCATGGACTGATGAATGTTTGCTATCTTTAGGCACTTAATAAATCAACCTTCAGTAGTGGTACAGTAGTGAAAAGGCAAGTCATCTATGAAAGTTCTTTGTTATATAATAAAAAGATGTTACAAAATCCATACCCATGCATCTTGGGATGCTCCCAATAATGCTACTCAGTAACTCAATGTGGTTCAATGACATGACAAACACTCAAATTAGTGCAAAATGAATCTACTCCTCTCAGAAAGCTTACTAACAAACAACAGCCATGATAGTCATCATGACATTTGTGTGTATTGTAGTACTTATGCTTAAGACTGTAGTACATTTTTAGTTAGGTGAACTTCAACTGTCAACAGAGTAATTTGTTATACATTCTATTGTCATACATTATTGATGCGTTGGCATGTGTCCTTATTTGTTCTCCCAGGGTAAATGGTTTTTCCCTTTTTTTGTATAACAAAATAGTTAACTTGTGCTACATTTTAGACCACTGACTGTAAAACAATTGGAATTCTATGTAGATGTGACTTTGTGAATCTCATGTACATCGGCAAAATGATAACCACATCATTAATAACTTTTTGGGGTAATGATTCATCAGTTTTTATTTAACATTTTTTATTATATAATCATATTCACACAACAGATTTTCTGCTACAGTGCTACTTATTATCACAAAAATGCATCATTTTAATAGTGTACGCTGTAATAGTATTTTTTTTTGGATTTCTGATTTCCACCCATCATTACATTAAGATTGAAAGAAATTAACATTGTATATATACACATACATCAACCAATTCACTTAATCATGTAATTACTGATTGTAATTACAATCCCTGTTGCTTTGCTTAGACCGTGGGACTGTAACACTGTATCATAATGAAACCTGTTGTTACCCTGAAATTTGTTCAAAGTATGAATCTTTTGTTTGTTGTTTTTCAATCTCAATTCTTACACACTTTTGTTGTATTAAACAAGGCATATATACAAAATGAATATGAATGCCAATGAAAATTGGCACCACCCTAGTTATGCCATCCTTCTCAATATGTAAATTTGAACCAAGACATTTTGATGATGTGAAATAAATGCAAAGGTATGTTGGATCTCCAACTTATATTTAATGTAAACCAAAGGCAGCTGTGATAAACACATTTTAGTTTTAAATTATACTAATATCATGTACTTAGTTGAAATCTGAAGAAAATTGCCAAATTGCCAATAATAAGTGGTTACAGCTGTACTAGCACACCACCAGCTTTTTCCAATCAACCTATCACTTAGATTGACAAGTCAGAGTCTGGTTTTTGCTCTTTGCACCCTGCATATCCTTTTTGTGCACCAATCCTGTTTTTTGCCCAATGCTGCTTTGTCTGCCTTCATTTGCCGTTTGGGGACAAGTGAAGTTTTTTTTTTAATTGAATTGAATTTGAAGTCAGAGGCATGAAATTGTAAATTGTTGATTACATTGGTAACACACTATGCCAAAATTAAAGGAAATTTCAGAAGAGATGAAGGTGATTAAAATGCATCAATGGGGAAGGTCAGCAAAAATATTTTGAGAGGTTCTTGGACTCTACAGAACCACAGTGAGATACATAATCTACAAATAAAAACTTGAAACAAGACAACCTTCACAGAAGAGTGTGACATTCTAAAATTCCTCCATGAGTATGAGGAAAGGTCAGTATTAGAGCCACAAAAGATTCAAAACAATTGAGCAACTGCTGACTTCTCTCGGCTCAATGAAGGTTAGCGTTCACGGCTCTACTATTTGAAAGACAGTTGGCAAAAATGGCCGCCATATGCGGGTGGTAAATTAGCCACTGCGAACCGAGAAGAACATTAGGGCTCACATGTATTTGGACGTAACACACCCTGATGACTGTCAGAGCTTTTAGGAGAATATTCTATGGACTGTTTGGTCAACAGGGGTCTTGTTACATTTGCTATAAACTAAGCACAGCATTCTATTAAAAGAACGTTATTCCTACTGTAAACCATGTAGTTGTTATTATTAAAAAGAATTAGGGATACTTTGTTGCTTGATGGCTGGGTTGACTTGCTGTTATTATGGGGAACAGCAGTTTATGTCTTTACCAGTGAATAGTGAAGGACGGTATGTTCATATACTGTATTTTGTTAAGTGATTCTCAGACACAACTGGGTCATACAGAGAGACAATTATGAGCAAGTCCGAGTGGGCTTGTCAGAGATTAAAACTCAATCTCATTGAATTTTTTTTGGGAGGACCTAAAAAGAGCTGTTTAACATGTGAAATTTATATTCAAAAATCACATTTTGTATTAAAGCAGATTTTTTAAATGTTGAAATCCTGTTTGAAAAGTGAAATACTGTTTAGTGGGAGATATTCACCAAAATGGAAGAGAATGGTTATGAATCAAATGCTTTTATACAACGCTAGGCTTGCGTGCATGCAGATACTGTCAGATAAAAGTAGACAGATTTACAAATTTACAGTAAAGAGGAGCGATGTCGGCATCACTTTGTTTATATATTTGTAATTGCATTTGACAGATTTATCTAAGTGAATTAAAACACCTGAGAAGTGACATCAGGTATAAAATATTGAATATTGCATTTTGAAATAATTTAGAAAATATTAACATGAACACATATGTGGGATAATTGTTAAGGCAAAACATAAATTAATGTTTTGTATTGAAATACTGACAGCTAATTCTAATTTTAATACTCAGGAATCCCATGGTGTCCCTGGAATCTGTTTAATCTTGTCCATGTATGCTCAGAGAGAGGAATCATGGCACTGTATCATAATGTACTGTGGCACCCAAAGTTGTAAAAAGTATTGATATTTCAATACTTGGTTAAAATATGCACATGCACTGTACAATATTTCTCCAAGATAGAATTAAAATCCTTTTTAAAAACGGATATCATGCATTTAGACAAATGTGTATTGAGATCGAAGTGGTGCGTTTATGAGAGAACCCCCCCAAAAAATCTGTATAGAAATATATTTTAAATTTTACATTTGTGAAGAAAATGTATTTCACTTAATTGGTAAATTGGTGTTTTATACTGGGAGAAAGTCACAGGTAAATCAGTCTACATCCTAAATTTTTCCTAAAATAGCTTTTAAGGGTTTTGCGATACAGTACTTTGAATAGCCACAATAATTTTTACATCCCGCTTCACAGTGGTGATGTATTGTGATTGTAAGTGTTCGTGTGTTCGTCCATTCGTTACTCCACCAAATATCTTCGCAACCATTGCAGATAGAAAGATGAAACAAAAAGCACATTACTCGGGCGCCAAAGTGGATGAAAATGAGATGATGACCTTGAGAAGACTAGGTCAAGGTCAAATTTCTACTTTTGTACAGTCAGGAACCAGATAAGATGGAAAGACGAGGGACAAGGCCAGTGTGAGTAAGACCATACTCACACTGACCTACTGTCATAGATCAAAACTAGTGCTTTGATCTTTGACCTATGCAGGCAGGTCAGGGTAAAATTTTGAATTCAGGGGTGTTGTGGGATGTTGCAGTCTGTGACTGCATTGGTTCTAATTGATGTTTTCCACTACAGCAGACAGCATTAAATAATCAGTATCTCCTTGTTCTAGCCCCTTATTCCCATCTACTGTCCTTGATGACCTATTCAATTCCAGCATTTTCTAAAATACTGGAATTTACAGAACCAACAGCTTTGTCTGTTAGACCAGCATTGTTAGACCAAGACTTGAATGTTACAGACATTATTTGTCTATCAAATAGATGAACTGCAGTTTTAAATTCCAAGCACAATATTTTGTTTGGAAATAAAATCCCGGTCGAATCAGCATATGACTGATGACTGATATTTGTATGTTGGTCTATGGACTTTTGGTTTACCACATTTACTGTAGTCTTTTTTATCTTTGCTGATAAAGGCAGATAGACTGCACAGGCACAAGTTTTGGTTATTTATAAACCACTGAAAAAAATCAATTTCACACAAAATATATCAAACAAGTATCATACAGTCACATCTTAACACTACTCAGTTGTTCAAAGTACATCATGAACTCATAGCTTTCACTGCACTTTATTTTACTTGGCTTGGAAAATGATTTCATCATTATCATAGTATGGAAATTTCCCACCTGGAGGTCTGTTTATTGAAATTTTAATTTAGGCTCTCCTTGCAACCATTTCTTGAAGTTGGTTTTCACCTATTATTTAATTGGAAAGATTTGTCTTCAAACTAATGGATTTATAACTGGTTTTATATCTTTGCAAATAGAAGAAAAAAATAACTTTTTGTTTGGTCCGGTCCAAGGACAAATAGTTGCAGTTTAGCAACCGACTGTCACTTTTTTTTTTTTACTCCAGTATATAAACTGTAAATATGTGGATATAATATCAGATTTTAATATAGAAGTGTATTTACATTGTATATTGACCATTGTAATGGCTGGCATATATCCACTTGTTTTCAACAAGCTACCACGTTGGCATTCATTTTTATTGCACCCTGTGCATTTTCAGAAACAATTACAGCCTTTTACCTTTAGCAATACAGGTATACCCCTCCTTACGTTGTTAACTGGTTTTTGGGGACACGGCACAAATTGAAAAAATTACGTATGTTCAATTAATCTGTCTCCAGGCTAATCTGAAAATAACCATTCTCAGTTCTGAATTGTGCTTTATTTATTGAATGAATTTTCAATAATACATGTTTAATATGAGTCTATTTTAAGCTTAGAAACAGATGATATTTTTAATATAGTACAGGACAAAGTTACAAAGGTGTTTACAATCCACCGTGGATGCATTATTTATGAATGAATGATAAAATAATAGCCTTTTTTAAGGTTATAATACAAATACATGAATTATTATTTCGCAAATTGTAAGAAATTATTTTGAAATTACCAGTTCATTTAATTTGGTGGTTTACATCATGGACATAAATGGCTGTGGATCATCAACATCAGCAGCATGAGTCTGTCTTTTGTTGGATGTCATAAAAAACTGGTCCAGAGTTCTTTGAGGTGTCTTCTTCTCCTCAAGGTTGAAATTATATGGAGCAAAAGTTTACCATACATTAACTAATTTGAATTCAAAACAAACTGATGATATTTAAACCATATATATACACATTTGCAATAATATGACGTGTTTTTATTATTGTACAGTAACATATTATGTGATTTTAACAGGTTCCTATTGACTTTACAATTCCAGTATTTATGCCAGACAAATGTAAAGTCAACTAAAATTACATAAACTTGATTATTTTATTTTATTTTATATTTTTTTGAAAACCAAAGTATAATCGAGAACAATGTAACTCGAAAAAACATAAGCCATTTCAGGTGTAGGCATACCTGTTGTTTGTGTGCAGAAAAGTCATCATTTAAGCACAAGTTGTTTGACTATTTTAAATATGTTTCAGAAATTGCTGTTGTAACAAGCTCCCTTCCACTCAACAACAGAAGAGCTATTGGCAACATTTCCACTTGTACCAGGTTCAGGTTAGGTAGAGAGGGGTTGCGTGGCAGCAGGTGGTTTAGTCATGCTTTTGCACTTTTTTGCTCTGTTTTGCACTTAACAGTTGATGTTTGTTCATTTTTCATTTTGGAAAGTTTTTCCTATACATATCTGTCTTTGGAAAACAAGATCAGATCAGAGGATAAGGTGATGTTTGTGCATCTCTGAAAGAAAACAAGTGCACATAGTCTAAATAAAATATTTTACACCTTTGGGTGGATGGGAGTCTCCCTAACCCTCCTCCCACCCCAGGCAATGGTAGGGGCAACATTGCCAATTTCATTTGTGACCTCGCTCATTGTAACATGGCTGGAACTAAATGTAAGCTTCTTGGTTGGAAAAAACAGGTAGAAATGCAGTTTATTGGGTGGCATCATAAGAGAGTTGAGTAGTCTGTGGTGGATTAGTACAGGTATACTGTATGTGTTATTCTAACTTTGTAGTAACGGATTAATCTCACGATTTCTTGTTTTTCTAGAATCCTGCAACAATAACACGCATCCTTCTCAGTCACTTCAACTGGGATAAAGAAAAGCTAATGGAAAGGTAAGTCTTTTGGGTACCTTATTTTACTCTTTCAGTATGCCTGCAAGCATGCTTGTTTGCTCATTCTACTTTGAGAACTAATTTTCTTCATGTGTTAACAATGATTTATTTTTCTTTTTTTTTTTTCAATTCTCACATAGGTATTTTGATGGTAATCTTGACAAGCTTTTCTCAGAGTGTCATGTAATTAACCCCAGTAAGAAGCCTCGGATCCGTCCTCCTATCAATACTAGGTCATCTTCACAGGACATGCCATGTCAGATCTGCTATCTGAACTTTCCCAACTCTGTAAGTTCTGTAGTTACACAGTTACTTTGTTGCGCTCAGTATGTGTTCAGGTGGAAATTGAAGTGTAAAATCAACTTTTATAGAAAAAAAAGTAATCATTAATGTAGGATGGTAGCTGATGCTTTGCAACCTGTCATCAGACTCCTTTCTCCTACCTGGTGGTTTAGCCAACTGACATTTTTAATCACTGATGTCCCTGACATGTAAGTGGATGTTTAAACCAAGACCAATTTTTGTAGAATAATTTTACTAAATAATTTCTCATTAGGAAATGCAGAAAAAAACAAAATGAGCATAAGTGAATCTATTTATCAACATTGTGACTAGGAGAAATGTTAACTCATAAGGGGTATTAAATCACATTCTCCAAATACATACAGAAAAGTTTGACCTCTTACTCAAAAGGCTTCAGTTGAGTGAACTATAACATTTAATCTTAATGACTTTCATTGGATTTTTGACATCAGAAGAGATTCAATATCATAAACCTCCGAGCAGTAAGCTACAGCTGAACAAAGATGAGAAGAATTCAAACCCTAAACACAAGTTCATTGGTTGTTTTAATAACTCAGGTTTTCAGACAAAATGGGCTTGTGACACTAAATGGATTGCCATCTACTTTGACCTTTTGTTGTTGTTGTTCTTTAACCTAGCTGAATTATTTAGATTAGGGGTTTGTGGCAGGCAAAGTTATCCATTTATTTCAATCAATTTACTTACTTGGGTGTGTATTTTCATTGATTAGTTTTCCCCTGGAACCTTTGTCTTGCCTAGTCATTAAGACAGAGGTTTCAAATAAGAACCTTTGTCTTGATGGCAAATAACAAATAAGACCTCAAAAGATCTTATGATCATTTGAGGTCTTATTTGTTAAATTTCTCCTTTTCTTTGTCAGTATTTTACAGGCCTTGAGTGTGGGCACAAGTTCTGTATGCAGTGCTGGGGAGATTATCTGACTACCAAAATCATAGAGGAAGGAATGGGACAAGTAAGATTTGTATTCAAGTACAATTTAGTTAAAAGGATTTCTTGCTGTCTGATGATTTACCCTGTATTTTGTCTTCTTAGACCATTTCTTGTCCTGCTCATAGTTGTGACATTTTGGTTGATGACAACACTGTCATGTGAGTATTTCTGTCTAATTTTGAAATCTGGCTCAATTTTGTCACAGTTGCCAAGAAATCTTGACGTCAAAGCCAATACAGATAAAAATATTCACAGTTTGACTAACGGTACCGGTAATTACTTTGTTAATACTTGTCAACCTTAGTCCAATAGGAGTCCATGGTGTACAGCCTCCACAAGCTCACTTTGAGAGAAATCCAAGTTTCATATGTTCTAGGATGTGCATTTAGAGCAATGGAATTTTTGAGGGCCGGTTTCCTTCCTGCTACAAACCACAAACGGTTTCCTCTCAAACTTGTTTTTAGGCTCAGTGATATCCATTGAAAAAACCCAGATGAGGTGCAGGATAGCAAATTATCACAGTGATTAATCAGATGACAGAGCAGTCAGTACTGCATTGCAATTTGTATTTGCATTCAAATTCTGTTGATCAGAGACAGGTTTGCGCAAATCAAACAAAATGGGCGGTACGGTTGCGCAGTTGTTAGCGCTGTAGCCTCACAGCAAGATGGTTCTAGGTTCGAGTCCTGTTCTGTGTTTAGTTTACATGTTCGCCTTGTGTCTGCGTGGGTTTTCTCCGGGTTCTCCGGTTTCCTCCCACCTCCAAAAACATGCACTTCAGGTGGATCCAAAATGTCCATAGATGTGGGTGTGTGAGTGAGTGGTTGTTCGTCTTTCATGTGGTTCTGCGATGCACTGGAAATGTATCTAGAGCGCCTCCCCGCCCCATGCCCGTAAGTCCGCTAGGATAGGCTCCAGATAGGCTCGTGGTCACACTTAACCTTGACAATGGACGATATAGCGGCATGCAGAAACCCAAACACTTCAGATGTTAAGGAAAAATGTAGACAGACCGACATGCAAATTAATCTACAGAAGACTAATGTCATCACTGTAAAATCAGACATGACATCACCATAGAAATCTTTTTTGTGAATTATTCATGACTGAAGGTTATAAATCATAGGTTTTTAAAGAGTGCAGTTTGTAAATACAGTTTGTGCAAAGTACAAAGCTAGCTCGTTTCACTAGTTTTTCTCTCCTACTTTCACATTCAGCCTGATGTACAGTGAAATATGTGTCTGTGTTGAAACCAAGCAGTCTAATCTCATGAACCAGTTGTTAAGCTGACAGTAATTGTCTTAACCTAGATTCTGATTGGAGCAGCTTGAGAGAGACCTAACCTTGTTTAGTTGAGGCAGAATCATATACATTAATATAAGATACCTATGACAAGAACACCATAGAAATAGTTATCTCTGTGTGTGTGTGTGTGTGTGTGTGTGTGTGTGTGTGTGTGTGTGTGTTACTACATCGTTGCTTGGAATGAATGAAAATATTCAAAATTTTCCTCATTCCTGAATTATATGCAATTAAACTACATGTTTTGACTCCTCTTACAGGCGCCTCATAACTGATTCAAAAGTGAAGTTGAAGTACCAGCATTTAATTACGAATAGTTTTGTAGAGGTAAGCTTTGAGATTTCTTGTTTTGAAATGCATTTTAAACCCTAATTTATTTATGATTTCATTTCTCCTGTATGTCTTTCTTGAGGGGGAGAATTTGAAATTTTTTTGGCATAATGAAACTGTAGGTTGATATTCTGCTCTCTGATTACCCCTTTAAGTGCAATCGACTGTTAAAGTGGTGTCCTGCACCAGATTGCCATCATGTGGTCAAAGTCCAATATCCAGATGCCAAGCCAGTGAGGTGCAAGTGTGGGCGGCAGTTTTGGTAAAAGAGGGGTTTATTTTCTAAGTCTTGAGAATCAATAGCAACAGTGCTTGAAAATGTACTGTGTAACTTTAATACTAATTATTAAACCAAGTATGAACATGATTTGTGATGTTTTATGTTTTTGCAGCTTTAATTGTGGAGAAAATTGGCATGATCCTGTCAAGTGTAAGGTAAGGCAGTGGAGAATTAAGAGAAATATTCACTTGTTCTTTCATAAGTCAGTCAGTCAAGGTTAATCTTCATTTCCTCATGATTATTTCTTATTCTGATTTCTTTGTAGTGGCTGAGAAAATGGATAAAGAAATGTGATGATGACAGTGAAACTTCAAACTGGATTGCAGCAAATACTAAGGTATGGAACGGGTCTTATTATGAGAATCAATCTGCATCTTTGTGAATGTATTTTAAACTGAAATGTTTTAGGCAATTCATATATTTATGCAATTCATTTTGCAATCATAGTAATGAGTAACAACTGTACCAGGACCCATTGTTCTCTATTCTTAACATACTATTTACTTTTGGTTTCAGGTTGATAGTATTGTTTATAATAAGATATTTATTTTCAGTTCTAATTGTAGAAATACTGATGTTTCTCAACAGTAAGCCATTTTAAAGACAAAAAGTGTACCTCTTTCTTTTAGCATGTTTGGATCTTGACAAATTGTAATAAGTCTGTACACATATGCATGTACACATAGAGGTGATGTGAGAGTTGGCCATTCACAAAAGCTCTTTTGTCGAAGGAGCTGTTTTGGAAAGTTGGAAAGACTTGCTTAAATAATGCTGACTAGGTGAACTGTTTTTGAAAAATTTCCTGTTAAATTTTAACCTTAAAATTTCAGTGTGGGGTTTTTTTTTGTTTGTTTGCTTTGTTTTGTATTTTAATAAGGCACACAAAATTGATAATACCCATCTTGTGACAGGAGTGTCCAAAATGCCACGTCACAATTGAAAAAGATGGTGGCTGCAACCACATGGTATGTCGAAACCAGAACTGCAAAGCTGAGTTCTGCTGGGTCTGCTTGGGTCCATGGGAGCCCCATGGCTCAGCCTGGTAAGAAACATTAGAAAAATAAATTATCGTCAAACAGCAGTGAAGCATATTTTCCTGTTCTTTATTTTACTGACCTGGCCGTGACATTTCAGGTACAACTGCAATCGCTACAATGAAGATGATGCAAAGGCAGCCAGAGATGCTCAAGAGGTAGTATATTACACTTTTTACAGCAGCAGCACCTTTGTTTGTCTCTGGTGCAAATGGCGGTTGTGATTACACAGAGGCATCGTTATTGTTTTCTTCATGTAACACTGAGTAACATAATATCCATAGAAACCGAAAAAAATGTAAATTAAAAATTTGACAAATATGACTTTATAAGGGAGAAGCTGAAAGAAAAAGAAGAAAAAGAATATGTTTACAACCTCAAAACAATAATGTATACAGAATTGCTGCTGTGTTGGTCTAATAAAACATTTGTCTTTTTGTTTCTGAAAATGTTAACAAATTAGACATTATACTGTATTTTACTAATGAATTAGGATTGTTTTTTAAATGTTTAATGCCTGTTTACTTATGTTAATAACAATCCAACAAACCAATACTTTTGTGTCTGAAGCTTTAAAAGGTTTTTAGTCTAATGATTTTCAAATTAGCATACTTAATCTAGGTCCATTTTCCTGCTTTTTCAGCGCTCCAGGGCTGCCTTGCAGAGGTACCTATTCTACTGCAACCGCTACATGAACCACATGCAGAGCCTGCGCTTTGAGCACAAGCTCTATGCTCAGGTCAAGCAGAAGATGGAGGAGATGCAGCAGCACAACATGTCCTGGATTGAGGTGCAGTTTCTGAAGAAGGCTGTGGACGTGTTGTGCCAGTGCCGATCCACACTCATGTTCACTTACGTCTTTGCCTTCTACCTCAAGAAGAACAACCAGTCCATTATTTTTGAGGTATGGTATCTGGGAATGTGTTACTTGATCGCCACCAGATGCAGAATGACATAATTAGAAATATTAAGCATGATGCCGTTTTCAAAGTTAGTGTTGATATTTTTGATAGCATACAACCATTGACCAAGGAATTCATTAGTGTTGTGGAAATACAGGTTAGCTTCGAATTTATCAGAACACATTTCATTCATTCCACAAATGCAAAAAAACAAAACAAAACAAAAAAACAGGTCATGAATTCTTATCAAGCTTTATCATGTCAAGCAGAGATGAGATATACACATATGATTGTAATCCTCCCCAGAACAACCAGGCAGACCTGGAAAATGCCACCGAGGTGCTCTCTGGCTACCTAGAGCGAGATATCTCCCAGGATTCCTTGCAAGACATCAAACAGAAAGTGCAAGATAAGTACAGGTCAGTAATGGACAGTTCTTATATTTACAGTGTTGTATTTGGGTTGTTGGACCTCAACACATGTTTTGTGTCTTTACAGATACTGTGAGAGCAGGCGAAGAGTACTGCTACAGCATGTTCATGAAGGCTATGAGAAGGACCTGTGGGAATATATTGAAGATTGAGGACACTTCCCATTGCAACAGACTCTTGAGTATCTTGACAAACTAGAGCGCTGATGCAACTTAACAGGGCAGCACAGGCCTTCTACCGCCTCTCCTTTGGCAAACCAACCACTTTTGCATTGTCCCTGGATTTGTTTAACAAAATCTTCAAAGTAAATTATATTTAAACAAAAGGTAGAGTAATAAAAACAAAATGTAATACAGTATTGTTAGCAAAAGAGTGGAGTCTTGAGAAAGCAGAAAATCCATCTTAAAAACATCCTTTTGGCTCTTATTGTAACACCTCCCTGACCTATCTAATTTTTTTGTTTTTTTGCTTGTGAATCTTATATGTTTTGATTTTGACCTTTTTTTTTTCCCCATTCGTGTGCAAATGTTTTCAACACAGCTTTAATTGTCCTGGCCATGTCTGCAATATGTGAGGTCCTTGTCTGGGTGGCTGAATGTTGATCAGCTGATTGCAACGGGGAAAAGATATTTCGGGGTAAAGAAGAAAAAAAAACATCTAAAGAACAAAATAAGAAATCTGTATTTTTCAATTTGTAAATAGTCCATATGCATGGAAGTTAAAGAGCAAGAGTGGCACGTGTTTGCATAATTTTGAAATATTTATTCTTTTCCACAATGAAAAAGGGTGAACTTTTGCCGTTTAGGTTGAGTTTGTTTACTCCCTCCATAGTGTGTGGGAGTGGAGGTCTTTGGCAATAATGCATTCACCCTATCATCCCCAGTCTCCTCAGAACAGTACGTGTTGCATTTTATCAGTAACTCTAAATGGGGATTGATAGAAAGAGTTTGTTCTGGTTGCCAAGTGAGCAAAAGACAAATGACTTGGTAAAAGTGCACAGTTTAGAAACCCAAGAACGGAAAACTGTTCAAAGGTAAAATAGAAAGTTCCGGCTCTGAATTCCTCTATTCCAACCTGTACCCTCTTAGTTGTTTTTAGAGGTGTTTAACATTAAAAACACGTTAGTGATTATTTGCAAGAGCCAAACTGAGTGACATTCACTCCCATTTTTTTTGTCTTTCCCAACGTGGCTTGATGTAGCCCTCTTATAGTTCAGTTTGCACCTTTGGGGTATGAATGATGGTGATGGAATGTATTGACAGCACGACTTTGTAGTGCTGTAGTTTGAGCTGGATCACTGTCAACAGGGTCAGGCATTTACATCACTCTTGCAAGGAATAACTTAAATGGTATAGGGTCAATAGTGGTCATGCCTCTTGGAAGAGATCTCTCACCTTGCAGCGAGGCAGATACTACTTTAAACCAAGCTTCAAAGATGGACTTGCGTGATCCTTGGGCAGATGATAAATGTTGGGCAAACATCTTAAGTTTGTTGGACTGTTTAACAATACCGTTATGCTTCTGCATTAAATCTTTCGCACATGAACAGAGGAGGATTCAAAATGGAAATATCAGTTCCCCTTCAAGTTTTCCAGGTTCTTTTCAATATGGTCTTTCCTCTGGTCGTCAAGCTCTCTGCTTGTAAATGCTCCTTCATGTCTCTGCAATATGGTAGTCTCCACGTGATTGGCTGGAGGAGACATGAATATACAGGCACTGATGCAAGTCAGAAGATGACACCAAAGTGTCAGCTCTCATTTAAACACATCCTTTAATCCAGTTTCAGATCTTTCGGGAATTCTCTCCCACTTGCTTCTTATGTGTTCAAACTTATTATTTTATCCTAGAAAATGATAAACTGTATTGTTTATTTGAATAAATGTCATGAGAAATCTCATTTTTGGGAGTACTGTGTGAGTCATTAGAGTAGGTTTGGTCTCAATCGTAATTGGCCAAATAACAATGATGCACTTCTGCGCTGTATTTTGCGTTGTAATATACTAAAGACCTTTGCAGAGCTGTGTCTTCCAGAACTGTGTGGTGTCAATTTGGGAACTTACATTAACTTTCAAGTTAGGATAAAATGTTAGGCTTTATGTACCACTTTAACTTTCAGCTTGTGTGATGAAGATCTGGTTGTTTGTATGATACTTTCAATTTTACCAGACCAATGATGATACAAGTTGGCTAGATAACAAAAGAGGGGCTACTTTCTCTTCAGTTGTTGTGCAGGTAACATACCAGCTAGTGCTGTGAATATTAGGCTATTCTGATGTCCAAGACTCACTGTTTTCATTGTCTGACAGTAGCTCTTGAACATTTCAACCTAAAGTTTGAAATAACACAAGCAGCTTCTCACATTAAATTGAGACATCCAAAAACTTTTAATACTTTTCTACATATCTTCTTTATGCTATCAAAAGTGTTTTATTTCCTCTTAGTGTAAAAATGTGGGAGAAATTAGTTGTCTGTTTTGGAGAAAATATTAAAGTGCAAAATGTTGCAAACATTGTTCTTGCATGGGTGGTTGTTTGATAAAAGATGCCGTTTGTTCTGGCAGCAGAACTCAAATTTCTGACGTTTTTTCAACCATGTCCTGAAGAAGATGGTGTCCAATGATAGCTGGACAAGCTAAAGAGTTAAAACAACTGAACAGACTGCATGATTACATTATGAATTTATTGTCCTCTGATGATCAGTTTCAAAGATTTATCAATATGAAAATGTAGCTTTTATATAAAGAAATCCCATAAAATTCTGGTAAGTGAATACAAATAGATAAAGGTAGACAGCCGGGATAGGCTCCAGCTCCCCGTGACTCACTACAGCGGAAAAAGCAGTGCTTACAAGATGGAGAGATCTGAACAAACATTTATTGAGGACAATCACCTCTGGAGCAGCTTGGTACAGAACTACAGTAATGCTTTGTCCAACCCTCAATTACACACAATAAAACACCAACCACATTCTGGGTAAAAATCTACAAAATAACAACTGGCACTTGACTGGAAACCTGTATACATTTGGCTTGCACTGTTTAACAGTAAAACCTCTCAAAAATATCTTAGTTATATCAAAAAAACAAACTACCAATTTTTATCAGTGACACAAATATGACAGCAAAAAATATACCAAACTTGAGTTATTTACAGTTAAAGGTTGTAAAACGTCATGTTTTTAATATCCTTTTTAATGAGCCTAGCCCGTTGACATCTTCTGACAAAACCAATTCAATATGCAAATAAACTGTAAAAAATTAAAGATACCAGCTTAAAAAATACAAAATGTTGCACCTCAAGTCGGACCCACAATGTTTACTTGACGTCATTACAAAACAGCTGAAGTGATTAAAAAAAAGTCACTGCACTCTGATGTGACAAAACAAGGCACACGGTCATTTACTTGGGACCGCTAGTCTTCAATTTTTAGCCAGCCTTTTTCATAGTCAATCAGCAGTTCCAGGTAATACTTCCACTCTGGCTCGCTGTCATACCGGACCTCATAAACAGTCTTAAGAGGGTTGGAGTGGGCCTCATGGACACGCAGCACTTCCCCACTGTACCACACTTCAGATTTATCATCTTCTTCGTACAGATGGCGAATCCTCTTGCCGACCAGGTCTGGGAAATACAACCTGAAAGCTCTCTGAGCTCTTTGGACAGCCGAGCGCAATACCCAGCGCCTCCTGCGCTCAGCGCTGTGACATGCAGCCAAGTAAGGACAGTATTTAATCTTTAAAAGCGATTTCTGTTTTCTTTTTGAAGAACTGCTGAGGGACCTTCCAGTGTGGGAGAAGCTTCCTGTTCTCTGCCACCTGTGAGTTGCAACTGGTGTCCTCCTGTGACGGCCCCGCTTGCTGGTGACTTTTCCCTCCTCATTATCAGTATGTGAAAGGGGTGGGTCAACACACGTCTTTGAACCTGAGATTTTTTGATAGTGGGCCTTTTTTCTGCCCAAACCTTCGCTAAACATCCTCCTCAGTTTGAGAATCATGCCTGAACAACTGTTTGATCCGCCCGCAGTTTTGGTTGATCCTGCAGACTGACTAACAGGCCACAGACTGGATGGTTCTGTTTCTGGGTCATTGGGAAGAGGAGAAAGCTCATCTGAGGTTAAAGGGCATGTCCATGAATTGTCAGAGGTTGTGCTGAGTGGAATCTCCGATTCTTCAGACTGATGGACATGCAGGTCTTTGTTTCTGAATGCATTCAGCACACCTACACTTACAGCATCCCCTGTTTTTTCCTCATCTGACAAACTGTCATCCAGAAACAAGCGCCTTGAACTGCTCTTTACCCTACTTTTCCCTCTGTTCATTTTCAAATTGCTTTGTGCTCCCTGGTCCTCTGCGTGTCTCAGTGCATGGTTTTCCGGTAAGGCTGGTGAAGCAGTGATGTCATACAATGCAGGACTCGTGCTGATTGTCACCTCACAATAATCATCTTTTACTTTGGGTGAAAGATCAACCACATCTAATCCTGCAACACAGAAAATACAGCAGTTAAAAGACATCTATATAAATGAAAAAACCAAACATAAAACTAGGGTCGCTGGTAAAATGTAAACTTGAGCTCAGTCCACTAGGTCATGGACTGGGAACAGAACACGCTGGTTCGAGACCCAGGTGAGCCAAAATATTTGGAGGGTGAGCTAGCAGTGGAAGGTGACAGCTCACCTCCTGAGCACTGTTGAGGTGCCCTTGAGCAAGACACCGCTCCCCTACAAGCTGCTAATTTGGGACGCAAAATGACAGAGCTGCCCATCACTCTGCCTCCCACTGTGTATTCATTGCATGCCTAAAGGCCCTGTGTGTGTGTTTTATATATATACTGTATATATATATATATATATATAAAATGCATGTTAAATATATATATTTTAAAGAGTGAAAAGATAATTTCCCCAAGGGGCTCATTAAAAGTGTCTTCTTATTCTTCATTAAAACTAATTTAGACATTCAAAAAATAATTTCTGCAGCACAGGCTAGCAAAAGCAGGATTCTGCACGTCCTTAGTTCACACACAGAGGAACAATGAGAAAGTATTCTAATAATATCAGCAGACATGTTATTTGGACAGCATGATCCTCCACCATGAAACACCCTTTGAGCAGAGAGAGAAGTGAAGGCTGTGAGTGTAAACATGAAGGCTGAGAAAAAAGTCAGCTGCTGCAGAGAAACAATCAGGGATAAAGCAGCAGTTGGATGAGGGAGATGAATAGAAAAGCAATGGTTAGATTCCAAAGTCAAGTGTTCTCGAACCACGTTACCTCTTAACCCTAGAGAACCCACACCCATTTATCCTTACAGGAAATTATGTGGGTTACACCAGACCAAGTGGACCATATAGAACACATTTCTGAAGTTTTTTTCAGAAGTTTTATTGTTTTAAGTTTTATAATTACTTTATTACTATTTTGGAGAGATCACTTTCTGTTGTGACAGACACACTTTCTGTTGTGGTCACATGACCATGTGACAGACACGACTGTCACATGGTCACAATACCAGGATGTTGAGTATACGTCGCTTAGGGACTTAACGAGTTAAAATCAGACATAAAGCTTTAAGAGACAGGGACATTCGTGTGACACCGGTGTCACCGTGGGTCCTCTCGTGTTAATAATATAAGCAGTAAGAGGAAATTCAATTAATCCCAGTTCTGTTTAGGAAATGCCATCATACAATTATAGCTGCTGAAGGACCCCAAGTATAAAAAAACTAATTTAATGAATATGTCTGGTGATATTCAATATTCCAAATTTCCTAAAATTAATTTTTTTTTATTCCAAAAACATGAGCAATTGTTCATACTGTGGGAGATGTGTGCTTTCTTATGATAAATTGTTTTGTTTTTCTACATATCCTCTCATCTTTGTTACAGGCACTAATGCAATGTCTGTGATACCCTGCTTAAGTTTTTACAGGGGAGATGAAGACGGGCTGCACAAACTGAATATAAAACAATCAAATAATGTTCATAAAAGCAGAAAATGTTTTCAAGAGCCAAATAAGAATTCAGAAAAGTATATAAAGTCTGTCAAAGGACAATTTGGAAAATTCCTGTTTAGACGGATTTGCGAAAAACAAAGGAAAATAACCGTTCAAAAAAGACTGCTTGTTTAGTGCAGATAAAAAATACGCTGACACTGACATGATTGCTGTATGACGAAGGTTCAAAATCTTATTTTAAGGAATGTAAAAATATACTTGACACTACATGCAATGGAAGTAAAACATGTATTTTTGAAACATAGACTCAACTGTGGTTCTGAGACGGGTCAGTTTTATTAGTCTGCTGAAATAAATCCTAAATATTTGATAAGCTCAGAAAAAATTGGCATCTGATCCAGGGTGTACCTCACATTTCTCTCGTAGCCAACCGGGATAGGCTGCAGCAGAAACGTGACCAGCAAGGCTGATCAGCGGAAAAAGTCAGGTCGACGATCATCTGAATCTTGTGATGTCAGATTGAGATTTTTCTCACTCAAAATTTTTACTCCAATTTTCCATTAAAAAATAAAAATAAATTTATTCAAAAAAATTATATATCACAACAGGTGGAAGAACATACCGACAGCTGATGTGATCAAATCCAGGAAACGGGCAGGAGGAACTCTCCCCTTGTAAGAGTATGTGGAAGATTAAATAACTCCCATAATGCAATACAGGTGTGCCTTATCATAATATATTTTGCTTGAGACCTCTATCCAATAACAAAATTAAAAACACACAAATGAACATTGGTGTAGTAGGTGACATGCCGGTTTACAATACTTATTAACTCAATATATACTCAATACATACTTTACAGTGAATACTGGGAGATAAAAGGTTGGATTCTATCTTTTCATGGCCTCTGTTGGCATATATTCTCTCATAACAACACTACTGTTCAGTCTTTGATGTAAATTCCCATTGGACACATTTTGTATTCATAATTTTTTTAAAGGTTATTTTAAAATCTGTATGACTGAAAAAAAGACCTTAAATTGCTAAATAAATCTATGAAAATGAAATGTGATAATTGCAAGAATTCCAAGACTGAATCAAGATTACAGTCAAACTGAAAAGCTGTAAATGCATCTATTTTTAGAAGTAACACGCTGGACTTTTCAAGTTTCAGATTGCAATTTTATCTTTCAGTTATAAATATTTGTTTTACAGTAGCATTACATTGTTACTGTAATTTCCCCCTCTAGGGGGCAGTCTGGTAGGAAATGCAAGAGCGAGAGTCAGGTTAAAGACATAATGCAGCGAGGGAAGGTGCTAACGTCGTTTGATTGTGTTTTGAACAGACATTTTGCACATCATGCACACCCTGTATGATTGAAAACACACAAAGAAAGCCAAATGATGCAGATATTAAGGTAAAGGCAATCGATCATGGTGCCGAGGTAGGAAATAGAGCTGCTGCTGGTAACCTTAGCATCAATGAACCGATGGCGGGATGATATAGATGGAAGGGTTGTTTTATAAATCACAGACTTACACATACAGTACAGATTTAGAACGGTCGACCCCCTCCTCCTGCCCCTTTGACTTCAGATGACCTCTTGTAATGTGATAAACCATCCTACATTATAATCCTTTACATCCATTCATGTTGCCAAACAGAATAACGAAGGACAGGTTTTTCTTTTCCAGTATAGCCCAGCTCAGCATTCTGGCCTCCACCCACCCTCAGCGAGTACAAGGCAATCATGCAACTTCTTGTGATTAGTCATTGAAAGGGTTAGCATACCTTTCCTGATTCATAATCAGAAAAAGTAAAGAATAGAGAAATTGAGGGACAACAAAAAATATACCTGGAATCTCTTTTGGACATCAGGTGAAGCTGATTCTGTGAAAAAATAATGAATTTTATATTGAATATACTTCATTGATCTGTTAAAAAGGGCCAGTAATGCAGACATAGGATTACTAGCAGACTGTTTGAGGGGATACCAAATACACAATATTAACTGTAGGCCAAATAAGAGGTCTGGTCTCTTAACATGTCTCCACAGATTGTCACTGTCTAGAAATAAAACTGTGCTGAATTAGTATGTATGTATCATTACTATATTAACCCTCTCTGTACAGAAAAATCCTTATACGGTATTTATGGATACCCCTTCCCCCCCAAGTACTATGGGGGGGAAGGGGTATCCAGAATATGTAGAACTCTGAACACAAATGTCCATTATCCATTGGTTTCCTATCCACTTCTTGAACCCTTGCTTACTTCAGTGTTGGTCAAAGAAGTAGTTGTATCAAGCAGTTCTCCCTTGAGGGATAATTAACATAACTGTTGGAATTGTCAGCTTCTGTTAGAGAAAGTGAATTAAAATGACCTAAATAGAGCTACACACTGGAAAGGACCCAGAGTTTGGGTCCTGTCCGGAGTTTCTTCCTCAATGAGAGAGTTTTTCCCTGCCACTGTTGCGTATGCTTGCTCTGGAAGGTTCTGTCTGCTTCAAAATGTCTATTGATGTGATTAAGCGCTTTATAAATAAAAATTGATTGATTTACTTGGTAAACAGGTGGAATAGGATAAAAGGAAGATGTTAAACCAACATTACTTCATTCACAAAAACCTCACAAACTCTGAACATACACTTACCCAGATGTCTGCACACACAAGTGTAATATGAAATATTGACCACATCCAAGTAGATGTCAGGCAGGTGTTTCAGGGACATCAGCCTCATGAGCCTGGAGGAACACGCTCGTTTACAAAGCTGGATGAGGATCTTCTCTTCAGACAGAGTGGTGGGTCGCAGCTCCACTTTGTGCTCCTGCAGGACCTGGTCGATGAAGCTGCCTTGAACCATGGGAAACATCATCTCCTTCACTACCAGCATGGGGAGGAAGACTGTCCGTGTTCTCATGACATGTGGAAAAGGACAGCGCTCCTGAGCAATGTACTCGCTTAATCTCTCCAGGAGCATGTGGAGTGCTGACTTTATCTCCTCATTGATCCATGTCTCTCTGGCTTTTACACCCAACAAACAGGACACTTTCTGAATTTTGGTTGACGAGGAAGCTGGATCGGTAAGTACCAGCTGAGACAACCAGGCTCTTAGCTCATTCTCTGAAGAGGTTGACACAGATTTGGATATTAACTGATGGAGGGACTGGTGTATCTCAAAGAAGTGCTTGCGTACCGGTATTTGAACATCTTGTTTTGGTGAAGACTCAGTTGTCAGCTGTGGATCCGGCTTCTCCAAGGGTGGATCGGGGCTGGAATGTGTTGTATGACGAAGAAAGAGTTTGTATGCCGAAAGTTTAAGACATTGGGGAGGAATATTTTTGAAATTTAGTTTGTGTTCAGGTGGCCTGAGGGGAGTGACTGATTTAGGCTGAATGATGCACATCTCATCGTTCAGCGTGTTTGTGTCACCCTGAGGGGATGAGTTCATTCGTTCAGTCATTTCCTCAAGCTCAACCTCATCTGAACTTTCTTGTTTAGGTGTTAACGAATGTAAACTTTCAAGTTCATCGGGTTCATATTTCTTTATCACCAACATATGCTCTTCATTGGTTAAACAAGTCTCATCAGGCTCCTTTTTGATTTTTACTTTGTTGTGGGCTTTCAGATTAACAGGGCTCTTTGCAGAGTCACATGTGTCTGATGAATCTTCTTTTTCCACCTTAATATTTTTTGGTGTTACAATTTCTACTTTGGCCTTTTCAAGTGTAGCATCTGCACAGATTTCTTTGGAGTCTTGACAGAAAATAGGATCCTCTGCTTCTTGATCTTGCTCTTTGTCTTTGACATCTGGCTTGGTTTTGACTTCACAATGCTCAGACGACTGGACGTTTGTCTCACACATTCTACTGGCAAGTAACATAGCAGAGGCCTGCAAGTATGCATGATATGGAGCCAGACTGAAGACATTGTTAATAACTGGCATGGGAGGAGAATCAGTGGTCTTTGCTTCTTGTGCATTCTCCATTTCCAACTTTTGTCTTTTCTTAACAAGTTCCACTTCATATAGATCCTTATCCTCTTCTTTTATTTTGACAGGTGGTGATGAGTGAGAAAGACTCCTCTTCGGAGACTCTTTCGGAACTGTGAAGCTAGGAATGGACGTAGGCCCGAAGGGATTTTTAGGTGGTGCAAAAGCTGAAAAATAAATATTTTTGGGGGCATTTGAATTTTTATATAGAGTCAAGTAAGCTGGATCTGAGTCTACACAGGGTGACAGTTCTTGCCGTGCTGTTGGGGAAACAGGAAATGATTTTGAATGTTTTGGACTCCTAAGCTGTGCTTCAGAGGCGGAATAGTCCAAATATCTGTCAGTGTTCAAAACAGGAGATGGGAGAACAGGCTGTTCTATGTGAAGGCTGCTAAGGGGGGGGGAAAATCTCTTCATCTGTAAGACGGATGGTGAGAGGCCTGGTTGGCTTTGACGTCTGGCAGGACTGACTTGCTCCACATGTAGGACTGGTAAGTTGCAGTGTGCAGCAACAGGCAGAATGTTGCTAGGTTTGTCCTTGTGTAGGTTTGTGGCAGAGGTTATGGGGTGTTCTATGCATTGGCTGGATGGTGAAACATTTATGTACTTAGAATTCAAAATTGGCAATGTCTGTTGCCTTTTCATGGGCCGCCTGATTTGGCTTGCATTTAAATTAATTCTGGGATATGCAAAACATGGATAGCTAAATCCCTGCTTTAAAGGATGATTTTGCAATGCTTCAGCTCTCGCCAATGGCAAACGGATTTCACCATGCAGTGACTGAGGCACCATGTAATGCTCCCGAGGGTTTGAGACTGTGTGGTTCAGAAAAACAGGGACATCTCCTCTCTGCTTGCTGCCAACATCTTTACATGGTGAACTACTTTCTACCTCCACATCTGCCTGGGTGTAATAAAACACTGGGTGCTGTGTTAGATGACCGTATTTGGACATAGGAGAATGTTCCTGATAAAACTCTGAGGTCATATGCTCATATGTATGATGGGAGGGGTAGAAGTTAGGGTAGCCTCTGGAGGAATTCCGGGAGCTCTGCTCAGTTAAAGAACCAAAGAGTGTGGGAGTCAGGGGGCAGGGGTAACTGGTGTAGCTTGGCTCAATCAAAGTCGGCAAAGTCCTTGCTCTATCTGGGCTGTATGTTTCCACAGGGATCCTCTTCATTTGGTCTACACTGGGCTCAAACTGTAAACCACTCTGCTGCAGCAGCACATCTTTTGCGTTTGTCTGGATGGGTGGTTTTTCATTGTAGTGAACACCAGCTTTCATCCACTCATGCTCATACATGGTGTTTGGTATCCGTTGAGAGCCTGGTTCCATACTGTAGCGCTGTCCTATCACACAACTCAGATTATCACAGCAGGGGTTATGTCCATAAACTGGTTTAGGAATGGCTAAGTAAATAGAGTTATTGGATGATTGAGATGAACTGTCAACTTCTCTCTTTTTTTTTGCCACAGCCTCTGGGTTAACAGCTGGAGGGCTGCTGATTGCAGGACTTTTGTTGTACAACTTAAAGCCCTGCTTTTCTGGGGCACGATGACGGGAGGAAGAATGAGGCTGTCTTTCTTCAGGACTGTTGTCTTGCCTATAAATCACACGGTTTTCTCTCTCCATGCCAGATAGCTGACTCACAGGAGAGCTGCCATCCACCAGAGAAGCTTTTAAGTTGTTATAAGAAGGAGACAATTGCATTCTGTCTTTTCCTCTTGTGTCGTAGGTTAAATAGGCTCTATTGTACTGCAGCATCTGTTTGCCCAGGTAATCAGACATATTTTTTGGTTTTGATTGTCCCACAGATGCTACGGTCCCATCGAATAATTGCATCTTGGATTGAAATGCTGGGTTAATGAGGGTTTGCATCATCTGGTTGCTCATCATGTTGCAAAGTTTTTCTGATGGTGCAATGATTTGGCTGCAGACCTGAGAATAAGAAAACCAACAATTATACACTGGAATTTATTATTTCATTTATTTGAAGTGTTAGTTCAAAGGATCCATCTTTTTAACCAGCTTTTAAGCCACGCCTGAAATAGCACAGCCGGACACAGCACAATATACTTTGAACACACAGAGAACAGTTAGGTTGGGTCATATTCTCAAAATAACAAATTTCGTGGGCCATCACACGTAGGCCACATATTGGTGGAAACAAAATTCATTGGTGGAAACAAAAAATGTTACCTATTTGGAAACGTTTTCAGATGATTTATATCTTAACACTTCTGCAAGGGATACAAACTGATTATCACAGGCAGAAATCTTCTTCCTAGGGCTATTTAGGTGGGTTGAGATATGCAAACCACCTCTCATGGTGCAGCGTCCACAATTACCAGTTATGCTGCTGATGTCCATGTGTCATTGGAGGCAGTCTTCAATTCAAGGTCAAAATATTATAACAATAAGTATAGGACAATTAGAGAAGCATTCAAGGAAGCACAGTCTTATTGAGGCTCATGTCAGGTGTGCAACCACTGTCACAAACAGGAGTTTAACTTTAATCTTTTCAAACCACAACTAATCATCTGTCGTGCTCTTTCCACCTTGTGTTCATGTCCTCAGACCTAAAGCCATACTGGACTGCATGTTTCAAATCTGCCTTTTCTTACAAACCACAGTCACAACAAAATTCCTTTTTCATAAAATCCTCCAATTTTGGCATGCATCAACCTTTCCATTTCAATTAATCTCATAATTCTTAGTAATATTTGTTTTGTCTTCTAAATGTCAGGAATAGAACCACACAGCCAAAAAAACAAAAAAGTTCCATGATAAAAAATAACAACCAAACCTTAAATTTGATCATCTGTAATCTGAGAATTTGGAATGTCTCTAGTATATTATAATCAATTAAAGGTTTAACTATTTCGGCAGTAGCTCAGTCGGTAGAGTGGGTCGTTCAATGATCCAAGATCAATTCCTGCTCCCGACCATTAACTCTCGTAGTGTGAGCTGGCAGTGGGAGGTGCCAGCTCAAATCCCGAGCACTGCTGAGATATGCATGATTACTAACAGACTAACCCCCCTGTCCCCCCCTGCAAGCTGCTCATTTGGGGCGCACCCCGAAGTCGCGACCCGTCACTCTGCCTCCCCTGTACTACCTGTACTAATTGCATGCCTACAGGCCCCTAGTGTGCTGTGTTTGTGCTGTACACAATATTCTGTGATATGACTAACGCATATACTGTATATGCATGTACTGTACTGTGAGTGAGAAAAGAATTTCCGCTCTGGGGATCAATAAAGTGAATTTAATCTTAATCTTAACCATGAGTGAAAATATAATAATTTCCCTACAGGGATCATTAAAGTGTACTGTACTTCTTCTAATAATAATGTCTGCTGGATCTTTTATGGTTTATTGTGATATTGTAAAAAAAAAAAAAAAAGACGTGTCAGCCTAAGTGCCTTCAGATTCAGCAAGCACCTGTCCATCCATCCATCCATTCATTTTTTTGTAGACAAGACAACATTAGTCAAATTGTCCACAGCTACTGTGATATTTTTTGTGTCCAACTATATCAGTTCATTCAGTCAAATTGCATATAGAATTTAGTTTATTATATATGAGAAGGAAAATCAGCAGTAGTCTTCACAACGAGTTAAGTGGTATTAATATTCTTTCAATAAAAAATTTGGGATCTAACTCCATACATTAAAGTGACACATTTCAGCAACAGACAGAAAACAAACAGTGAAAGCCTCACTTTGCCTGTGTTTATGCCTTTTATGATCATATTTACATTTGCTCAACACCTAGTTTTGCATTTCCAACAGGTACCTGAAAGTAGCACAATGTGAGAATGTGTGCACAACACAACCTGCCTGACATATTCATGGCACAGGAGGAGAACATCATGAAGTGGGAGGAATCAGTGTATGTATTCAGGCAAACTGCATTTTCTGTGACTGAGGTAGTCAGAAATCCAGATCAGCAGATGCTATTGTGATGAAAAACATGAGAGTCATCGTGGAAGGAATTATTTACACCCCTCATGAGGTATGCATAAGTTGTCCTGTTGGCCCTGACAGTATCTACATTAAGAAAGGGAAATAATTATTTTACCTGTTTGGTTTTATAGAACTAAACAGGTAAAATACACGGCCATTCTTTGTAGAGTATTTTATCATAGAATTTGAGAAAAAAAAAGGCCAGCTTGAGGGGCGGTAACCAGAGTCACTTTAAAGACAGGAAGTGGATGACACCGGTACAACTTGTAGAGTTTTTTGATAAACACACTCTTTAACTCATCTACCAACCAAGCCTCCTCCTGGCTTTCTTGCACACTCGAAAACAGTCACCTGATGTTTTTCCTCCAAGTTATTTGCACCTAAAATCACATGATAAAACTGCAATGCAGAGGAGAGGAAATTAGGGACTTGCGAAATGCAAAAATTGTGTCGTAACAACTGTATAAATGGCATTTAGAGAGCTCCAACCTCTGTCAACGCAGTTCCGTTTCCTCATTATGTCACTGCATTAAAAACAATACTCATATCACTGATTTACCCTCAAAATAAGATTTCTTCACCATGAAATCCCATAACCAGAATTTGGAATCAAAATGATAATACAGTACTCTAATAATTATTCAACAAAAATATATGTAACATTCTAAAACACCAGATCCGGATCATTACTTGGATCCAAATCACATGTGATGTGTGGTAGATCTCAAGGTGATGCCATCATGTAATTTTTATGAAAACTTTGTAGGCATTATCCATTAAATGAGGAAACCAGAGGACGATCCAGATCAACACCACCTCTCTGTCTTTAGACTGTCCAGTACTGTAGTACCTACATGTCCTGTAGTGCCAATGTTTTTCTCTTTGCGTGTTTATTCGCGTGGTACTTATTTATGTGCATGAATGTCTGCAGTGCAGTCTGTGGAATCTGCGCATTTCTAGTAACGTGTGAATATATGAGCAGGGGATATTTCCTCCAGGATTAATAAAGTAAGTAAGTGATTGAGTAAGTATCCATCCATCCATCCATCCATCCATCCATCTATAAAATCCAAAATAATCTGTTAAACACACCTTTGAAATGTTCTGCTGAGGGGCAGACATACCAACAAAGCAAAAACCTAACTATAGCGGTGATAATAGGTGAAACACTGGCATGTATTTCAGATATTAACAATGGCTAGGGGGGACAGGTGAAAGAGATCACCACACCCACATAAAATAGTGAGGCAAACAGGTGTCCAACAAATTATTTGTCAAACTCCTCAGATGATGTGTGTCTTGTGACAAATGCCTCCCAAATCAATAAGACAACTGTGATTAAAAAAAAAAAAAGGTGCAGTTTCCAAAAGCAACACGCCCAAACTACTGAACCCGAACCCGGGTCGTCCATACTGTACTGCTGTGAAGTCTACCTAAAACCTGACTCAATCTAAGTGGAATCCACCGGGTCTGTTAGGTCAAGTAAAGTTCACATGACACGGAGGGAGAGCAAAAACAAAAACACTCTTTCCGGCCAGTTGCGGGAACTAATAACGTTGGCGCGCTCACACACAAAAAACGGAAGATAGAATCTGCGCTGCTTTCCAGCTTGCGAAAATGTCTTATTTAGGCGCATCGATTCCTATTTGAAGGGGTTCATGTGATCACCTGCGCGTCAGTTTCTTTTTTTTTTGTTCTCATTTCTTTTCTTGCAGTAAAGAAAGCAGTCTGTGCAAACTAAGAAGACGCAAATATGAAGAAAACAGTGCGCGTAATTTCCATCCGGACTGTGAAAGCTACGTTAATCACGGTAAAAGAAAAGCCACAATGTGGGGAAAGACAGTTTCAGATACTTTCTGCGCACTGGTTGGACTATATGTCACAGTTTCGTCTACTGTCAGTACAGAATCTCACGTGTTGACGCGTCTGCCTGGTGTTAGTCCGTTCCACTATCTACCAAAGAGCAGTTTCAGTGTGATTCCTTACCTCGCTGCTGCGGTGACAGTAAATGATTCCCACACAGACTCCATGAAACACAACTTCTATGGGGAAAAAAAACAACAACAGAGAAAGAGCTCTTCTCTGCTCGTTTGTGGACTCTTGTCAACCCGGATGCGACAAGATTCCCACCAAATTAAATAAATTCCTGCCAAAACGCGCGACGCGTCCCGCGTAAAGTCCACGCGGCTCTGGCAGCCAGCAGAGGTTAACAAACCGAGGAAAAGACAAAAGGGAGGAGGATGGTCTTTGATCAATAGGCGGAGTCACACCCTCCGTCGATCCACGTCTGTTTTCGGCGTGTCAGCCTGCCTCCTTTCCTCCACCTTCTCACTTCTACTGGCTGTATTCTGGAGTGCGGCTCCAAAGTGGCTTCTGATACCTCCTCCTCAAGTAAACTTGTGCTGTTAATCTATTAATCTTGCCTGGTTCCTCCCTATTCCTCTCTCGTCCCAGCAGAGATCCAAAAACAAGTCATCAACTTGAAATCACCATTAATCCGCGCCCTCCGGGGACTCCTAAATTCACTACTGTACAATAAAACAAATTATGAGAACCCCTGACCTTCTAAAACAAAGTGAACAGTTTACTCAATTCCGAGACGATGAAGCCAGTGGATTTGGAGCACCCTCACTATTGATATCTGCATAGCAAAATTAAATTCGTTGATATCTTGGGGAAGCATATTTAAAACACAATGAGCAGTCTTTTACAGCCACATGCAGGTTCAGTGCGGTCAAGTCATAGGAGCAAAAAACCACTGTGAATCAAAAGAGATTCTGTGTTTATACAGAATAACAGTACATATAGAGTACACAATACATCTCACAAGTGAACACTACTGTGAATGATGACACTGTCACGAGATCAGCATGTCATGAACTCCCCTTAACTGAGTTAATGGTTGACTTTACTTTGCCAGAGTTAAAATTAGGTCAGTCATTACCTCAGTCAGCCTGTGTGTTACGTCCTGTCTAATTTTAATAGAAAAGTCAAAAGAAGATTGTGATCTTTAAAAGGTGTTATGATGAAACGTAGAAAATCTAACATTAATGTGAACCTAAATTCTTCCACTTCCTCGACTTAAGCTCTAGATGATTTCATTTCTCGTTGCACTTGCATCATATCAGTCCCTCCTCACCTGTGAGCTGGAGTTCAATTTGTGCGTCCCACGGGCCTGTCACAGTTTAGTCTAGACAAGTTGGTCTCTTCCATCAGTCCCTGAGGTCCCCCAGGTAAAGAGCCACTCATCAGGGGAGTGACTGAGGAGAGACAGCAGGGACTTTTCCCCATGGCGTGCTTTTGCATCTCCCCGATTTCCAGTTACCATGGCATCACAGTTTACAGCTAATCAACATAAATCATCGAGGGGTTAACAGTGTGCTATATGCTCGCAGCAACACAAAACGTCAAACATCTTATGTGGAAAAGATGCATACATACATATAAAATCACATATGTTAAATTGTTTTCAACTCATGGTGAAAATTACATGAATTTGATTTCTCCTTTCCTTGAACATATCTGCAGCTTTTTATTTCTTGACAGCATCATTTGCAGCAATGTTGAAAATACTTTCCTCTGAGAGACTTCTATTCAACATCTAATAAACATGGGTGCATAGTAATGATTGGCAAATATTTAACAGATATCTGGAGCCATTTTTAAGATAAACAAATTTTCGTAACTTAGGCCTTTCTTTTCCTGGGGCTATCAACTTGCACAATATTTTCAGTTGAAAGTGTTCATATCGTGAAAATAAAGGAGTTACACCCTTCAGCTAATCCTTAGAGAAATGCAATAATATTTACGAGTGAACAATACACAATGTTAATCAAAAGTAGAAAATAGATCTCTCTTAACCAAAAATGAAACACCCATCTTCCAAAATATGAATATCAAGTTGAAAAAAATGTAATAAATGCATCAAGCACAACATGTCACAAATTCAATAGGGGATTCATGAGCTTCTTGAGGTTTTTAATCCCCTGACAGTCAATAAGGTGAGTTGTGGTGACACAGGAACGAGAGCATGGGATCTCTCAGGATGCATTATCTGATGAAATACGCTGGAATGGTCCCCAAGGCCACAAACACAAAATACACTAGAAAAAAAGATGACTTTACTTCTCACGGCTTCAGAGTTTTATTTGCTCAAACTACTTACAGTTTTATAGAAATTAATCACAATCCATTGCCCGTGAGACTTATCCACCTGGCAGGTGAACTTTTTTTAATGCCCTATTTAAATTGGGTTTAAAATTTTTTTTAGAAAGGGATATTTTCAGCAAACCCTGTTGAGCATGAATATCTTTCAAGTTGGGATCAAAGCTTTGGCCAGCAAAAGTTTTCTTTTGGAACGTCTTCCTCTTGAGTAGAGCAATTCAGCAATGATGATAAGGAAGAATGTGTGTGTTCAACTGGGAATGTGTAATATGAGAAAATGTGAGAGTGCATGAAGAGTGAAGTAGCGATTATGTCTTATGAATTGTTTTTGCCTTGAGATGACATCTCAGTTTTTATTTTTCAGCTTTAACCATTTTACTTCTGAGTGATTGGGCGACCTTGGTTTTACTGGAATTTGCTTTAGACACATTTTCTTTTAAAGTTACTTAATATCTTCTCTCACCGTTCAATTCTTTTAAATGTCCAATTTTATCACACAACACAATGACATAAATATCGAAGTTTTGAGGGAGTGTGCATGTCACTACAAGTTGTGTCTAGTGTCCTTTCAAAAATGTCTGCGATGTCCTGTTAGCTGATCTCACCAGCGCAAGACATCCATATTGCCATTTTCACCTACACAACTGTCTTACACCTGAAATTCCACCACCAAAAAATTTGCACAAACCGCCGTCATTATAAACAGAGTGGCCCATCCTGGATGTGATGAAATAATCTCCGCTAAATCCTTGGGGCATCCCATTCTTGCATGACCCATATATGCATATTTGTGTGGTAGTTGGTGCCAAGTAAGTTTTAATTGTACCTGCTGTCACTGATGTTATTAACAACCTTCTAAAATGTGCTATAGAATGGTAGTGGTTACCTCATAATTATGTTTTGTATTTTGTAAGGATGCATATAAAAGAAAATCCAGTCCAATCCAGTTTGGCAACATAAGTTTTTGACTTGTCACAGAAAGAATCTCACAGGTGTATCTCACAGGCGTAACAGATATTCCATCTAAATATCTCCTATTGTGTGTGCTGCGCCGCTGTATCTATCAAACTGCAACGATACTTACACAGAGGCATCCTGACCAGATGCTGGAATCACCTCAGCTGGTACAGCTTTAGCCTATCCCGGATGCTGAGCACCTCAATCTATCCCTAAAGCCGAGCCCAGCCACTCTGCGGAGAAAACTAATTTCAACCACTTGTACTCACAATCTTATCTTTTCGGTCATTGCTCAGAGCTCATGATGATGGGTGAGGGCTGGAACATAGACAGGGTGGTAAATGGAGAATTTCACCTTGTGGCTCATTTTCCTCTTCATCACCACGGACTGGTAGAGTGACTGCATCAGTGTGGATGCCACACTGATCCGCCTGTCTATTTCCCGTTCCATTTTTCTCTCATTCGTGAAAAGGACCCTGAGATACTGAACTTCTCCACTTGAGGGAAGGACTTTTCTTCTTGCTGCAGTGGGCACTTCACCTTTTTTTTCTGCTGAGAACCATGGCCTCAGATTTAATGGCGCTGATTCTCATCATGAAGCTGCAAATCGCTCCAGTGCAAACTTGAGGCCAGTAGGACCCCTTCATCTACAAAAATCAGAGACGAAAAGGCCACCGAACCTGACACCCTCTGCCACTTGGCTGCGCCCAGAGATTCTGTCCATAAAGGTTATGAACAGAGCTGGTGACAAAGGGCAGCCCCGACGGACTCCAGCCAGAACTGGAAAGGAGTCTGACTTCCTGTCGGCAATGCAAACTTTACATTTTGAATCCAGGAATACAGAGAATGTACAACCAGTAGCAATGGTCATTCCCCAAAGATGCCATGGGGGACACGGCTGTAAGCCTTCTCCCAGTCAACAAAGAACATGTGGACGGGTTGGGCAGACTCCCAAAGAAACATCATGATGACAAGGAAAGGAAATCATAATGACCTTTTTTTCTTAATGAGCTATTGAACCTCTGATTTCCTGACAAGACTGCAAATTTCCCTTTGGTAAACGTTACACAACAATAATGACTGAGTGTGAAGAGTAATAGCAGTGGAGAAAGACATGTTTAGTCTTGGAAGTGTGCTGATGAATATTTCACACCACATCCGACTTCAGTCTATCTGTTTAGAAGATTTGTCTATAGTTGTGGGAACACTCTGTTTATTGCCACAAAGCACACCTGCGTTTTGCACACTCCTCCACAGACGCCTCTTGGCCCTGATGACACTCCTCTTGTCGCTGTGGCTGGTGAAATATTTGTCGAACTGTTAACAGAATACTACAGCAGCCAATAGCAGAGGGACAGGTCACAGCTTAAGGAAGGATGTCTATTGTTTGGTGAGCCATTCACAAGGCTCCATGTGCAGCAACCTCAACAGCACAGAAGTAGCAATGCACCCTCAGGCTTTTGGCAAACCACATTTCCCTTGTCTCCTTTGGGTTTTGTGGGAACAGAGATAAACTAAGATAAAACGTATCTGAAGAGCATGGGAAAAAAACATACAGACAGTGCCAAGTGTCAACTTTAAAATATTTCCCTTTAGCAGAAAAGAAAAATCTTAGTTTCAGAAATATGAGTGAGTTTACATTTCTGTGACAAAGAAATACAATTCAACACTGACATGTGTAATTAGGAATACTTTACAACTTTGTACGGACAATTATGGTTGCAATTGTTGTTTCTTGACTCTTGTTATTTAAATGTTTATCTTGTTACGACATTACAGTGAAAATATGTCTCAAATATGATAAATTACAAAGTTCATTTTCTTTCAGAACTTCCTTTTCTGCAAAAAGACAGTTGTTACTGTCTGTTTTTACTCACTAGCATAAACAAAGCATCGTCTGGTTTGGTTTGACATTGGTTCGTCCAACTCCTGACACTGTCCAGACTGATGCGTTTCACCTTGTTTGGAGATGGAAGCTTTTTACAAAGATAAACATGTTGAACACTATGTGACTCATGGATTTTATCACTATTGACAGTCTGTGGTTGGAGTCTTGGTAACATTTTTTTTTTTCAAGAGACATCCATCTCTCCCCAGTTTATCAATATTAAATCACTTGATCCACAACTTGAAATAAAAAATAGTATACTGTATGTCTACCAAAAAAAAGACAAATGGTAGGAAAGCATGGGACAACCATACTAAAGATGATAATTTGAGTTTTCTGTAGTGCCGTGCAGTACAACCAGTTTGTCTTGTGTTTTAGTCACTCTAAAAAAGAACTATGAGATTGTATATCTGAGAGTGAGTTTCTGTGTTTGACAATATTCTCTTAAATTTGGTATCCATTAGCTCTGCAGATAAAGCCATTAGTTTGCTTTCATTGTGTTTGTCTGTTGTCATGATTGCACAAAAAACTGGCTGACAGGTTTTCATGAAACTTGGTAGAAGAGTGGGCGTTGTCCTGAGGAAGTGTCATGGGAATTCTTCTTGCTAAATAAGAGTTGTTAATTCTCAGAAGAATTATAAGCTACGACAGGGTGTGATCAGTCATGTCTCTTTAATACATACCGGTTATGGGGAGTAGAGCACTCAAGAGTGATGTTCCCACAGTTGTTACAGCAAATTGTTCTTTTATACCTGTTTCAAGCCCATCCCAACAACAGATTTACATTTTACAACACACAAATGTTCATCTTCTATTTTCTCCAGACTTCCTTGCTTCTTGGCCCCCCTGCAATCCAGGAAGGGTCATCACCTGTTAGGGTCGGTGACATGCCCCTTACTGTACTGTTTTTACTTAGGCCCAAATCATGTCAATCCCAAATGGCACAATGACTCTGAGAACTTTAATACAAACATTTCTGACAGAAGTAATAATTAAATATTGCAAAATCTCAATAAAGGGGTGGAGCAATTTGTTTTCTTTTTATAACACAACAATATTGAGGTGTTTTTCAGCTTTTGCATTTAGTACAACTACCAGAGGTGAAAATGGTTTGGTATGCAAAAAGGAAGAACAATTTTGGAGTCAATACAGATAAAAGGGCAAACCCAAGATTTTGTTTACACCACCTTTAACATAAGACATTGATATCTTTTATTTACCATAAATAGGCCTTTGGAATTGGGAAAGATAACTAACAGTAGGACTATGCCCTGCAAAACAGGAAAAGCTGGTTGCTCTTGCATCTTGTAAACAACAAATGTTACAACCATATCAAATCTGTAGGTGATTTATTTCATCCTGAGAGATAAATGGTGTTGTGTTGAAATTAATTTTTCTTTTACACCACAGTTACATTAATTTTGCAAGGCATTTTGGTGTTAATTAACAAAATAAAGCTTTCACACACAGTTTTCAAATCTTTAATCTTACTACACTTAACACTGACAACATTCATCCAAATCTGTATTTTCATGGTATCATTCCAAGAATTATTATCACTTTATAGATTAAAATTAATACAATATTTCATGCAGAAAACACTGCATTGAAAACAACAACAAAAAAATGCATTTCTGGGTGAATTAAAGATTAGCCACATCAGCTCACAATATAATCTAAATAATCTATTAGACATTAGGATAATATGATAAAAGACACAATAAAAGCCCCTCCCCACCACCACACACAAAAAAATATACAGTATATTTCTTGTGTCTGTGAAGGACCTTGGACATTCAGAATTGAAGCCTTTATCTTTGATTTGTCTTTTCTTAGTGCCAGTAAGAATCTAAAATACATTGTGATTTTTCTGAGATGACACCGCTTCCTGAAGATGTTGTGAGACAACGCTGACAATAGTTGAAACCTCTGCCATGGCTCCTCTACCTGAAAATCAAGGAATTACAGAATTACTCACATAAGTTTTTCAAGCTTATTACAATATTCTCTTGTATGCGTCCAGAACTCGCTTATTGTGTCCTTAATGTTTGGGGAAGAAAACAGAAAAAGTTAGATGGCCCTTGTTAAACGACCTCTGACGTATGGTGTTTTAATTTCCATACAAGGCCTCTGGATCAATATTCGTAGTGCGTAAATGGATGTTGCATTTCACTGCTATAGTTATTGACATGTGTGATGGAAAGTTTTATTTGTTGCATTTTGTGTGTGTGATTTGATTCAACAGCTTTAGCTGCAATAAAATGGTCAGCATATCATTACTGAGGGCATGCAGACCCTCCTCCGGTCACCCTCCCACGGTCACCTGCTGGGCTGCGTTTGGACACAGAGAGTTCACAGCAGGGTTCAGTCAGCTTGTTGTTTTATGATGCATACCAAGGGGTAATAAAGGTCTCTTAGTTTGGGTGCTGTTTTCCATCTCAGTCAACTTGTTGTTTTTTAATTACTTTCCAATGTGTAATAAAGATTTCTTAGTTTTGATGTGATAGGTTTGGTGCATTCCAAAGGTGTAAGGTCTCCTGTTAAGATCTTTTATGGGTGCGTGAAGGGTCCCTACACTGCAGTCCCAGGGGAAGTGAGGCAAAACTGGGGGGGGGATATCACCACAGGGGGTCCCGCATGTGAGATGGACCTGGCCAGTCCAGCTCACATTCAAGGGGTATAAAAGGTAGAAGATTTTCTGCCCCCATTTAGAGTCAGCTGTGGTTTTCGTGCGAACGCTCAGCAGGTTGGAGCTTCTCTACCTGGGTTGTGGACTCTCCTTCCCCTGTGACAAGGTAAGAGGCGAAGCACATTTGGAATGACACCAAATCTATGCTAAAGCTCAACCATTGAATCATTGAAATTGTTAGCCTGTGTTCTCTGTTTTTGGGTGAACCACCTTTATCTTAGCATCATAGGCTTTGGTTTTCAGGTCCGGTGTTGGCCTTTGGTTCTGTGTTGAAGAGTGAATGAAATACGCCTGTTTTATTCAGTTTACACAGACATTGTATGTTTGTTTGTCTATATTTTTATTATCATTCTTATTATAATTACTCACGTTTTGCTTACTTTCTTTTCCTTGGTTCTGTGTCTGTGGGGAATGAAACTAGTTAATTCTAGCATCCTAGCTGTTGTGGGGAATTAAGCTACAGGTTCATTTCAGCAACATAGAATTGTTTGTTTGTGTGTCTTGCTCTGTTTTGCGGTGAATAAATCATACATTTATTTTAGCTTAACAAGAGTCTTGTTGATTCATTGACTGAGTTTTCTGTGTACCCACCTCCTACGAACCTATTTGTTGGAGTTTTTCATAAAAGATTTGGCGTCACAAACCAGATTAAAGTTTTTCTCAAAACCTGACGCCACGAAAAGGATCCAACAATATAAATTAAAATTTTTCACAAAACAACATGCAAGTACTGTACATTGTTGTGTTCTGTAATCCAAAGTATGGCATCACATTGTCAAGATCACATGTTGTAGGTGTTGCTTTCCTGCTAGAGCCAGGTCTCTCTTAACGATTCACTGCCGTTGCCATCGGGTAGAGAAAAAAACATTTTTTTTTCACTAATAGCACCCAATCATCAGAACCGGTATGACTGGGAAATTAATAAAATAAACCCTAGTATCAACGCCTTCATTGTGTGACAGGTTTAAAAATTAAGGTATTTACCCAACTTGTTTGTACTGACTCTTCTCCCATTATACATGTGAGCCATTTCCAATTCCCTCATTAACCTTTTTATTACAGTAATCTCTGAAAAAAATTTCCAGACAAAAATCAACTTAAAATAAGGTCACAAAAGTGGAGGTTTCTAGCGCGGTATCACTGTATTAAACTCAATATACCTTAAGTACCTCCAATTTGTACTTGACTGGACTTTTTTAAAGTATTTGATGTGTTCAGTTAGAAAAAAAAAAAAAAAAATTTAATTTAAAAATTTGCTGCTTTTCTAATTATGGCAGCAGTGGGTCTGCTGACTGGCTCAAAGGAAACTTTAAGAGCTGGGCTTTGGGACATTGTGATAAGAATTTTATGATGTTTCTCTACCATTTTAAACACCAATGAATTGATTGATATATTGACAAAAAAAATATGGAAAGGTTATTTATATGCCAAACTGCTATAGAAAGCTTACTGAAAATTCACTACATGGACAAGTGATGTAATATGATGAATCATGAACTGCTAGGTAGCACTTGTCATATTTAGTCATGTTTATACAGTATAACTGCCTGCATCTGTTTTGTATATAACTCATTCTTAACTTATTTTAAAGTGTTGCATGTGAGGTTCATTTAAATTTAAGTTCTTACCTGGTGTACATTTTTTAAATATTTATGGTGAAAAGCCTTAATTGTAGATTTTCTTCAGGGTTGAATGGTTATATAATTTTTTCTGCTCCTCATATTTTAAAATAATGTAAAATAAAATTGTTTTGGTCAAAACAATACACTTTTAGATACATACACTTTTAGATTCCATAACATACAAGTAGATAATTACACCCTGCATCATTTTGCTCCTTCTGGTGTTAAAACCCACCTTCATCTCCACATACGAGCTTCTTGGCAATGCAGGGAATTTCTACATAACCAAACTCTTCCAACCTGGATACCTGCTGGGCTGTAATTGGATGCTCCCACATACTTGTATTCATAGCAGGACAGAAGAGGAGAGGGCGACTGGTATCCCATGCTCTCACCACGCAAGTCTGGAAACATTTTTTTAGTACTTATGTCATTAGCGGCATTAGCCAAAACGTTTTTTAAGTAAATATAGGTGCTCAGATCAAAATTTCATGTTCTCACCAACAGATTATCACAAATTCCATTGGCAATCTTTCCAAGAGTGTTGGCATCAAGTGGTGCAATGACAAGTAGGTCTGCCCAGCGTCTTAGTTCAATGTGTAGCACAGGGTCAGATCTTTGTTTCCACAACTGGAACAAAAAAAAGCAATCACGCATATACGACTAATAAAAACTGACTTCTTTTCTCCTCTTTAACAATGATAGATAGGGGTAGCTTATCTTGTCTGCGTCATAACTATGCTTCTAGGTCTCAAGTTTCTGATGACCCCATTGGCTGGAAAACTACAAAATAAATCATACAATCTCATCCCACCCTATATTATACTCAATATGATGGTGTTTTATTGTAATTTCAATATAATTTCAAAATAATTTCTATATAATCACACAAAAACTATTATATATTGCACACCATTTCATGTATGCAAGCAAAATAGTTTATTTATGTGATATTTTGCTATTGCTTCTATAACCATATATTAATCATTATTACAACATAACTTTGTGTTATCCATCACAGCTGGTTGAGACATTTCATCTTGCACACTTTGCATTCTTTCCTCCTCTACTTAAGCTATACACCGACACATTCTTGTCACCAAATGATTTGCCACCAGTGGATTTGACATCAACCAGATGTTTTGGTTGTCCTCCCTGAGACGGCCAATCATCTCCCCAGAGCTGGGTTCAAACCAGGTTCAAGCTAATCAATCTTACATAGGTGTCAGAGGTCACAATATTGTACAAAACTCTTTAAGGATACATGGGCATTCCACTCTTCTCTCATTTCTTTCAACCAGCTGCTTGTGTGAACTGAGTTTGAAGCTTTGAATTAAATTACAAATCTTAGTTTTCTAAGTTTTTATTCTTGCTTTTATTCTTGTGGATTTTTTTCCACAACTTATAATATTCAATTTCCACAAATTGTTAAAATATAAACTTAATGAATGAGTAATTATTTTCTCATGAGAAAAGTTAGCTTTAAAGGCTCTGTTCTAGAAAGGCGTTTGCAACAAAGGTGTTTTCCCCATCAGTATAATCCATTCGAAAAAGGAGGTTGAAGAAGGAGAGGAGGAAAGTGCGCCCGCAGGAAGAGAGAGAAGAGGAACGCCAAGAGTATAGGACTGAGAGTAGGGACGTTGAATGTTGAAACTATGACAGGAAAAGGTAGAGAGTTGGTTGACATGATGCAGAGGAGGAAGGTAGACATACTGTATGTCCAGGAGACCAGGTGGAAAGGTAGCAAGGCTAGAAGTTTAGGAGCAGGGTTCAAGTTGCTCTATCTATGTAGATAAGAAGAGAAATGGAGTAGGAGTTATCTTGAAGGAGGAGTTTGTTAGGAATGTCCTGGAGGTAAAAAGAGTGTCAGATAGAGTGATGAGTCTGAAGCTATAAATAGAAGGTGTGATGTTCAATGTTATTAGTGGGTATGCTCCACAGGTAGGATGTGAGCTGGAGGAGGAGAAATTCTGGCTGGACTTTGATGAGGTGATGCAGAGCATACCTAGAAGTGAGAAGGTTGTCATTGGTGCAGACTTCAATGGACATGTTGGTGCAGGAAACAGAGGTGATGAGGTGATGGGCAGGTTTGGTATCCAGGAAAGGAACGCAGAAGGACAGATGGTAGTTGACTTTGCAAAAAGGATGGAAATGGCTATAGTGAATACTTTCTTCAAGAAGAGGCAAGAACATAGAGTGACCTATGAGAGTGGAGGTGGGAGCACACAGGTAGACTACATCTTGTGTAGACGGTGTAATCTGAAGGAGATCAGTGACTGCAGAGTAGTGGTAGGCGAGAGTGTAGCCAAACAACATAGGATGGTGGTGTGCAGGATGACTCCGGTAGTGAGGAAGATGAAGAGGGCAAAGGCAGAGCAGAGGATGAAATGGTGGAAGCTGAAAAGCGAAGAGTGTTGCATGACCTTTAGGAAGGTGTTAAGACAGGCTCTGGGTGGTCAGGAGGTGCTGCCAGATGACTGGATATTACAGCTAATGTGATCAGGGAGACAGGTAGGAGAGTACTTGGTGTGTCATCTGGAAGGAAAGTGGATAAGGAGACTTGGTGGTGGAATGAGGAGGTACAGGAGTGTACACAGAGAAAGAGGTTAGCTAAAAAGAAGTGGGACACTCAGAGGACTGAGGAGAGTAGACAGGAGTACAGGGAGATACAGCGTAAGGTGAAGGTAGAGGTAGCAAAGGCCAAACAAGAAGCTTATGATGACTTGTATGCTAGGTTGGACAGTAAGGAGGGAGAGACTGATATTTACCGGCTGGCAAGACAGAGAGACAGAGATGGCAAGGACTTGCAGCAGGTTAGGGTGATTAAGGATAGGGATGGAAGTCTATTGACAGGTGCCAGTAGTGTGATGGGAAGATGGAAAGAGTACTTTGAAGAGTTGATGAACGTGGAAAATGAGAGAGAACAAAGACTAGAAGAGGTGACTGTTGTGGACCAGGATGTAGCAAAGATTAGTCAGGATGAAATGAGGAGGCCATTGAAGAGGATGAAGAGTGGAAAGGCAGTCGGTCCTGATGATGTATCTGTGGAGGTTTGGAAGTGTCTAGGAGAGGTGGCAGTAGGGTTTCTGACTGGGTTGTTCAACAGGATCTTAGATAGTGAGAAGATGCCTGAGGAGTGGAGAAGTGTGCTGGTGCCCATTTTTAAGAACAAGGGAGATGTGCAGAGTTGTGGCAACTACAGAGGAATAAAGCTGATGAGCCATACAATGAAGTTATGGGAAAGAGTAGTGGAAGCTAGACTAAGGGCAGAAGTGAGCATCTGTGAGCAGCAGTATGGTTTCATGCCAAAAAAGAGTGATACAGATACAGTATTTGCTTTGAGGATGTTGATAGAGAAGTACAGAGAAGGCCAAACGGAGCTTCTTTGTGTTTTTGTGGATCTGGAGAAAGCTTATGACAGGGTGCCCAAAGAGGAACTGTGGTATTGTATGAGGAAGTCTGGAGTGGCACAGAAGTATGTTAGAGCGGTGCAGGACATGTATGAGGATAAGACAGTGGTGAGGTGTGCTGTAGGTGTGACAGAGGAGTTCAAGGTGGAGGTGGGACTGCATCAGGGATCAGCTCTGAGCCCCTTCCTATTCGCTACGTTGATGGACAGGCTGACAGACGAGGTTAGACAGGAATCTCCATGGACTATGATGTTTGCAGATGACATTGTGATCTGTAGTGAGAGCAGGGAACAGGTGGAGGAGAAGCTAGAGAGGTGGAGGTTTGTCCTGGAAAGGAGAGGAATGAAGGTTAGCCACAGTAAGACAGAGTACATGTGTGTGAATGAGAGGGACCCAAGTGGAAGAGTGAGGTTACAGGGAGAAGAGATCAAGAAGGTGGAGGATTTTAAGTACTTAGGGTCAACAGTCCAGAGCAATGGAGAGTGTGGAAAAGAGGTGAAGAAGCGTGTACAGGCAGGATGGAACGGATGGAGAAAAGTGTCAGGTGTGATGTGTGATAGAAGAGTTTCAGCTAAAATGAAAGGTGTACAAAACTGTGGTGAGACCAGCGATGTTGTTTGGTCTAGAGACAGTGTCACTGAGGAAAAGACAGGAGACAGAGCTGGAGGTAGCAGAGATGAAGATGCTGAGGTTCTCTTTAGGAGTGACCAGGAAGGATAGGATCAGGAATGAGTATATCAGAGGGACAGCACATGTTAGAGGTTTAAGAGATAAAGTCAGAGAGGCCAGACTGAGATGGTTTGGACATGTCCAGAGGAGAGATAGTGAATATATTGGTAGAAGGATGCTGAGTTTTGAACTGCCAGGCAGGAGGCCTAGAGGAAGACCAAAGAGGTTTATGGATGTGGTGAAAGAGGACATGAAGGTAGTTGGTGTGAGAGAAGAGGATGCAGAAGACAGGGTTAGAAGGAGGCATTTGATTCGCTGTGGTGACCCCTGAAGGGAAAAGCCGAGAGGAAAAGAAGAAGATAATCCATTAATTTTCTCAAATAAACATAATACTGTAGTTTTTGTGATTAAATTCAACAGAATTGTAATTCAAACTTGAATATAGTAACAACAAAATTGTGTTTTGGGTCATAAATTGCAATCTCCTAGATGTATTTTTGGTGTGTGTGACTCACCCTCTCACTTGCAAGGAGATGATAGCATTACTCAACTTCTATCAAAAAAGTTTATATCATTATAATATTATCTGCTTGAGAAATCAGTCAGTTTGTCAGAGGCACAAAGTTGTAGATACCATTTCGTAATGGCTGTACGTGGACATGTAATAAGTTAATTGTTACCTCCCACTCATCCTTGTCACTGTAGATTTTTGCTGAAACATCTGTCGGATTATAGAAGTGCTTGGCACACTCTGTGGTGACAACTCTTACATCCACCTGAAGCATAAAACAAGACAGTTATATTCATTTTTAAACTTACCTCTAAGAAATATTCATGTGAAGCTGAAGAGGTGGTTAATATAAAGGCACCTGGAAACTACAAGGAATTTGAAAATTGGATTGTAGATGATTGTCTCCTCCACTGCAATCAAAAAGAAACGTGTGTTTTGAAAACGTTTCCCTTACGAAAAGATTCGTGACATTCCAGTGGGTGAATATCTTACTGTTATACAGACTTGCTGCCAGCAGCTACAGCATCACCTGCGGTTCTTGTTCAGTTCACTAGTTTCCTTTCAGACAGCTATCAAATGCTGTTTGCCTGTTTTAGATGGACTGTACTTCGAATTTAGATAACTAATTCAGTTACTGTATTTTTAAAACAGACGATTAAAAGCAAAAACCGCATAAAATCAACTAGATATAAAGCAGCTCACCCCAGGAAATTGAAGAAGCTTGGACACCAACAGGGGTAGCTTCAAGGCTGCGACACTTCCCGTCACGCCAACAAGAACTCGGAACGTCCGGCTCGATTTCAGGCTCTGTGGAGGAGAATCTCCACCGTTTGTCTGCATGCTGTCAAACAACCAGTGTGGGCTGAAGACTTCTGGTTCGCCGTATGAAGCTGCTTCCGTAAATATTCGTCGTCAGCCAATGACAGGCAATCACACCCAACGGTTCCGGCTTACGTACGATGACGTCATACGCACGTCGATAGAATATTCTGGGTAATTTACTGCAGGCTAGTTTGTAGCCTCCTGAACAGCTAGGATTGAGGCGGAGGGCTCTATTTATTGTTTGTCCAGTCTGTTGTTTACTTGAATGAGGCTTTAATGCAGTAATTTGTTTATTATTTGTTTATTAGGACCAATGACTCTCACGCCTCTTGTTTACTGGGCTCAGCGCCATGAAGAAATATACCTGCGAGTGGAGCTGACAGACGCTCAGGTGAGCTAACAGGACACATGTTAACCAACAGAGCTCACCTTTTACTAGCATACTGTCATGCTTCCCGGCCACATCTGAAGTAATACAAATGAAGAGTTCAGGTTCGTGTTGTTACCACACAGCTGTGTTTCTGCTCCATTTGGATTTTGCATGTTTAATCGCACGGTTGCTTTGGGGTCACGTAAGAACTACTTGGGGGATACGTGTCATCATGATTGACCTCTTCAAACTTCTGCAGGCGTATTAAGAAGTTACATGAAGGATAAACTCATCGAGCTTTTATTGTAACCTTTAACCAAATGGTAGGACGGAAATGTTTCAGTGTGAAGTCATCAGATTCAAAGTCCATGATTCCTTGGAGCATTCCTTGATTTCCTGTTTTGCATATACAGGCCTATTATAGATGCCAGTGGTCTCTGCTGCTGTGTCAGTAACAGGACAGAACCAACATCTGAGGAGGCCGATGCACTATATTGCCAAAATAATTTTTTTCAACTGTACAATTTGTTGAATCCAGGAGTTCCAATCACGTCCATGGTCACAGGTGTATAAAACCAAGCACCTAGACATGCAGACTACTTCAAACATTTGTGAAAGAATGGGTTGCTCTCAGGAGCACACTGATTACCATTGGGGAACTGTGATGGAATCCCACCTGTCTAGCCATAAAATTTCCTCGTGACTAAATATTCCACAATCAATTGTTAACAGTACTATAAAAAGTCAAGATGATTGGGAACAACAGCATCTCAGCCATAAGTGGTAAAACCACACAGGTCAGCCGATGCTGAGGTGCATAAAGCACAGAGGTAGTCAGCTTTCCATAGTCAATAGCTGCATATCTCTGAATTCATGTCATCTTCAGATTAGCCCAAGGACCGTGCGTAGAGAGCATCATAGAATGGTTTCCATGGCTGAGCCGCTGCATCCCAGCATTATAAGTCACTGAGCACAACGCAAAGAGTCAGATGCAGTGAGGTAAAGCATGCCACCACTGGACTTTACAACAGTGGAGATGTGTTCCCTGGAGTGTCAAATCACATTTCTCCATCTGGCGATCTGAAGGTGGTCTTGGACTTTGTGATTGCCAAGAAAACTGTACTTGTCATTGTGTCACGTGTAAAGTTTGGTGGAGGGGGGCATTATGGTGTGAGGTTGTTTCTCTGTCCTTTAGTTCCAGTGAAAGGAGCTTGCTTCAGCATTTCAAGACATTTTGGACAATTCCAGCTCCAGTAGTTTGGAGATGGCCTCTTCTTGTTCTGAGCTGACTGCACACCAGTATATAAATCAATGTCCATAAAGGCATGGATGACCAAGTTTGGTGATGAAGAACTTGGCTAGCCTGCACAGAGTCCTGACCTCAACCTGAGAGAACATGTTTGAGATGAAGACTGAGAGCCAGGCTTTTTCATCCAACATCAGTGTCTGACCTCTTAAATGTTCTTCTGGAGGAATAGTCAAAAATTCCCTTAAACCCTCTCCTAAACCTTGTGGAAAGCCTTCCAAGAGGAGTTGAAGTTGTTATAGTTGCAAACGATGGACTGACATATTAGGCAGGTGATTCACTGCTTTTGGAAATGTGTAAGTCAGTCACGATTCTTTTCATCACACTTGTTGAGCCAGTGCATGGACATTCAGTTCCTCTGGTTCCATGTTACTGACTAAAGTTTATTATTGTGAATGGGTGAGCATTCCCCACCACCAGTATTTCTCTGTGTATGATCCTGGTCATATTGTCCAAGCTGTGGCTGTCTTGGATGCATTTTTTTCCACCTAATTTTAGCACATTTTTATCGTGGTGGTCACAAGACAGCGGACATTTAGGATAATTGGCTCAAGTAATTGTGGCTATTTTTATAAATCTGTGTTTTAAGATGAAAGACTACATACACAAAAATCAGAAAAGCGTGACAGTCTCATGCTCAGACTAAGCACATAACTTGCCCTACATATACAGTAGATGTACAAGCAATTCTATGAGAGAGGATGTTCTCAGATTGGCTCAATGTGACTGGTATGTATTTACATCCTTTGAGTATGCATCGTTACTGCAGCTTTAGCTTCTGTAAATCTTTTGGTTTGATCTTGAGCTGTTGTTAAATACTGCATTGTCTCTTTACTGATTTTGTGCTACTTTTTTTTCTTCCAGAATATTAACGTCCATGTACATGGAAAAGTGCTTCACTTTAGAGGTGACATATATTCATGTTCTTTTGACTATGAAACTTTATTGTTCTAAAAATTGCATGAATTTTTTTGTACATCATGTATGATATGTCTTTGCAGCCCAGGGCCATGGTGCAAAGGGTCAAAATGAATATGAATTCAACCTGGAGTTTCTTTTACCCGTTAAGCCAGAAGTATCTATTCATTTGAAAAATCAGTCCAGTGCTGTTTCTCTGTAGCGTGTGCCACTGACTGGGCTCACTGACCTGTGTGTTCAGGTAACCTTCAGGTCTACACAGCGGCAGGTTAATATTACAGTGTGGAAAGAAGAGAGGGGCTGGTGGGAAAGACCATCAGCACAGGAGCGTAAACCCGTCTACCTGGCACCTGACTTTGACCGCTGGTTGGATGAGTCGGATGCAGAGATGGAGATCCAGGAAAAGGTGAGATTAAGCTTTTTAAGCATGTGGACAATATTCATGTATAATCCTGTATATTTGATAAGTGTGTTTAAAAAATATAATAATACTCTGTACTGTACTGCAAAAAATAAATGTGAGAAATAAGAGTTGTATACGTATTTTAATGTTTTATTTTGGAAAGGAGATAAAAAGGAACAAACTGAGGGCTTCGAGGCATAAAGAAGGTGAGAACAAATGTCTTTCAAGATGAATTCACTTTTGTTTTAAGTATAGAGGGACTCATTAACCACAAGGTTTGATTTCATTTCCACTGATGTAATGCAAGATACAGGTCTGGCCTACTGACAAAGAACTAGATGTTAGTTAGATCACATACTTCCAACTAATTTGACTGAATTGATTTAACCTTTGAACTAATAACTACTGGCTCTCTAAAAAAAATGTAGTTTTGAGTGTTACAGAATGAACCAAATCTTTACAAACTTTGCAAAATGTAATGAGAAGAATAAGAATTATACTTTAATCCCCATATGGAAATTTGTGCCGCATTACATACAGTACATTTAGTTTGCTCCAGCTTGTTGCCACATTGGTGCACTGGGCTCTTGACTCCTCCATGTCTAAAAATGTGTCTTGCCTGCCAACAATCTGTGTGAAGACATAGGTCATAGTAATGTCAGGTGTAAGCAGTTCAAGCAAGTGGTTTTTATCAGATGCCTTGAATCTTTTTTTTTTTTTTTTATAAAGTTTCAGGTTTTTTGACCCTGAAAAATGGATTGTTGTTTGTGTATAACCTGGTTCAGTTTCTTGGCTTTTCTTGGATTTTTGCCAACTTGACTGTGCGACTCTTCATATTTGGCCAAGGTGAGAAAAATAGAGATGTTGCTTTAAGTTCCTCATTGTCTTTCCCTTCATTGATTAGTTTCTACAAAAACCTGGTAACACTCACAGTATATCGCACTATACTCCTTTTAGATTCTCTCTACAACACATTTCACACCGTATCAGACGTGATGTTCTTCTGCCAGATCCTGGCAGCAGTAGAGGTCCTCAATGCTGCCTTTGGTGTTGTCCGGACAGGTGTCATTCCGACTCTTATACAGGTAGGTGATCACACATTTTGAATTTGCTGAAGTCTTTTAACAATGAAAGATTGGATTCAATATATGAGGTGCCAATATATTTTAGTGTGTGTTGGCAATTTTCTGTTGAATAAAGTAGTTCAAAGATCAAGAACTTTCAGTTTTATTATCAAAGCTTTAAGACTCAAATCACACACACAGCATTGCTGGTTGGGAGAAGAAAGTAAAGAATGGTGACAGTTCATACATTACAGCAGGATGAGCGGAGGTGTTGTGCGCTAGCAGTTAGGGTGTGTTATAACTGTGGAGCATGGTGCACAGGATATGGGGGGCTGAGCAATTTCAACCTGGTTTAAACAAAGTTCAGGGGAAAACAACGGCCGCTGAAAGCAGAGCGTGCCCTGGTGTAGGCGGATTGCACACCTGCAATGTGACAAACAGGTGTTCCAGTCTCAACGGTTTCCTCTGTAGGAAAACAAAAACATACAATGCAAGATATACATTTTCCATTAAAAGTGTCATTCCTGTACTGATTGAAGTATTTGTTGATTTTCTTTTCCCATTAGGTGGTTGGAAGGAATTTTATCCTCTTCATCATTTTTGGCAGTTTGGAGGAAATGCACAACCAACTAGTTGTGTTTTTCGTTTTCTATCTGTGGAGTGCCATTGAGATATTTAGGTGAGTGGTTTAGATGAATGGTCAGGTCTACTTGTGGAGACTGTTGTATCTGAAACGTTACTGTGTTCACTCAGAACCACTTTATGTACAGGTTACCTGTAGTTGTTATTCAGTGACCAAAAGAAAACTATTACTTTTGTTAATCAGAAGAAAATATAATTTTTTTTAATGATTTCTAAATGAAGAACAATTTGGTGTTCAGTTTATTTTCACGCAAGAAGTGGTGCTTGAAAAACAAAAAAAAAACAGCAAGAGATAGTGTACGGTAACAGAGACTTTATCCATATTCGGTCAGCACCACCAATTTTGCCGATTTGAAATGATTGAAGCAGGACGAAGCTGCAAACACCATTGGAAAGAACTGGAAAATGTGAGCCAAATTTTGACATTGTACCATTTTAAACAAAGGGTTAAATCGATACCAAATATGATTGAGTTGCAAATTTACAACAAGTGGTGATACTGTTACTTCATGTATCTGCAGGTCATTTAGGTGGTAATGCTATGGACTTACTGATGCAAGCTTGTGTAGGTTGATTAAAGGCAAAGCTTCGCACTTTGCCTTTACTCCTGACACTGAAATGTTGTAATTGCAGGTATCCGTTTTACATGCTGGGTTGTTTCAACGCAGAGTGGAAAATTCTTACATGGCTACGGTACACAGTCTGGATACCATTATACCCACTTGGCGTGATAGCTGAAGGTGAGCTTGTTGACTATCAAGTTCAGTGGTTATTCTTTACATGTGAGCATTCACACTGATAACATCTCCCACTCTCATGTAGCTGTCGCTGTGATACAATCCATTTCCATCTTCGATAAGACCAAACTCTTCAGCATTCCTCTACCAAAAGCTTTCGGTCCCGCTGTCAGTTTTTCTTACTTCCTGTACGTTTATCTAATTCTCATGTGTCTGGGTAAGTGTTTACATTACATTACACACGCATCAGTTTGTAATTAACTATACTTAATTCAGGAAATACGTTCTGATATCAACCCGCTGATTGTCACCCTTTAGGGCTTTTTCTCAACTTAAGTCATCTTTACGTGCAGAGGAAGAGACGTTTTGGAACCATGAAGAGGAAAGCAAACTGAAATTCAGAATTCATATACTCAAATGTTGTGCTTTTTCATGGTTGCACCAACTCAAATAATATTTAACAAAAGCATCCCACAGATACATTTCAGCTTTGCGTTCACATTTACAGGCGATGAAGGTGGTATATATCGGTCTTTATTTGTATAAGATTTAAGCCATTTAATGTTATATTAATTCTTTTTCCTTTTAATCTTGGATGATTGTTCTGTAATGTACAAATGGGGGAAGTGTCAGTTTTGACAAATATTGTAAAAATCATTCCAGATCTTTAAGTCGTCCCACAATACTCAGGGAGATCCTTACTCATACTGACCCGATAGAGGATTTTATATGGTGTCTGTTCAATAAGAACCAGATATGATGAATGTTTATCATTTCCTTTAATACAGCATCCCCTTGAATTTTACGTAATTTCCTAGATTTCCTGTAAATGTGAATTATTTGACAATAGATCACATTCAAATTTGATTGATTTGAGAAAGAGGTCTATCTATTAAAGGAAAATGTAAAAATATATATAGACACACATTTTACAAACACCTTATTATGAATGTTAAGCCCTCTTTAGCCTTAGAAAGAGTGCAAGTTCCTAAAGCTGCACATTTGAGTTCTTTAGCAGAGCTGCCATCTCCACCTTGGTCCCCACAGGCTGAGACTTCTATTTTCTAATCAGTTTTTACAAAATGAAATGTAGCTCAGCTTGAAAAATCAGTATGCATGGGAACAATGTTGTGATCAAACGCAGTATACTGGGAGTCTCCATTGCTGGCTTGTTTGAGTTGCTTTGCTGCATGGGAGAGCTGGAAAGCAGCATCTGGATGGGCCGAATCAGGAAGCAGGGTGCACTCCCTTTCCAGCAGTTCAGACACTCCCCTCAGGAGCTCCCAAAAACCAAAGGCCAAAGCAGCCTTTCTAAGACGGTTCAGCTCCTGACAGATTCAAACAAAACAGATATTTAAAATGGGAAAAATACCACAGATCAGGGTAATTTTCAGCTAAATTTACCTTATAGAAGGTTTGTGTTTTATCTGGCAGTTTCCTTGCATTCCTCAGTATCTTCTGCACATCAGTCTGTAGAATGACAAGCATCTTAGGTTAGAGGAGAGCAGAAATGACTCATATCTGATAACTGAAAATAAAGCTAGTTGTAAAATACTGGGTTTATTTACTGGGTTTATTTACACTCTATGGTGGGCTTGGTTTTTTTTTATTGAATCCCTGTAATCGTTTACAAATCCGTGGCTCTGGTGATTTTTTGAATTTCAGTATTTCACTGTGTTCCCTACAAACGGTTATAAATTCTGGAATTGTTCCAAATTTGGAGTCTATCCTGGCCTTCGAGCCATACTTCCAACGATTTTCACTCAGTTGTTTTTGTGTAATTCTGTTGACACACCAACCAACATAGAAACAAGTGAAAGCACATCCGTCTAGGTTGAGGTAATGTCTGCCATCTACTTAAGAGTTGGCCTTTGATGTGAAAGCTATTTACAAGTCAAACACTGTCAGTCATTACAGCTAAGATGTGACTTCAACCATTAACACAATAAAAAAAACAAACTTGAAGTTTATTAAGTTGGCATTAACATTTGAAGAACCTGATGTGAAAACGTAAGCAAACAAAACTGTTTTCTACAGTAGCTGTACTGTACCTGTAGTCCACTAGCCTTGATCCACACCGTGACGTTCTGGGCATAGCTTCGTTTGACTGCAGGCTGCACAGGGAAGGGACTTTTACTGTCATCCTCCCCATAGGGATTTTCAGCAGCCTCTGAAGATCAGGAAAACATCCAAGTGGTGAAGTCATCATGAACAAAGCATTCCGATGTTGTAATTAAACTGTAAATTATTCACTGTTTAATCTGTACGTGCAGGGAGGCTATTGCTCTGCAGGAATTAAGTCATGCACTAATGTTTCACAACTAACAGTAAATGTTTTTGCAATCACTCTAAATTATGTCTTAACAAATGTAGACCAAGGAAAGACTAAATGAGTGAAAAGTTACCTGATATTGGTCCCAAATGTGAGATCTTGCCCAGCCAAGGCAGAGGCTCTGGGCCAGGCTCAAACACAGACATCATCAGGTTGGATTTCTTCTTGCTGTCAGCTTGAGAATACAACATGCCGTACCACTCTGGTCTGGAAGTAGAAATCAGACTCAATTAAGACTATTTTGGCATACAATTTTAAGTAATACTCAGTACTGAACTGATATGTTAACTGGAAACCATTTCCTAGCATCTCACCCAAGCTGGACAAGAGCCACCATGCCCTCAACTTTAAGACTGCCGTGTAGAAGAACACAAAAATTTGGACATTTGCCAGCCATTTGACTGGCAGACGGTTCATCCTCAAGCTCATCGGTCGCTCCTGTGCCAACCTCATCCATTTCTGAAATGAAGACAAAACAGTCATAGTCTTGCAGGTGGCATACCAGGATCTCATTCATGTTTATATTTTTGTAATTTTAAAATATACTGTATATCACGACAAATAATGTATAGTGAAAATTTACTATACCCAAATCAGTGGGTGGTGTACGGGTGATCCTCTAAGAAAGGTTACAGTAATTTTCTTACAAGCAATGTTTATCACCAACCTTTGTTTACTGCAATTGGCAGTACTAAGTGTCTGGATATAACAGGAGGACTGGAAATGTCAGCAATTTCAATGAAGCCAACAATTTCCAAATCTGCAACAAGACAAAGTGCATTAAAAAAAAAAGCAACTGGTTTAATTTAATTGTCTATTGTGGGACTGATGTCGGCTGGGTACCTGAACTGACTGCTCTGGGTATGGGCTCCACCTCTTCATCAATCACCACAGGTTCAGGGCGAGGGAATACCTGAACGTCCGAGGACAGGTTCCCACAGTGAAGGACAGCATGGAGGGGAGAGTATGCATGATCAATCAGCCTCCTAAGGACAAATAAAGACATACACCATCCAGGTCCCTTAGTAAATATATTAAAATCAAAAGAGTTGGGGTATTATTTCCACAATATGGGTCATACCCAAACATGCTCTGTACGTTCTTCATACAAAGTGGTCCCTCCACTGTGAAGATTTGTCCATCACCTCCACTGAGTTGAAGTAGTTCCTCCAAGTTGTCCATGGCATCAGTCATCTGTAGCTACAGTCACACAAAACACTGCGTTTGCTGAAGCTGATAAATGAAAGTGCTAACAAGACATCAGCTACAATTTTAAAATGTATCAATAGATATATGATATGTGCTCATTTTCTCCCAAGGTTAAGCAAAGGTCATTAAAGCCATCCTGGAATATTAAGCTATTATCAGCCTTCTGGCCAAAAATTCCATGGAATAACAACAGGTTAATGGCAACAGTTAATAAACTCTTATTCAACCAACAAAGCTCTAGGAGAGGCCATCACTTTAAATCTTGTTTCTGACAAGCTGTATTATATAGAATAAAGCATCCTGTGAGTGTTCAGGTCAACATGTAATTAAAAAAACATTGTTGAAATTCCAGTGAAAATTGAGGACTTATTACCTCTTCTGCATTAGCTATACACATGATGAATAATTTGCAGGGGAAAGGGAAAGGCAGTGGAAACTTCTTGTCATCGCTGCGTTGCTTCAGTGTTTGCAGGGAGTGGCGTAAAGAGCCTTTTCCAATCCCGAGAGATCCATCAGTGACCAGCACCACCTGTAGGAGAAAGAAAACAGGCACATAAGCATAATCTAACAATTAACGGGCACTGTTGGGGTTCTGGACAAGAAGTCAATGGTCCTTGTCATCCCCAACAGCGTGTTTGTTGAATCCAGAAACAGCTCAAGAGAAAAGACTTGAATTTTACTCAATCACAAGGCTTATTGAACAGACAGAATGAAATGAAGCAAATATTCTGCAGATTGTCGTTACCATTGCGTTAGAGCTTACATATAGGATAGGATACAGACAAAGAAGAACCCTGGGACGTATTTAAACGTGGACATATGCTAAACCTTTAGAATTTTTCTGAGAGGCTGTCTTCCATGGAATCTATCCCCTCAGATAAAACATAAAGGCCTTGACATGTTCCTCCTATCTCAGGATGGTTCCAGCCAGCTGGCATAAACATTCTGACTAACAGACGCAGATATTTGTCAGCTAGACCTTGACACAACAGCAGCTTTAAACATATGATTACAACACAACTGAATGCTCATCTTGGGATATACAATAAAATTTTTTTTAACAGTCTAGTAAATATTAGCAGCTTCGTTATTATCAAACGAGTACAGTACATACAACATGTTGATCTGTTTGAGCAAGCATATAAGCAAACATCACAACTATTCGACAAGACTGATTATGACTGACGAAATATCTTAGATATCTTAATATACAGATTGCTGAATTAGTGAGTATGCTAATTGACAACATACCAGCTTTATTTATTCAAAAATGAATTTAGAGGTGTGATAATAATGCATAATGCTGTAAAGTTACCTGACAAGGACAGGCACTGCCCCACTCTTGCTGAACCACGTTACTAACACCTTGAAGAGCTGATTCAACACAGGTCTTGTCATAATCTTCCAGGTTGCTCAAAGCCTCCTGCACACAGAATGAATTCATTATCATATCCAAAAGTTGTTCTCAGAAGTCAAAATTGGTCGTGAGTCAGTCGTCAAAATACCTGTAATGCATTATAATCTCTGGTGAAAGGCACCAAAAGCTCCCAAAGAGAAGAAAATGCCATTAGCGTCGTGAACTCCAAGCGGTAGTTCACAGCCATGTGTTCAAATAACATGTTCAGTCCGTGGACGGCCAGGTTCTTCCTCTGATAATCCTCACTGCCATCCAACAACACCGGTCGTGTCATGGACAGAGACACGTCCATTAGCACCACAGTAGGCATGGTTTACTGCTTATATCGGTTCCCCAATTTGCAGCAGGCTTACGGTACCGTCCAATGTGGGCCAATTGAGAAAAATAAAGACAGAACACAAGTTAGGTAAACGACACACAACTGGAAACCTAACCAATTTAGCGTTAAATTGCTTATCGTCCGGTCTCTGGAGCAGATATTAAAAGTTTTTTTTCTATCTTATTTGCTACATGTGTTGATGTTAGCGTCGGATTATCAAAAAACATGTTGGAATTAGGTCAAATGAGGACTGTGAGCTAACGCTGGCTAGCTGTTCGGTGAAACGAAGCTTGCGTTCTGCAAAATAATTCAAAGACCAGACGACAGAGACGTCGTGATTATAATCTAAAAAAAGTGAAGGGATAATGAATCATCTGCTAATAAATAGTTAACAGGTCAGGAAAACAATTAAATATATACTTACCACTAATTGTTTCACTTGCCATACAGTGTTTGTGTTGTAATGTGTTACACTACTTTCATCCGGGTGAAACTAATGTGCCTCACGACAATAGTTCCCCATTGATATTTGAAAAGTATATCACGGAAATCACCAGCACAATCACTCATTTCTGTACGATTAAAAAATGTTCTAAGAAGCAATTATATTAATTTAGGACATAAGTTTTGATATTTCAAGAAATAAAACTGAAATTACTTAAATTCACCTATGTTTACTTTTTGGGTGTACTACCTCCGTGGGCCGGTAGAGGGGTTCAACATCCGACGGTGTTTTTCTATTTCTACGCAAAAAGTTGGAGCACATTACATACTCCTACGTGGAGTAACGATAGTCTCTGTCAAAATGGATGTAAATCCAAAACTTGACTTCATATGATTTTTTATTTTTTTTTGTTCCTTCTTGAGCGGAAATATGAAAGCGCCTTCCTCTGGACCTGGTCCTGTTCTCCTCTCTGGAGTGTTTCTCTGTGCTCCCCTCCAGCTGACCATCAACGCCAGGCTTCACAAACCTTTGTGGATGCCTCAGATCGCAGAGGATTTTGGAAATGGCTCATTAGAGGCTGTTAAGGACCCTACAGTAGAGACTCAGGGGTTGGGGGGATTTCTCAGTGGAGCAAACAAATTTAAGCCCACAGATCAAACTAGGCCACAGACGCATGTGGTAATCAAATAAATAGAACATCAGATTTAAAAGCATCCATCACCACTGAACTTCCTCCACCAACAGCTACATATTGCACTGATGTGCATTGCATCTCTGTGGCTCCTGACGCTCCACAGGAGATACTCACACCAGCTCCTGCTCCTCCTGGAATCTCCATAACTCCAGCAGCTCCTGGTGAAGCTCCACATGTTAAGGGTGAATACCAAGAAGATTTCTTTACTATTGAAGACCGCAGATGAGGCTGGGTGATCCTACACATTACTGGAATGATCTACATGTTCATATCACTTGCAATAGTGTGTGATGAGTATTTTGGGAGTAATCATAAACAAGCTGGCCATCTCTGATGAGGTGACAGGAGCCACCTTCATGGCTGCTACCTGTAACAAATACAGTGAAATCAAAGGGATTGGGTATTATTTTCTTTTAAATTTCATAACTAATAATATAACTGATCTAGTTTTTATTCTTCTTCTAAGCGCTGATTTATTGCATACAAGCATATTGGCTAAGTTTTGCCACATAGCGTTGGTATAAAATGTGGCATGAATATTTGGAGATTTTAATGTTACTCTCCAACCACATATGGGTGGTGAGCAAAAAACTCAGCTTTGTCATAAAAATCTATCTATTTAATGTGAAGTTACAACTTCAGTCCCATTGTGCCATCACCGGTCCAACTGTCTGCCATAATCAACACTCCAAATACCTGTTCCCCAGGAGACTTCAGCAGAGAATCAGCCAGATGCCTTGGAATATGCTGAAAGTAGTGAAGATGGCATTGATCAAGACTCCTTTAAAAATTGCAAAGTTGAGATGAGCAAGGGAGCAATAGAAGAAAATGAAATAAATAGTAAGCCTGTATCTTTAGCGTGGCCTGACTCAAGACGTAAACAAGCCACCTACCTGTTCCTGCTGCCCATAATCTTCCCTCTGTGGCTGACAGTTCCAGATGTCCGCAAACAGGTGAAGACCCGGACACACGTCTGGGAAAGGGTATAATATCCCAAATGCCTCAATACTGTTTTTATGCTTCTACCGAAATCCAGAAAATTCTTTGCGGTCACCTTCCTGGGCTCTAAAATATGGATTGCTGTCTTCTCCTACCTCATGGTGTGGTGGGCCCATCAGGTCAGATACTGTACTAAGACTCAGATAGATTTTAAAATCTGACTGATATTTTTATGTATTCACGCACAGACTACAGTCTACAGTATTTGCAGAAAAATTGTATTAAATTTAGAGCTTTTTCTGTTTTTTGTTTTTAATTAAAAGTATTTCATGAAGCTAATTTTGTATTGAAAATAAGGTTGTGAACCACAAGAGAAATTCTGTACCTTATCTTCACTCTGAACACTGGTTTACATTTCTAGGTGGATGAAACCATCGGCATCTCAGAGGAGATAATGTGCCTGACCATCCTGGCTGCAGGGACGTCCATCCCTGACCTCATTACCAATGTGATTGTGGATTGTAAAGGCCTGGGGGACATGGCAGTGTCCAGCTCTGTGGGCACTAACCTCTTCAACATCACTGTGTGGTAAGCTCAGACAGCATGATGAAAAGAAACAAGGCTTCTACATAAACTGGTATTTCAGCCAGGTTTGGACAACCTTACATGCTCTGAACTGTCTATGCTTTTAATAAAATCTGGCTATGACAGGACTGCAGGCCAGTCAGAATAATACACTGTTATGCAGTCGGAACTAAACATAATAGCACATTTGATCTTGAGCATAAAAATGTCTCACCATGACTGAGTAATTCCTGTGCTTGCCCTCCCCCGCAGCTCAAACATGGACAGTGTTATAAAATTAGAGATGTAAAACTTATCAGTATTGTTCTTTGTTTTTTTTCTCCATGATTTTTTTTTTCTCCATGTCACCTTAGGGGCACCTTAGGGGCTCCGTCATTTGATATCCAACAGTTCATAAACTGAAAATAGAAGCACGTTTAAGTTCCAACATACAGCGTCCTCTGGTGGCAGGTTTAGAAGAAAGCAACCAACTAATCGCCAATCGATCAAGGGACCAATGATTGATCCCGTCAGACTGTGGGCTGAGCTCAGATAGCCTGATGAGAAGAAAGTGAAAAATAAATGCAGATGAAGGCTGAGCTGGATCCAGTTCTCTCTCATTTTCTCTGTTTCCTCTTCTGTCCCCTGGTTTCAAAAGTCTTCCAGTCCCGTGGCTCTTGTACTCAGCCATCAACGGTATGGCTCCAATCACTGTCAGCAGCAACGGGATCTTCTGTGCCATTGTGTTGCTCTTCATCATGCTCCTCTTTGTCATCATCTCTATTGCGTCCTGTAAGTGGAAGATGAACAAGGCACTGGGCTTCACCATGCTCTACTTTATCTTCCTGGTGCTTAGCGTGATAGTAAAGAATCACATCATTGTCTGCCCTGTTTCCATCTGAAAATGCGAACAAGTGTCTGGTGTACTGCAACAATACAGGTACAGTGTATTCTAAAACTTGTTCTGCACTCTTGAAGCTTACAGCTTGTCTTTCCATATTTCGATCACATCAGAGGATGAAGAACTTTTGTCTGATATAGTCTAGCCTGAGAATGATCATTACAGGAATATGAACATTTTTCCCTTTTTATGAAAAATAATTTTTAGAATTTAATTTGAGATCTATAACATGTACAAGTTTTGGAAAATATATGAGGTTTGCAAATATGAGATTTGGATAACTGGAAATTATAAACTTGCAGCAACAACATTAGTGGATCATACAGAATCTTGGCTTCTTTGAAGAAAATTTATCTTTCACAATTTTTTTATTTCTAAAAGCAACAGGCAAATGATTTAGAAGCTGTAAGTATCTGTAAAAAGGTAAATGCAGTCATATTTCAGTATTTTTACATAAGTGCTTTTAAAGACAATTACGTCTCTATGAAATTAAAACTTCTGTCTTGTCCTGTTATTTTGACTGTACTGATGTTCACTCTAAGATTTTTTAACTTTTCTTTGATTTTTGGTATAAGTTCAACAACATAATTTTGAGGAAAAAAATCACTCCTTTTCCAACAGACTGCTACAGGTCTGCTGTTGAAAGGACAGATACAGTAAGTCATTCCTGCCACAAGCTATTGCTCTGTAAAACAGCTCTAAAATATCAGATAGAGTTCCACCAGTCTGATGTTTAGACATTGCTTTCATTAAGTCCTGTGTATGGCCACTGAGGGCCACACTATTTCATTACTTGATACTAGGGTATTATTATTGTTATTATTGTTAACATTTATTAATATAATATTATTCCCTTTCTCCTTATGTCTTAATTTTTCTTCAACAAATATTTTCCCTGTTTCTGTTTGTTCTGTGTGTCTGAATGCTGCTGCAAAATTTGAATTTACCAGTTTGGGATCAATAAAGTGCATCTAATATTTTCACTGACATAAATGACACTTTCTTGATTTAAATGGCTAAAGCATCTACAATAGCAAAATAATAATTTAGTATGGAAGTTACACACTGACAAATTTGCAGAAATCGAATGTTGTAATTAGTCATGAATAGGTATCTATGTATATCCGCGAGTATATAATTAATTTGTGTTCCACTGGTGAAAACATAAGTCTGGGGTTTAGCCAGGGAACCTGGGAAAAATGAAAGGGAAATACGGAAAGAAGGATTGGGAGACAGGAAATAGACCGACAGTGTCAGTGAAATGAAAGAGAAATAAACGTAACATTCCTGGCAGAAGACATGGTGAGGTTATTGGAAATGAAAGTGAATTTTAGAATAAAGAGTCCCTATTTGATACATTATTCATTTTCTTTTTTTGGAGTCAGTATGAAAAGTCATCAAAGGGATGCCATAATTTCAAATACAGTACTATATTCTAAGGTACACTGTACATTTTGGCCTGAAGGAATTGAATATTATTTCCAGTTATCGAGTTTCATAAATTTATTTTCAGGCCCTAGTTGTGGAACATAATGGCCTTAGACTAAAGCACTACTTTTTAAAAAAATGTTCATTAAATTAATATCACTATGGTAGGCTCATGATAAGGTGAGACTGAGACAATGCACTGATAATCCTCTTAGAAGACTTCAGGTATTAGGTATTATGCTGATCCATTGTGACGACTTGTCCTCTGTCCTTCATTATCCTTTGGCTATTGGCAATGGTTTGGACTATAGGTTGTGCTTCAGTACCCAGCTATGGAAATCTACTTTTAGAGATTTTTGTTCATTCTGACTTTGCAAAATTGCAACACAAGGTAAATCTCCATCTGTTACACAGTTTTTGTTTGCATGGATATTCTGCTGTTGTTCTGCTGCCGCTCATTTTCTTCCTGCTTTCATACATTGCCTACACATAAAAAAGTAGTTATAATAACTTCATATTAGGTTATCCATGATGCAATTACAGATGCCTAGCAATAAAGTTCATGCTCTGAATAGTTCTGTTATGCTCTACTCATGTGGAACCACTGTGTTTATGTTATTTTATCTGTAATCTATGCTGTTATTTACAGCAATCTGGGGTTTGAGAGAGTTGAAGATGTGCCATGAATGACACCACTGAAATTTTGGATTTTGCCTCTTCATGGTATATTGGAAAGACAGCTGGAGTCATTCACTGCCGAAGTCCATTGATGCAGCTTAATTCTCCATAGCTAGTAGCACCACTGCTTTACAAGAAAATGTATTGTACAAGAAGGAAGCGCCTTCACCTGAGCCGGGTGCTGTTTCTCCTCTCTGGAGTGTTTCTCTGTACTCTCTACCAGCTGACCATCAGTGCCAGACTGTACAAACCCTTGTCGATGCCTCAGATTGGAGAGGATTTTGGAGAAGGTTCAACCGAGGGTGTCGAGGAAGCTACAGTAGAGACTGAGGGGCTGGACGAACCTTTCACTGCAACAAATGAATTAGAGCCCATAGATCAAACAACGCCACAGACACATGTGGTAAATCATACAGATAGAACCACAGATTTTAAAACATCCTCCTCCACTGAATCGCCACTCTCACCAACTACAAACCGAACACTTGTGCACTGCATCTATGTGGCTCCTGACCCTCCACAGGAGATACACACACCAGCTCCTGCTCCTCCTGGAATCTCCATAACTCCAGCAGCTCCTGGTGAAGCTCCACATGTTAAGGGTGAATACCCAGAAGATTTCTTTACTATCGAAGACCGCAGACGAGGCTGGGTGATCCTACACATTATTGGAATGATCTACATGTTCATATCACTTGCAATAGTGTGTGATGAGTATTTTGTTCCTGCACTGGGAGTAATCACAAACAAGCTGGCCATCTCTGATGATGTGGCAGGAGCCACGTTCATGGCTGCTGGAGGTTCTGCTCCTGAGCTTTTCACCTCCTTGATAGGAGTCTTCATTGCTCACAGCAATGTCGGCATCGGCACTATTGTTGGCTCGGCAGTCTTCAACATCCTGTTTGTGATTGGAATGTGTGCTTTGTTTTCACGGGAGATACTTCATCTAACCTGGTGGCCACTTTTCAGAGATGTCTCCTTCTACATTGTTGACCTCATATTACTTATCATCTTCTTCTTGGATAATATGATAATGTGGTGGGAGAGCATGATGCTGGTGACTGGTTATACTCTCTATGTGATCTTCATGAAGTTCAATGTGCAACTAGAGCAGGCCTTCAAGACCCAACTGTACAAACACAAGAACATTGTCAAAGTTATCGCCCTGGAGGAACCAGAGAAGGTAAGTCTGTGGAAGAAGATTAATCTAAAATAGAATTACTTATGTTTTGAATTATTACAGTAAGGAACCAGCTCAGTTGTGGGCTCAACCCTCGAGGATACTTCTAAAGTTTAAGCAACTTGGATTGAGAACAGTCATTAAGCTTTCAAGAGCAAAATGAGCAATTGAATGGAGATGTTTCCTCTTGATGTGTTAAAATTTCGCACATTTTTGATGCTTAACACATTATTTCATGTCATAATTTTAGTTTTTTTAATTTTTTACATTTCCGTTCTGTTGTTTAATCCCAATAACACTATGATAACAGTGCTACATTCACTCCATAAAACACATGCAAATTATCAAAAGTGAAACTATCTCTTTCATAGTGTAGGTTTGCTTCTCTTATTTGGTATTCATTATGATTTATTATCAGAACAAAGTCACATTACTCATCCTTTTTCACATCTGCAAATCATGTCAAAAGAGTGAAATGATGCGACTGTAGGTGAGGCTTCAGAGGACCAAAGCTGATCAGCTGTAGCAAGCTAATCCTTAGAGCAGCAACAGCTATGTGCAAAGTGTATCATCAACATATACAGTGTTTAGGGCTGGTAAGTGTAATTAAGGCTTAATGTACACAAAGCAAATCTAAAGTAAATGTGCACTCAGGGTATTTATTAAGCTGGATGTACTGTTGGCGTCTTAAATGCAGCTGCAGTTATTTCATCAGTTGATGGTGTTTCATATCATGCATTATCACAACGCAATGTTCCCTTGTATTTTAACTGGCTTTGAGCTTTTTAAATTACATTTTTTTTTTATAATTTATCAGTGCACTCAAATGTGACACAAGAGCTGCAGGGTGTGCAATATGCAAAACAGCAATGCTACCGTGTAAACTTATAGTAGGCTTAAAGCATTTATTGATCATCAAACCAAAAAAAAAGAATTATCTTGGGTTTATATTTACCAGTGAATGATTATCACTGAAAAAAAACCATTTATGCATGCAGACTGGGAAAGATGAAGATGATGCCCCCCCTGCTACAGAGGACAAGAATCTGTTAAAGGTAAAAAGCAAAGAATCAACAAACCAATCAGCTTCAATTAGAAACACACCTAAAGCATCTCTATAATCTGAAGTTCATCCATCTCCATATTTACTTACACCTCAGTGACATTGCTCTATCCCTAGCACATGTTAATGCACCGTGATGTGACGTCTTGACAGATGTGTTACTGTCTGATTGTGAGCAGCCTCCTTCACCTCGGCCATCTCTCTCCACAGCTGAAACCTTCCCTCCAACGAGGGGGAAGTTCAGCTTCTTTACACAACAGCACCATGAGAAACACCATCTTCCAACTTATGATCCACACACTAGACCCTCTGGGAGAGGGTGAGTACCATATCGCCGTGGTGATTGCCCTAATGACTGAAAATTGTCAGTTATTATATTGAGTGTGGTTGCTACGGCCTTCTCACAGGCACTACATGGATTAGTAGAGTGTGATTAGCAAATTAATGCAGCTCTAAGTCCAGTTTGATGCTAAGCAGATAATTATGTTCCTCAGTCTATGGATGGATCCATCTGGAGCCCAAGAGTGGAAATCGTAACAAGTTTAGACACACAAACCAAAAGAAAAGTTATAATAATTATTATATCATAAAAGATTATTTCTTCTTATGGGAGTCATGCACTGAAAAACTAAATCAAGTATCAATAAAGCGATTGTCTGCTACTGTATCAGGTCAGTGTTGTTGCCGTATCTTTATAGGGCAATAATGATCACACTGTCAGTAATGTTTAGATTCTCACACTCAATTGTTGTAAGAGGCAATAAAAGTAAATTATTTCTCCTAAGTATGCAGACAGGAATCACTCCACTACTCCAGCAGAGGAATCATTTTTTTTATTGTGGTTCCCAGTTAGAAACCTATTTCCTTAATTCCTTAATCATTTACTTGAACATAGATACACTAAGACAATTGTTAAAACAACTACATAAAAAAAATTTTCCTCACTTGCTGGCAAACTAAAACATACAAATTATATTGTTTAACAAAATGTGTATTTGGAATTTATGAATGAAAATTGATGCTTGAAGTTGTTAATGTGTAAAGAATCTTTGTCTATATCAACATGTCAATTCGCTATGTTTGCTTTAGATGATTGTGTTAGTGTGAGACACATTAGATCTACAGAAACAGTCGTACTCTTTCTTTAAGACAAAATTTGTTGTCTGAAGGCGTGTTACCAGTTCTAATAGACAAAACACGATGGCATTCATGTACAGCATAATGGGTTTTTGGTATATTACTCAAAATCTCGCTATTGGTGCGGCTACGTTTTTTACCTCCATATAATTGTTAATCACTGAAATAACTGTGGCATAACTCAGTAGTTTAAGTTATTTTTTTTCTTTGATTGTTCATAGGAAAATTTAAGGATAAGGCTGAGACTCTGAATAATGTGGCTAGACGGACATCAGAGAACAAAAGTCAGGACAAAAGTGAAGGTAAAATGGAAGGTGATGTGATGGTCGTCTTTTGATCAGATGCCTTTCATTAAGCTTTCAGAGTCTGCTCATGAACACATTCTGAAACCTGCTCATCATCTGAGCTGCAGCGCTTTTTCACATTAATACCATCTGGCCAGAACTCAGTGAGTCCAACTGGAGCTGTTACAGCAGAAAGACGATGTCTGATACAAGTACCCGCTCTTCATTCTGTAATATAACCATACAGCCAATGACAACATTTTTATGTGGCTGGGCAGTAAAGCATGAAATATGTACAGGGTAAAACACAAGGAGCTTATTGAATTGTGTAGGGCAGGAGTGTCAAACTCATTTTCACCAAGGGCCACATCAGCATAATGGCTGTCCTCAAAGGGCCAGATGTAACTTATAAATGTAAATAAATGTAACTAATCCTGAATGTGAAATAACTCCGAATTTGTTACTTATTCAAGTTACAGACATTACAGTTGCACCGAAAAAATATGTTTGCTTGTTGCAAGAGTATGTTACATATTCTTTTAATTTGCAGTTTATGCAACCTAAATCACTCCATCAATGAAAGACTAAACTATCCAAGTGAATAAAGAAAAATAACATCAAAAACAACTTAAGACATTAACTTTGTTTAAAACTTTTTTGTCAGAGTTAAAATGGACTTGCTTAACGGCATCGTGGGAAATATAGTTCCTGGTCGAAATAGGCTTTTGACCTATTTATTTTTAGACACTGACCTTTTACGCTCTTGCGGGCCACATAAAATGATGAGGCAGGCCACATTTGTCCCCCAGGCCTTGAGTTTGACAAATATGGTGTAGGGCTAAATCCTAATAATAATAATAACATACAACTAATTTAAATACTTCTGAAAACACTGATTTCATTTGATCCAGTCATGCAAGTTCTGAGAACATATTCACAGCATTTCTCCATGTGGTCAGGCACACAGTCTTATTAAATAATTGCCAGCAAAGTGAGTTAAAAGCATGAAGGAAACACATAAGATTTTGGGGATTCCTTTTGCAGATGGTGACGAAAAAACTGAGCGTACCAAAGTACCAGAAGCTGCTCCAGCGTCGGATATAAAGACAGAGGAACCAGAGGACAAGAAGGTACTCTCCAACCACAACCTGGTGGTTTTCAAAAAGCCCAGAAGTGAATCTTTGATTCCTGTCTATGTAAGAGTCAACAGTGATACAGGCTTAAGCATATAGTCTCTTTAGACTTCTTTGATATTTGCTATTATTTCTTTTCCGTCTACTTTCATACATGGTGATATCTTTCCAAAACTCTTCAGAATGATGTGCCTGCAGGAGAGGATGGCTCAGGAGGTTCAGGAGACTCTGGAAGTGAGGATGATGAAAGCGATGAAGACAGTGATGAGTCTAGTGAAGATGATGACGATGATGAGGAAGAGGAGGAAGAAGAGGAGAAAGAGGATGAACCTCTGTCTTTAGAGTGGCCTGACACGCAGCGTAAACAAGCCACCTACCTGTTCCTGCTGCCCATAATCTTCCCTCTGTGGCTGACAGTTCCAGACGTTCGCAAACAGGTAAAGACACACGTCTGAGATCAAATTTATATGAAATGTTTTGCTTTCATATTCCGACTTTGTCCCACAGAAATCCAGAAAGTTCTTTGCGGTCACCTTCCTGGGCTCTATTATGTGGATTGGTATCTTCTCCTACCTCATGGTGTGGTGGGCCCATCAGGTCAGATACTGGAGCAACATTTGGAGATGTCTTCCTGGTGGCTTTGTGATTCTGACACAGACACGGTTGTCGTAAAACAGACACATTAAGAACACATCCATGTAGATATCAGAGGATGTTTAAAGTTGTATCGTCATTTGGTCATGCTAAAAATTATTTGTCTTGAATGTATTTTTCCTTTCACAGCTGTCCACCCTGAACTCAAATTTGTATTTGTAGGTGGGTGAAACCATCGGCATCTCAGAGGAGATAATGGGCCTGACCATCCTGGCTGCAGGGACGTCCATCCCTGACCTCATTACCAGTGTCATTGTGGCTCGTAAAGGCCTGGGGGACATGGCAGTGTCCAGCTCTGTGGGCAGTAACATCTTTGACATCACTGTGGGGTGAGCTCAGATAGTCTGATGAAAAGAAAGTGAAAAATAAATGCAGATGAAGGCTGAGCTGGATTCATTTTTCTCTCATTTTCTCTGTTTCCTATTCTGTCCCCTGGTTTCAAAAGTCTTCCAGTCCCATGGCTCTTGTATTCAGCCATCCATGGTATGGCTCCAGTCGCTGTCAGCAGCAACGGGCTCTTCTGTGCCATTGTGTTGCTCTTCATCATGCTCCTCTTTGTCATCATCTCTATTGCGTCCTGTAAGTGGAAGATGAACAAGGCACTGGGCTTCACCATGTTCCTGCTCTACTTTATCTTCCTGGTGCTTAGTGTGATGCTGGAGGATCGCATCATTATTTGCCCTGTTTCCATCTGAACGTATGAATGGAGGCTTTCTTGACTGTGGCCTACCTTTACTTGTGAACTGAAATGGAACTGTTGACCCATACATGTGCGGCTCTCGTGAGCATGGGTCAAAATATCTGTAGAACCTGTGCAGAAAGCTACTGTAGATGCTCGGCGTTGCTGCCAGTGACAAATGTCCAGTACATCAGCAACATTTCACACGCCACATTTCCTATAACATGTTCTGTACTACTTTATAGAAAAAATTACAGCTTTTACATTTTTTTACACTCGACTAGTGAAAGCAGAACTTTGTCTAAAATAGTTTGAGAATAAACACTAACAATATTGATAATGTTTTTACTGTTTTTAAAAGAGCATATATACAGAAGGTAATTTGAAAGTAAGAAATGTTCACACTGGAGAATTTATGAGGTCTCTAAATGTGAATCTGGATCAAATGTAAGTACTTGCTTGTAACAGTTTCTTAGCATTAGTCATGGAGAACCTGACCTGACTTGAACACTGTTTTTTGCACATTAGATTTTACTAAAAAGTCAAGCCTAGCAGCAATAAATATGGAATAAATGTGTTTATTTATTAATGAAATCAGACAAATTAGTATATGTGTTACAAATGATAAATAATACTTCATAAACATTGTTCGTATTGACAAATTCTGTAAACAACATGTAGACATCAAACATTTTGGTCATCATTGTTCTTTTTGTCACAACGTCCAAGGTGATTAAAACGGTGTAAGACTGGTGTGTGGTCCGTGCACGCAGCCTCGATTGGTTCAGCGTTGTAACATCACAAGTTCTTGTGAAGTCCAGTGTTCAGCTGTGAGCTGCATCACATCTACGCAGGGTTTAGTCAGTTAGAAGTGCAAAACGACATTAATATGGTGAACCATCACACTCATTTTTGGTGTTTCAAGTGATTTTAAGCTGCTGATCTCACATAAACTTTTTGACATATCATGTTCAGTGCAAAGATACATTACCATGAGTTCAAGAAGATCTAGAAGGTCATTTTTATGTCCTGTTTGAACAGTATCCTAACATCCAAATGTTTAAAATGGACAACGTACAGTGAAGACCAAAAGAAAGTACATAAAAAGTCAAATACATTTTTATAGATTCATTAGCGTTAGTAATAATTTCTTTATAAAAAAGATGTGTTGATTAAACAGAAAAAGGATTATATTCCATTTTTTTTGCTCGTATCTTGATTGTACATTTTTAAGGAAATCTATCCTTGTGGTCCCAGATAACACATCCATTATTCAATCTGCGTGTTAAAAAAGGTATTGCTTAAAAAAACAATAAATAAATCACTTATTGCCCTTTGGGTTCTTTTGGAACACTGTAAAAAACAACAATATCAAATAAACACTGTTCACATACATTAACTTACTATACACATCTTGATTGTGAAATGCTGTGTTGAAGAATTTTTTAATGTTTCCATCAAGATTAGTGTATTGAGGGAAATGGAATTGTCCTGCTAGTTCTACCAGAATGTTTTTTTCTTGGTGTTATGAACAGTGTGTAATGGAAAATTTGCAGAATGTCCTGCAGCTGTCAACTAAAAAGTCATTTAAACACACTGTGCTGGGTCACAGCGTTAAGTAAATGAGAATGAATGGTAAAAGCTCATCTTGCCAAAGTGCTTTGTTAAAATACAAGTGACCAAAAGCAACAACTTATTATACACACACTCAAAAACAGTCTTAATAGGGTCACCAGGACCACTTTTGAATTTTGACTACATGAGGGTACATTTAAATTGACATACTTACTCACGGCTGCAGCAGAAACAAAGTCAAAAAATATGCACTAACTGTACAAACATTTTCTTATAGATATACCGAAAATACAATGAACTTTCTAAATATTTACAGACACAAGGCCGTTTACTGCACTACTCTAACAGTATATAAGAAACTCGTGGCAGTTGCTTTACATGAAGTGTAATTTTCCCTTTGTGCTGAAGAACTCTGTCTCCAGTCAGGTGAGCTGATCCTGAGTCAGAGGAGCAGTCCAAAACAGCATAACCACTGCAGCAATGAATGTGGTTGAAGGAAATGTGACAGTAGAAGCGAAGTTCACAGACTGGGTTCCCCAAAGGTTTTCCTACACTCCATGACCCCTGCTCCTGGGGGCCGGTCACAGTTGTGTGTGAGTTTAACCTGGTTGGGGTTGAGGCGATCATATGCCAGCTTGTACTCCCGGTCAAAAGCATCTGCAATGGCATGAGAGCTGATTAACATTGTGGACTAAGCATGTCACTGACATTAAGGTAAGTTTACATTAACTCCGTGTTATAAAGTAACACTGAGATCCTTACTATGGATAAGGAACAACAATTCATGTGGGTTTGTGAGACTGTACTTTGGCATGGCATTATATTACATGCTATCATCAGTTTATTAAAATGGAGAGGTTCATATTATTATGTAGGCCTAGAATTTTTAAACAAAATATTTTTCCAATTATAACCATCTCAGCTTGTTATCAGGTAATAATTTGCTAAATATCACTGAATGATATTTACAGTTATGATGTTATTAGTTTGACTTGCTAGCAGGCATTAGAACTAAATACTAAATACTTTTACAGTCTGAGACATCATTTAGCTTGTTAGCAAATAAAATTATTTTAACTGGCACTAAACACCAAGTGCATGAGAAGCTGGAAACTGGTCCTAAATACATACAGGGACAATTACATCACAATCTGCCCCAACTATTGTGGGGCAGATTGTGATGCTTATGTCTGGACCAAAGTGGTAGACCGACAAACCAACCAACCAACCAACCAACCAACCAACCAACCAACCAACCAACCAACCAACCAACCAACTCACCAACCAACCAACCAACCAACCAACCAACCAACCAACCAACCAACCAACTCACCAACCAATCAACCAACCAACCAACCAACCAACCAACCAACCAACCAACCAACCAACTCACCAACCAATCAACCAACCAACCAATCAACCAACCAACAAAAAGCTTTAGAACTTACTGATATTTATGTTGTTCTTCCCCAAAGCCACCAGAGCAAGGAACAGTAAATCTCGGTACAGACTCCTTTTGGGAAATAAAAGTGGGAAACTGTTAATTTTACGTCCTGTTCGACACATGACTTTACGCAAAAACCTTTATCTGCCCACCTCTGCCGTTTAAAACCCAGTTCTGGTCCCAGAAGCTGGATGATCTGGCTCATGGGCTGATACACATCGCTCTTCTTAATGCTCCTCACAAAACCTTGCAGCAGCTCCACAGTGAAGAGCTGGCCTTCCTCACACAGCCCAGAGCGAACAAGAGAGTTCGTACCTGCCGAGAATGAGAGATGAGTCACCTTGGTCAAAAGCTTCTTCACCTCAATCGTTCAAATCAACTGTGAAAGCATAGAACTCATAAGTGCAGCATGACTAATAGGAGTCTTGAACTGAATAATGCATGATTTTCTGGTTAATTTACATGCATTATTTAATTTACATGCAAAAATCTGACCTTGACAAGAAGCAACTTTAAAGAACTTTCACCATTTTAAACCCATGTGAGCCCGTCAATAACTTACAGTGTGTGTTCCACAGGACGTAGCAGGGTTGAACTTTGTCTTGGTGCAATTTCAGGTTATCCCACATAATCCCTACATGCACCAGTTTACTGTCCTCAGACGTAATGCTTGGAGGCTGCAAGAGGTAAAACATGCAGGATTAATTCCTTGTAAATAAAATTTTAATGTCTCATCTCGAAACATAATACAGTACATAAATACAAAGTTAATAAGCATATTTCCCATATTGTCTTTAAAACTTTAAAATATTGGTGAGATGACAGCTTCATGGTCGATGAGTCGACAACTGTACACAACTATATTTCCTTTAGCTTTACCTGGTTTCCCAGGCTGCAGTGGCTGGAAGCCAGGATAAGAGCCGGCAAGTTACTTGGCAGCTCTAGGCGTCTGAAGTACCAAACCAGGTTCCAGAAGATGATGGGGTGTTGGTCAACAACGCTTGGGGAGGAGATGGCCTGGTTCCCTTCATTTACCAGCAGGCTTTCCAGTTCCTTCCACAGAACCAGAGGGCTCAGGTAGGGGACTGTCACAGGAGCTGACACAGCCCTCCCATTGCTCTCCTGTTTGTGAGGGGGTGCTGCAGATGCCTGATTTACACAGTCTGCTTCAGATGTTTTGGCCACAGGACTGAATGATGTTGTCATGTCCTCCTTTATAACAGGACTACATTCTTTAGCAGACCTGGGAAAAGTAGAAAACATCTATGTAAAGAGACTCCAGTGAAAATTTCATATCTGGAGGAAGTGTGGGAAGAGTCTATAAACACAAGAAATCAATTACATTAAACTACATACTACTGATCCCAAGTTGTCCATGATATGAGCATATACCTTCTATGTGCTGTATTGGTAATATACCTGTTCTGTGGTCTCAGGTCTTTGATTTCTGCATTGAGGAATGGTAGGAAGGCTGTGCCACAGAATGGGCATGTGCTGTTGAGGTTGGAATCATTTGCTGTCCAGCCTGCCATGATCTCTTCATCGTACACCAGACACTCACACGTCTTGCAGAGCGAACAGCTGGACATCAGCACCTAAAACATTAACCACTGCAGGTCAAACCCAGATCCCCTCTACCCTCCACATACCAGGATGTAAACTGATGCACACATTTTCTTTGATCCCATTCCAAGAGACAAACATGTCTCTTGGAATGGAACGGACTGGAGATAACAAACTCTCCTAAACCATCCTCTCCCCTGGAGTTATATGAACCACAACACTTTGCTTTAATTGCAAACATACTTTCTCCAGGACAGCACCAGGAGGAAGATCAAGCAAAACAATCATCTAGTTTATGGCTGGGGACTGAACTCTGCAACTCTTTTACAGAGCAGGTCAGACAACATAAAAGACCCCTGCATCATTGTCGAGTCCATCCTGCATTCTTTGCCTTCATAAATTAATTTGTGGCATCCAGTGAGCTACCAGTACCTTGAACAGTTTTCTAATCATCTAAAATGTAGAAATAACCAAGACAATGTTTTAACAACAATCTGCATCTACAAATATTACAAACATCAGCAATAGAAGATAAGAAAGTTTGAGGAAATTTGAGTCTAAACACAACAGCTTTACAAAAAGAAATAACTGAAATACAAATTTATCATTGAGTTGAATCTTCATGACACTCTTATTAAATGCACTATGTAACACAAAAAACACTCAAATGTTTTTTAATTTCATTCCACAGTCTGCACTTCTGATTTTATACAGTATGGTCAAATAACAATTTATCTTGACACCTAAAATTACCAGCTAGATACTGTATAAACATTGAAAGTAACCAAATCACACTGATCAAATGTTGGAATATATGCAATTGTCTCATTTAATGACAGTCATATTTTACATCCTCACAACACATTTTCCCTGTGCCTTTCTTCTACAAAAGCTAGTTAATGTGTAAAAAATGTACACTGTTCTCATTTACTTAAATGACTCTAATTAACTGACACTCAAAATTTTGTCACTTGTGAAGGAATGTGGTGCCCTAACAATGAAGTTTGTGACTATTCAATAGTTATTTTTTATTTTCCCGACACCAGCAAAAAGGAGAAATAATGAGTGCTCGATGAGTGTTTTCATATGAGTCCCTTACCTCTATGGAGTAACTGGGAGAGGGTTGGAAGCGGATGCTGTCAGAGATGGAATCTGAGGTGTGATGAGTTTTAGAGGAAAATGCCAAACCACCTGGATAATGATGGGAGATCATACAGTTACAACTGGGTTAAATGTACAGAATGAAAACTGAAGCAAAGCATCACCCTGACCATCAAACTCACACTCTGTACATTACATTTTACTTTACAGTACAGGTATAGAGAATCCATGCTTTACATCGCTATGCATTCACATATGGGTCCTCATGACTGCTGACCTAGTTTAACACAGAACAACACCTGACTCCCTCAGTGAGATAAACTCTTATGCCAAATTTAGGCCTTGGTCTGCTGGGAGCCAATAACGTACTGCAATGAAGACAGCAATTTATCATGCATGGCTGTGTGTCATAACTATTTCATATTAGAGTTGTTTTTGTGAAGACAACTCATTCAAATGAATTTGCCATTTGTGTAACGCAAACCTGTTAAAATTTCACAGTGATGTCAGATCAGAAACCTGTCTGCTCCGCAATATTGAGTGTTAAGACTGATTAAGGGATGTACAACAAACCAGAGAAGGAGTTGTGTCTGAACACTCTGTTGGGAGTGCTGGGGCTTTCCAAGTTGGTGTGACCCACAATAGGGCTCCTCCTGAGTCTGGACATGCTGCTGTGTTGGGGGGAGGTAAAACCATCTGGGTCCAGACAGAAGTCATTATCAAGCAGCGAAGAGCAGTCTACCTCTCCTGAGGTCACTGAAGATACGCTAATCTGGTCACAGTTTGCATCCTGCAGGAGGGGAGGAGAAAAAAAATGTTATGCAGGCAGATTAATTAGAAATACTGTGGAGAAATTTTGTTCCACCGACCTGCGTTAATGAAGTCTGGGAGGACAGACGAGAGTAGAGGCGGCTGGCCTTCTCAGCCACACCCTTTCCTGCTGATATGACGCTGCTCTTGAAGATGTCCAATGTTGGAGTGAACAGTGAGTCCATTGAGAATGATGACGTGGAGGTAGTAGGTGAAGAGGGTGACACCAACGAGGAAGGCCTGACCCTATCTTTGTTACAGACACCCAGAGGAAGAGACGGTGATGGTCTCAGCCTCTCCTTGGATTTGGCGGGCAGAGGGTGTTGTGCATTGGAGTTGAGCCGAGTGGACGTTTGTGGTGAGGGTTGAGGTGATGAGGTGGAGCGAAACAACGGGCTTGAGGGGTTCTCTTGTTCCACACTGGGTACATGACTACTTAAAGGGCTGTTGACATTATTCATGTACATCTCAATCTCTTCGGCGAGGTTTCGGCGGACCGCGGACGCACTACTGTTCTGCTGATTACACTCTTGAGCTGCATCTGCTGTCATCAGTGACAAAGGATCAAATCCTATCTCAATATCTGTTCTTGTCACAGACCCAGCGCTGCAGCTAACACTTCCCTCCCCCTGAGGTTTATCAGTCCCTGCCTCCTCTTCTTCTACTCCATGCAGTCGGCTGCTGGCTGGGAGATTCTGTTTTGTTGAGCCTGGGAATGGAACAGGGATCCGCAGATTTCCTTGCCCTCCAGACAAGTCCAGAGATCTTGGCCTCTCTGTCTTAGGAAGAACTCCACACAAGCTAGAGTCACTGGATGGACCGGGATCTGGCTTGTTGCCTATGATGAAAACATATACAGTTCATTAATGTGTTTTGTTTTTTTTACATACTATCACCATGCAGTAATAAATGCACCATAAATAAAACTTACCTGCACTGACATGTGCAGATTTGCTTCTTGTGGGAGAGCCAGTTGATATGTCAGTTTCAGTGGCTGGAGATGAAATGATTATATAAATGTCACTTACAGAATTATGTTTAATCTTGAAACTGTCCCAGTAGAGTATTAATTTGATTGCATCAATAGAAACACAGACTCTGCTGTTAATACATCGTAAAAGATTGCAGTGGACTGAAGGACAGTTGAGCTGGGAGTAATTATATTTGAAATATTGCTTTCTTGTATTCACCACCCACAATGAAATCAAGCACTGTTGAACCGATGAAATGTGGCACCATTTATAGTGACGACTATTGATCAGGAACGCTACATTATGGTTTTTATATTCAGCAAAAACCAAGACAAATGATGTCGTGCAAAGATACCCTGGTTATAAAACACATTCCTTCATCAACAAAATGTGTTTGTCAAAAATGTTAGATATAAATACTAAACAGCAAATGGCCGGGTGGAGATGTAACACCCACACTGCAAAGTGATGCCCTAGCTTTTAAAGAAAGGATGTTCATTTGGCTGCCAGTAAGCAGTGATTCATGCCTGCAAGATGATACCAGAGTGTCAAATATTAGAAATACAGGCTAATCTACAGTATAACTCACTTGACTGTCTCTGTCCTTTGTCTCCCAGTAATGTGTGGTCACTCTCTCTTCCACACGTCCTCTCATCCTCTTTAGACAGTGAATCGTAGCCTTGATCCGACTGCCCACCTGAAGAACACAAGAAGCTCTTTTTATGTTCTGAAAAACTAGGACACATTTTTTTTTACCTTCTCTACTCCGCTTAGTTTCCCCTCACAGAAAGAGCTGAGCAGATCAAAAAATAAGCTATTTACTCTCCATGGATACATCATAAGTGACAACTGATCTGACAGTTTCTTCAACAGAGCACGGTGACTTCCTTAAAGCTTGCAGCACACAACACTCCAAGAATAGAAAAACATGAAGCAAGACAGGGATAGAATCTTTGAAAACCTGCAATATATTCACAAGGTCAAACTACAGGGAAAAGTACAAAGGTTCAGTAGTCTATTCTCCACTGACAGAATTTCTGTTTATATTCAGCTATTCCCACTGAGGAAAAGAAGAGCGAGAGGAGTTGTGAGCCAGATTCCATTCCATGATTTTAGTATGAGAGTCTAAGCCTGATGATAGAGCAGTGTAAGCCCTGTTGGTCTGTTTATAAAGGAAATTACTTGTAATTTAAGGTAAGCGAACAAAGAACTAACAAACTATCACTTGATTATGGTATTTAAGGGTTATTGTTTTGTTCAGATAAACTGTTTTGACATTTTTCTATTCTTAAAATTAACAGTTGTACGGTGACACAATTCTGAAGCATTTCTTGTTATGAGAGACTCATATTTCTTTCTCTGGTTTTCAGGTGATTTATAGGAAGCAGACTAAGCAGAGCAAAATAGTGTCAAAACAATACCATTTTAAACACAGTGACATTTAAAGCAGGGAAATGCAAAATAAATGTTTATGAGTTATGTGATTTGGCCACTTTTAAACTGGTACAATAAATTTTTCTTCATTTTTCCATTATAGAAGCAGAGAACAGAGGAGCTACAGCGACACAACAAAGAGATGAAATAGAAGAAAAAGAGCCACGGCTCCTCACCTGTACTGAATCCATCATCACTGGAATCCATTTTTGTGAAGTCAGTGTCAATGGAGGTGCGCTCAGCAGAGTCATTAACACTGTCCAAGCTGCCATGACTGACTGTGTCAAAATCACTGCCGTCTAAGGGGAGATAACAGGAAGGACAGCAGGTCTGAGCACAGTACAAACATCAGTCAACCACGCTCTGAAAATTATCACTGTAAACATGTATCATCTTTAAATGTCATCATGACTGAACATTTGTCAACATGAACGTATGCCACAGTGCTCGAAGACAACAAAGAGTTAACTCATTATTAGTCAAATGACATTGAAATGAGGGCTGAATTAATCACACATTAATTCGCCAAAGACTTAGTCACTGGGGGATCATGCCTCTCAATATAATCACATTTCTGCACTCAGAATTTATTTATGTTGTGAAGTGAATGAAATCTCAATGAATGCATAACAATAAAATTACAGCATGCTGATCAAAGCTTAATGTTTTCATTATAACCCAACACAAAGCATCTCATTACAGAATCAACAGTCTCAGTGGGCAACTGTGGGAATGAAGGAGCGACATCAGGAGCCACCTGTGTGCTGTGGCTGCTGGGGAAGAAGACCTCTTCACTATTTAATTAGTGTCATTTAGGAAAAGTGGGTTGGGAACAACACGAGCTATAGGAGGCTGGAGTAGGGAAAAGAAGCCTTGAAGAAATGCCGCCTCTGGATCTCACGCATTAACATCCTCATTCATTAAGAACCACGGAAGTAAGAACAACCCTCCAATTTCAATCTACTGAACTTAAAAATGTTCAAAATCCCTTTTATACAACAAGGAATAACGGAAACAGGATAAAAAAGTGATTTTATAGTTTTTCTATTTTCTATACCAGAAAGCTGAGGATCTCTGGGCATGGCCGGTTGTTTCCTCCCTGCTCGCTTGAAGTGGAGCACTCCTAGGATCACGTTCCTCAGCTTCACCCACAAGAAGTAGCCTCCTCTGGTGGTGGAAGGCCACGTGCTCTCCAACACCGCCTGTAGCAATGGACGCAAAAATGGCTTTTAAATCACAGGTTCGTTTGCAATTCTTTTTGTTTTGCATGCATGTGCACACACCTTATTGTAGTAGCCATAGGTGATGGCATTGGGGTGAACTCCTGCTTTCTTCATCTCAAACAATACCCTGACAGCCAGGACTGGCTGGCTGTACTGTCCACACAGTTGAAGTAACACACGGTAACACACCTAGCACAACAAAATGTGGATTTAATAAATTAGTTCATATAATGCAACTCATTCTAACAAAATATACTCTATTAAATATGTGTACAGCTGTGTGGTTGTCTCATATCACCTCATCTGGAGCCTGCAGCTTCTTGTCCTGCATCTTCCTCAGCACATCGTAAGCTGTACGCAGGGCTCGCACTTTGGAGTGGCAGGTCCCCACAAACCCCGGCAAGCAGATGAACCACAGGCCGAAGCAATGACGCAGCAGACACTTGGACCACATCAATGGCATCGACGAATACGTTTTGGCCATTCTCTGAGCCAATTTGATCTCCTGATGAGTGAAAAGATCATATGCAGAAATAATTCCCTCAACTCCTTTGACAACCACATTTGAATTCATATATTCACCTTCATCTCGAGGGAACTGCCGGGTTTATATTTTAATCATATCTCTTTGACAATAAATCTACAGTATGTATTAAACAATAAAAAGCATGCATCTCTAACAGAATTAGTCTCTTTTGCTCTTATTTAGCTGACCTGCTTGGATCGCCTAAAGATGGCTGTAGGGCTGGCTGGACTGCTGTGGCGTGAGGTCATGTCTGCTGATGGAGGATTGGATGCATGCAGTGGCTCCAGGAGCTCAGCATTCAACACTGGGAATCCAGTGTAGCTGCAGAAAAACAAGTACACACTCAGACACCGTGACATGAACTGAAATAGACATCAATCCCACCGGGACACCAAGAAAAATGCAAAATACTTCCAGTGAGACATCCTAGAAGTTTTAATTCTGACATACACACATACACCAAGATAGAACTAAAGCAGAAATAAACTGTGGGATAATAGTGACACATTATGCAGTTTCTAAAGCTCGATTCTATCTGTGTGAAGTGCTCTACATAAGACCAACTAGAAAGAAGAAACAGCCTGTCTTGAGTTTTTCACAGTCAGAGACAAATCGATGCCGTTCTACCTGTAGCACTGAGGGTGCTCCTCTCCCTGCGGCAGTGGAGGCAGCTCCGGAGGGTTGACGTAGACTGTGTGCTCACTGCGGTGGGATTCATCCAGTTCTATTAGTCGGGTTTCCTCTGGCCTTTCGATGTCCATCTAGTGTAAAAGAGAAAAACACATTCATCACTGCTCTTGGATCTACTTCAGTTTTCATCTCACTGCTGTAAACATGCATCTATAGTCCGTAGAACTTCCTGGAGTCTTGTGAACATCTGACAGCATATGGCCCTTCAGATCAAATGACATGAGGGTCAGTGAGGACAAACAGATGTCAGTTCACATGTCTGGCTGCATCAAAATTATCTCAAGGACACTGCCAAGGCACAGGCCTGAGCCCAAAGAGTCTCAAAGAATGAAAAAACCCAGGATGCAGTGACCTAGACAAAATGAATGCTCTGCTGTTCCAGGGAGACGAAAACATAAAAGTCTAGTGCCTCTGCAGCAAAGCTTGAAAATGAAGTTCCACATTTCCCTGAGCTCAGGACTGACTAGCTGATTTGGTACGTGGAGCAGCGGAAATCTCCGTATATTTGGGCTCTCATGGTCTGTATGGGAGAAAATCACAACGGTAAGCTGAGACATCATTAAAAACCACTTGGCTTATCTGAATCGATTAACTGCTTATCTCAGATGTGTGCGTGGAAAAAAGTTTGATATTAAGGCAGCAGCTGAAAAGCTCCCCGGTGCTGCTGTGCTGGAGGGTTTGTCTCGTCAGTGAAGTGGATGATTCAGCCAACTAACTCCTGCTGACCTATTTGTCCTCTCTTTGATTTCTCTCAGTGTTCCTCCACTGCTTGCCCTTCCTCTTACACCCAGCAAGCCTTTCTCAATCACGCATTTGCTGTTAACTTCAGCAGAACGCTTCCACTTCTCAATAATAACCGCAATGACCACTCATACAGGAGATCCAACTGCTCAAGCAGGATGTAAATGTGACTTCCTGATTGCACAAGCATGCAAGCACAGAAGGTTTCTTTCTTCAGGGAGGAGGAGGATGTTTTGCCTTTTTTTTTTGGTTACAACACATGTGTAAGCAGGTTGTGTTGATAAAGCTGTAACATCCCCATGTGATTCATACTCTGACTGAAAATGAGCAGGAGATTTTCACATCTGACCAGATTTCAACACATTTTGGCAAATTTATGTGTTAAGGATGAAGGACAATTATCTCTGTTGCCCTAAAATATTTTTTCATATATTTGATAAGGATGTTGGAATCAGGCCAGTGAATAATTATATCAGTGAAATGTAAGCACAAGCACATAACCTCCCTGTGTCAGTCATTCTGATGAAACCTGGCACAATAATGCAGATCGCTAAGAAACACAGGCAGCACAGGAACAGCCTTACATTCGAGACCACCCATGCAGTTCTAGCTACACTCCACTGGTCTCACACTTTTTATTCGTAACACACACAAACAAATCACTTGTGCTGAGTCACAATGTGACAACAAAACTTTGATTTCTGAAGCTAATAAAACAAGCAAAAGTGTACTATTACACACCCTCTGGTGGCTTACCTTTCCTCCTCTAGTGAAGAGCTAGGCAGGGTCCACGAACACCAAACAGAGCAGCAGAAAAGAAAAGGTAGGAAATCAGAGAGGAAGAGGGGAACAAGAATGGACATGAGGCTCGAGGGAGATGTGGGTGTCTTAATTAGTGTGCTTTTTTTCCTATTAGTTCTTGTTATTTGGTCATTAGCACCTTTAAATTAAACAAAGACCCTTATGAAACATCTTCATTGAAAGGACAACCTGTGATTAATCTTTTCTCTAAAGGCCTCTGCCTTAATCCTCGTCTGCAAATGGGTGGAGGTGGAGTAATTATTGTGACCATGGCATTTGTTCCGACATGGCAGAATGATGCAGCTTTTTTGCAGAAAATCCATTCAAGATTAGCTGCAAACCTCACCTTATCAACACACTCGTCAAAGAAAGCCAGGCTGGCGTCCTTATCACTGACAAACGAGCACTCCTCAATGAACCGGCTGAACATTTGAGTCTTGATCATGACGGAGTAAAACCTCTGGTGGGATCGGTCTCGGCTCTTCAAGAAGCCTGTAAAACACATTATGTAAACACAAACGTGACATGTGGGCATTAATATCAGATTACAAAACATTCCCTTATCAAGCAGTATCAGAACACAGACAGCTCCAACATTTACAGGAAATGAACACTGTGGATTTCTAAGTTGTTCTCCACTGCTCTGGTTGCATAAGAGTTCACAGATGTGTGGGGACACTGTGTTATTAATCATAGCAGTTTTTTCACTTGTCATCCAAACTTAATTTCCACTGGGGTTTAAGCTAAACCACACTGATTCATTACAGCAGCAAATTAGGCCAACTTCTCAGCAGCAACACTCATATTTAACTGTCCTGCTGCAGCCTGAACCACATCCAGGAGCTGCTGCTTGGAAACATGTTTTTATGTATACACAATGTACAATTAGTACACATTGTACACAGAGTACACATGGTATACATATTAGACATAGCACAGTGAAGTTTACCTTGGAGGTCAAAGAGGGAGCTGGCATCTGTGGTTTTCTCAGAGGGTGCTTGAGTGATGGGCAACAGGTAGGAGCGATAGCCTCGGAGGATGGCCGCCATAAAATGCAGGAAGGCCTCCTGGATCTCCAGCTCCAGAGTGTGGAGGCTCTTTCCACAGTTCAGCTCATTGTCAGTTACCGTGTGCTCCATCTGCACGTCTTCACGACTCAGCTGACCACCTGAAACAAATAACAACACATTGGTAGATTGGTGGATTGGTGCACAGAATGAGAACATGAACCACTTTGGAAGTGAAGAGGTGATTCATGAAGACCACATGATGGAACTTTATTAGTAAATATTAGATTTATTACTGATATATTACTGAATATTCAGTGAAAAAACACAGTTTAGTCACAATTGCTTATAATTCATGCTTGATAGTCTCACCTTGCCATAACCAACCATTGCTATTTCTGTCTGCCTCCAAGACTGTGGGTCATTAAGATACTTCTGAAAACACATGGTTAATTGTCTAATAAAATACTAGTGATTGAACTGTTTGTTTACTATGTTCAGCATTTTACCTTAGCATGTCCCACTTCAGGAGTTAAAAACGGTTAACATTCACAGGACTTCAAGCAGTTCTTATTCTGACGCTGATGGCATGACATTTGATAATGCAGGAATTTCTGGTCATAGAATTTAGATTTTATTTGACAACGACATCACAATTACATGGAATGAAGGAGATACACTGTTTTTTAGCACACATGCTGGTTCTTAAAAATTGTCCGCCAGAAGCTTTGGCAAAAACTAGTAATAAAGACAATAATAATTTCAAAGTAGAGGGAACTCATAAATTGTATAACAAAATAAAGAATTAAATACATATACAAACACACACAACAAAGGCAACACAAACATGATGATGCTGTGTTAATTTCAGTCATTGTCTCAGCCCTTTGCTAAAACTATTACTGCTAGTCTCTGGTTTTAGAGTAGGTGGAGAGTCACAAGCATTTGCCCCAGAGAAATTGGATTGACCCAAAGAGTCCTTAAACATTGTGTTTAGACAATCTCCACTGATGGAGGCCCAGGTGAGTTCCCTTTCATAAGAACTGCAGATCCCTCTGGTAAATGGACCAACATAGTGGACTCACCAACAACACCCTAAGGCTGTAATGCTATGGACTAAAATAAACCTTAACACAAAGATGAAGCAAATAACCAAGAAATCTTTCATGAATGTATTTTCCATGTGTTAGATTCACAAACTGACAACAGACAAACCCTAAATCATTACACTGTATATTATAAAATTTACTGTGCAGGAAACAATAAAGGTAAGTACTAAAAAAAGGACTGGAATTCCTTTTGCAACCAGCAGAGGAAAGGAAACCTGACAGAAGAGGCAGATTTTTTCTCTTTCCTGTTTATGGCAGATGGACAATAATAGACCATAAAATAATCAGCCTTTCCACATGCCATAATTTCACTTAAATGCCAAAAGCAATTCAGGGATTTGCAGGAAATTTAAGTTAAATGTAGATGCGGCAGTTTGAGACAGTATAACCATCTAATGAGCTTTCCTCTAAATGTTGTTGTTCAGGCTGACTCAACAGAGTCAAGAAGGAGACCTAAATTATTCATGAAACCACACATGAAATTATACAACATCAGACTGCACTCACCCTCAGCGAGCTGCTGGTAGAGCTTATTCAGGGTATTTAGGAGATGTTTGCAGGCTCTCCTGGGTAAGATTTTCCACGTTAAAGCTTTCTTGTCATCCTTTCTGTAAGCACACCATATGGTTTTCATGAAATAGGAGGACAGATGAGATGCAAGTCGTGTGATATAAGGAGCACAAGGAAGATACTGTCAATGTAATCGCTTGACAAAATAGCTTTCGAATATCAAGCTGGACTGGGGGTGCCTGCATAGGCTTTTGGGTGAGTGAGAATATGTACATTCCAGCCCCTATCTTTGCTTAACTGAGAGATGTAGATGTCTAGAAGCATTAAAGGTTGAAATGGGCCATCCATTGAGGGGCAGTTGCATTAGATTTACTTACTGGGAGATTGTGTTGGTGTCTAGATCCACGCAGCTGATGTCCGCAGGGGGCACGTACAAATCGAAATATCGGGAGTCCACACCCACGATGAAGGGGCATGGTGCACTGAGAACATCGGCCAGCGCCAATGGGCACAGAGGGATGTAAGGACACGGCCAATGGAAGGGGAAGATCATCTGAGTGGGAGGTAACAAAAAAATAAGGCAGTCTTTATCAAGAACATCAAACACCTAGTCCTCAAAAATGTTTTTCAGGAGTGAGTGAACAACCATAACACCAGAGGTCTTATCTGATGAGATTACAGGCAGCTATGCCTCTTACCTCATCCTTTAATCACATTAGACACCACTACAATAGGAGAGGAAGATAAAGAATAAGAGACTTACAGACACAAGGGCCTCTGTAACACTGGTGAGTACAGCCGGACGTAGGGAATGAACCAGGATCTTGTGCTCTGTGACAGCTAGCACCAGCAGAGTGGCTGCATTCTTTGGCCCCAGATTCAGCAATAATGTGGAAAGGCTCCCACCACTACAGCACAGAAACAAACAACCACATCAGACCTTGGGACAGGAGCAAATGTCTATGAGTTATAATACGAGTTTATATGAGTTTTTAATGTTATTGATGTTTACCCAACCTGAGAGGCAGAGGAGAGGACACAGGTTGGCTCAGCAACAGACTGTCATGTGGAGAAAGCTGCAAGACACAAAGAGTAGCCTTCAGCTGTGGCTGGGTGGCTTGGTGGAGACATTCACTGATGATGTCACCATGTTTTCACATCAAACCACACACAACAAGCAAAAAGAACAGGAGTCATTACTTTACTTATTGAAAATTTCACTTCCTATGCTCACCTGTACTAGAATGCGGGGCCTCTGGGTAGAAGGGAATGGTACCGTTTGCATGAAGTGCGAGATGTGCCTGAGAGGAAAATAAATAATGACTTTATAATCACCTAAACTAACAAACAAAGACAAAGAATAGATCCTGAAACATATGTGATTTCAACAAGAGGAATAAATCTGAGAAACATGCTCACTTTTCAATCGGTAGGGCATGAGGTCCAGAGATGGAGTATCGGTAGAGAAAAGTGAGAAAGCTCCTGAACGACTGGAAGAAGGGCCAGTGGGAGAGCAGACAGATGCTCTTGTTGCAGTAAACACTCCTGGTCCCATCTGATCCCAGATCAGAGCTTGGTAGACCAAGTTGAGAGCGCTGACGCTCAGACAGGTTGTCCTCCGAGTAAGGCTCATAGAACTGGATGGCTGCTCCATACACCTGTAGGGAGAAGCATCGCTGTATGAGGAATAGCCATAAGGTGCATGGGCAAGCACACGTACAAAGAGACATTTGAACAACTTGATGCTAACATTTTAAATCTTAATAAAAAACAACAACAAAGACATGCAAAAAAGCTTTTTGATGTAGGATGTCATAATAGACTCAGAGCATAATTTTTATCCTAATAAATCAGCTAAATTGTGTTCCTTTGCTCTCAAGTAAATAAACAAAGCACTCCAGAAAAAAAATGACAGGAGACTAGTCTGCAGGCTAGAGGGGTCAGGGTAGGAGTGGCATTTAAAACTGGTTCAAGTGGTGCATGAGCTATCAATTATTCAAAAGATGAGTTGAAAAAAATCTTTCATGCTGCATTACTTTTGATGACTAACAGCGTTTTAGTATTCAAAATGCCGCCTTTAGATAATTTCTGATTCCACTCAGAGTTTGTAAGTTGATTAATATTGTCTGATATACTACTGAAATCCGTACGGGTTAGCAACACACATAGAGAGACTGTGGACGAAATTAAGTGGGAGAGGCTGGCTGAAATGAAGCAATTAAGGGGGACGTTTCCCGACTGAATTAATAATGATGTAGTTGAAGTTTGGCAGGACCCTGAAGTCAGTGGTGATTTCCTCAGCAAAATCACTGAGCTTACTTGTAGGTTTCTGTGCCATTTGCCTGACGCAAAAGAGGACAAACATAACTGAATCACTTAAGACACACACACACAAAATATTTTTAAGTTGGCTTTACTTTTTCTCCAGAGGCCCCTGTCAGGACAAACGTGGAAAAAACAGGCAGGGAGTGTTTGGTGTGTGCCGGCCAACACTCGATCGTAGCCCCCATGGGCAGGCAGAACATAGGCACAGACTCGGGCAGTGGGAAGGCTTCATAGTCCTCTTCAGGATATCTACACAGCAGACCTGGGAAATAAATATACACAACAAAGTCAAACACACATCCCAACTCCCCAATTCATTTACACTCTTGAATAAAGATGTCATTTCAGCAAATAGACAATCTGAGCTGTCTGAATCAAATTTGGCTCGTAGTTCAAATCTGCAATAGTTCACCTGCTTTGTGAGCGATGGTGTTGGCTTTAGCCAGAGACTTCTTATAACAAAGGTACACTGAGGATCCCCACTGGAACACGAGAAGAGAACATCACAAGTCTAAATCTGCATTATTCAACGAGCTACATGGTGTTTGCAGAGCTCTGTCCCACCATGCTGCTGTTGAGGTTCTTGTCCACTTTACAGAAGGTGTGAGGGGGCATCTCCCCCTTGCCTGGGATGATGATGCAGACATCGGTGACAGCGAGCGATGTGTGGGGCTGGTTCTTCGGGGCCCGGCGGTAGGTGATGTAGATGCGTTGTGACGATGAGTTGCTGATGTTGGCAGGTCGACCTGAGGGCGTGGTCTGGACAATGTGACATCCAGGCTTCAGCTTCTCTTTCCATTCATACAGAATCCTGAAACACACGGCATGCTTTTTCAATGATCATATCGAAAAGAGACATGAGACATATTAGTGAAGAGGATTCTTGGTATATTCACTGAGGGGTGGTAAGAGTAGAGGATGTGTTTAAGAGCAGATTATAATGACCAAAGGCAGAGAGGTGATTAGTGGTGCTGGGTGGGAAAAAAGGTCAGTAACTGGGGATTACTGCTTACCCAAGATCTGTCAGTGGAGGCTTATCTCTGCCTCGCTTGAAGCATAAGAAGATTTGTGGGCCCCTGAAGCTGACTCCATTCAGCTCCGCAGAGAGACCAGAGGGGGTGTTTTCCACACAGGTAAAACCTGGCGGTACCTCTTCACCCAGGGACCGGATCACAACAGCTACATCGGTAATGGGGGCCTTGAGTTTGACAGACTTGGGGCCGGCATCATCAAAATGGAGCTCCTCTTCTAAAGGCTTGGACGCTTCGGTGAGACCGGCAACCACAAAGTAGTCGGCGACACGGGGCCCTTTATCCTCCATCATTTCCCATTCCCACGCTCAGGCTGAAAATTAGAGACAGGGGAGATTTAGAGAGAGCTTCCAGTATGTAGATTGATTATGTTGGAGAAAAATGTGATTACCATTAGTAAAAAAACATTAAAAAACAGAGATTCTGTGAAGGTTTTAATGAGTGAAACTGGAGACTTTTAAGGCCAACATCAATCATAAAAAATAGCAAGTAGAAAAATGGACACGTGTGCCTAATTTGAGTGTCTTCTTGTGGCTGCACTGGGCCTAAACAAGGCCCTAAATTAGATGTCCTTGAGTGTACAATACTAGACAATGCAGCACCAGAAATATTTTTCACTCATTATTTCAAAGAGTAGCTTTTTAATGAGAGACGAAACCACATCAGTCTGGACACCGTATCTTGACGCACTGCTTGGATCTCACTTTGATTGCTTAGTATTTCCCTGTTGGTTTCATTCTGTAATTTTCTAACAGAATTATCAATGCTGCTTTTTCAAATGTTTAAAACTCTGGACTGATTCCAAACATTAATAAGTAAGTTAAGTCCAAGTAACATTAATTATAATCTAAATATTTTTTTAAAGACCTGTAGACTTTTTAATGACACACAGAAACCCTAATAACTCAAATGTGGGAGGAAAGATAGCACGTAAACTAGACTATATTACCTTGGTTACAAATGTTTTACACACTGAAGAATTAAAATAATATAATGATAGCATCTGGAAGCATTTAGGACCACACATTCCTTTCTGCAAAACATCATATTTCACCAAGAAATATGGAAGGGGTGAAGACCAATGACCTTGCTATATGCCATGACCGATAATGTAAAATGAAACACATGTCTTTGTAGAAAAACAGAAGAAAGACACATGGAAAGGAAAAGTACCAGAACAAAAACTGAGCTTTGGGAAATGAAATGAATGTGCAATGCAGTGAAACAGAAAGTTTTCCAGAGCTTTTAATGATATTCATACAAGCTGTGCTCGACAACGCTCTGAAGAAGAAACGAACAGAAGGAGCGACTGTGAGTCAGCCTTTTTATCACAAAGCATGGAGCCCTAGCAGCCCTCTTAGAGCAGCGCCAGTGTTTGCTTTATCTCTCTGCTGCACCTCCACACTCACTGGTATAGTGATAAACAGATGGTTATTATTTCCCACACTGGGATGTGAAGGAGTTAGAAGTTATCCTGGTCTTCTGAGCTGGATGTGTCATTGCTAGGAACCATGGCACTGTGCTGTTGACCTGTCTCACCCACTTAGGAATTTGGCCTTAAAGCTAAAGGGTTCTCCATTCGCTGTGCAGGCGAGTGATCGGACAGGAAGCAAAGCACTGCCTACAGGCTTAGGACGTGAAAATGACAGCTAACCCGGTAACATGGAAAAAGGAAGATAATCTATTGTAGGAAGCACAGAGTCGTGGTGAAGTGAGAGACTGATTCAAGCATCGGTAGCTGCTAGTTCTGCACACAATACCGACACTACAATGTTTTTTTTGAGCCAATGTCAGTGAAGCAGTGTCAAGTGCAGCAAATCGACTCCACGAGTTTTTTCGCTACTTGTTCAAGACAAAAACATTCACAAGGTTTTCCATCAATGATCTGTAACAGGAGATGAACGCTGAGCCTGTTTAACTCCAAATGTAGTTTTTGACAGCATATATAGATGGTAGATTATAACAACTCAGCAAAACACACAAAAAAGTTCATGAATAGATGTGCTGTTTTCTATAAATGCCTCTCCACTTCTCTAAACCCTTGTTTCCACGCTGGTGTCAGAGTTGCGTGTCAAACTGAGAGCGTGGGGCTGTATACCACCCGTGAAAGAAGGAGCGGGTGGGGGGCAACTGTCTCAGAGAACATGCTTTTAAGCACCCAAATGATGAGGACCATCATTATCTGTTTATCTGTATTGAAGTAACACAATGCATACATTCCTTTAATTTTGTCATACTGTATATTGTACATAGTGTTGTCAGTGTTTTTCCAATTAACATGCCACCCTTGCAGCTACATGACAACAGAACACTCAAATACAATTATTTGACTTATTTATGAATCTGTTAACCAGGAGACCATCAACGGCAGCGTAAAGACCTTTATAATGGTTGCCCAGTGCTCCAGTCACGGAGACACTTTATAATCATGAGGAATCATCATCACCAGGTCGCTCATTGTCTCTCTTGTTTCAGCCTACACCCCTTTATGATGCCTTACTGTCTAATGCTGATGGCTATTGTGATGCTTTGAGCCTGGTGGGAAAACACCGTGACTCAGCATGCAAACAGATTCTCTTAAAAATCCTCCTAAGCTAGATTTGATTTGAAACATAAACTTAACAAGTGCATTCTCATGCACTCATTGTGTCGTGAATAAGTCGCTGGGCAAGTCGTTTCAATACCAGAGGAGTAAAGAATCAAATTCCTCTTTATCGTTAAGACATTGCTAGGTGAGCTACCAGCATCCAGGCTTCTGCCCTACTATTTCTGCAAATATAGCATCACTAATCAGATTCCTTTCCATGTCCCCAGGGTATACATAGATCTTTTTTAAAACTGCTTTTTCCTTTAGTGCTTCGTAGACATGGAGCTGCAGAACACAATCTCCCCATCTGACTACCTTTAAAGGTCTTCTACACATGGCCCTATAGGAAACACAGTTGTTCTATATAACTTAAACCTGCAGCATTATGTTTCTAATAGGGTCTGTTTTATTCTCTTCTGTTATTCTTTCATTTGTATACTTTATTTATGTGTTTTATTGGATTGAATTCTGTTTTTATCTGCTCTTGGAAAAAAAGATGCCTTTTTTACCAGGACTCCACGGAAGAAAAGATTTTGTGTCTTACCTTTGCTGAATAAATCATAATAATAATATCTTTCCAATTTTGTGAGTGAAACATCTTATTGTTTGAGCAAAGATAATAGAAAACCTCTTCTACGTTGACATTTTGTAAAAAATTTCTCCTTGTAGCAGATGTATTATTACAGTTTACTGTATGCAGAGAATATCTGACCACACAACAAGTCTCAGATTGCTGTCTCACCACAATCCACCATACATGCAGGCTGTAGCGAAGAGAGATACTGATGGAATATATGAGTAACATTCAGAGGGAGAGAGATCATCATCATCATCATCATCACCATTAAAGCCTTCACCAACATGGACATACTAATAAACACTGGGGCTATAATAAGGAACTAAGATCAAGAGCCGTATACTTCTGTCTGTAGTTGGAAACTGTTTTATTGAATGACTTTCACCATCAGTGAATGTTAAAGCCACTTCTTTAGTATTCTTTAAACACTCATGCAAACCTACAGAACAGCTGCTTTCAGCAGGTATTTCACAAAAGTTTCTAACTACACAGCCGATGGCGAGGCAGATGTGCAGCATGACACTTGGAAAGTTCATGATTAAATATAGATTATAACCTCAGGTTCAACTAACCCTACATCTACTGCATCTATCCCAACCTCTCAACACACGCAGACACGTAAACTTGCATCTAATATCACCATGGCAACAGCATTAAAGCTGAACTGAGGACTGAACTTGCTGTATTTTAAAGTGGCTGGAACATTGTTCATGTAAAAAAAAAAAAAGCTTTCTAATGGACTGTGTCACCATCACCACACATCTATTCTGTTCATAAAATCACAAGCTAAAGATGCTTTAAAAATGAACCACATCCTGAAAATGAACAGCTGTGTTTTATGTCATCATATTTTTTTATGTTATTGGCCTATTTGTTGTGTTGACATGGAGGCTTTAACAAACTCATCCTACCTTTCAATGCAAAAAGCCTGTACATAGTTTTCTCTTTATTTGTATCAATGTGCTGCAGTCTATTTAATGATAATGTTGAGCAGACATCACTAAATTAGAAAAGATAGCACTCTTCTGCTGTTCATTTTTTGTCTGTATAAACAAATATCCCTTTGTTCTATTAAGGTCTGGCGTTTTAAAATCCTCTGAGACCAGCTTTAGTAACTAAAACACCTATAAATAAACCACACTCCAACATGCCTTATAGTTCATTTTCTGTGTGATTTTCAGCTGTTCTCTACATCATTTGTTTCAGGACATTTGATGATAGTTCAGGACTGGAAGTGAGTGATTCATGATCTCCTCAGAAATTGCTGTCTTTTCATTCACAACAGTTTTCTTCACAAAAGCAGCACAAATAAGGGTAGAGCGGATTTCCTCTCCCCGCTGGCTAACAGGCCAACTTCTCTGTTTGTATCCACTAATGTTATTATGAGTCACCGCCAACCGTCAGCTTCGAAGAGGTTCATATTATCAATTATTTTGTCAACAACTTGTGTTATAATGTCCCTAAAATTTTGCAACAACCCTAAATGAAACACGAACTGGAGTTTTTCTCTCACATTGCCTGAGAACATGATGCGACTTTTCATTTCCGAGTACAGTAATTGGTACTTTAAAACTGTAATGAGATGAATATGAATTTACAGTCAAAATTACTTATTTTTGAATCTCCCACAGCTATTTCTTGTAATCTTTGTGCTGGAATTTTTAAATGCATCCTGTAATATTACTGAGTCTCTCTCCAACGCAACACAATATATTATCTCAGCATCAACATCACAACATGCTTTGCATATGAAAAAATCCTATTGCAGAACATGTAATATGAAGTAAGGCTAATTAAACTAATTATACAAATACGGTAGAGATAATTCAGAGGGGTGTCTTATTTGGGTAAAGGGCGCAAATTTTTAAGTTTCTGTATTATTTTTCTGTCACTGTAAAATACACCAGAAAGCAGAAAGACATTGTCGTTATTTTTCCCCCGAACTCTATGTAATTTTTTTTTGCTGAGGAATTACTTGCACATTGTTATTGTAGCTATTTCCCAGTAGACAGAGACAGAGGCTGCTGGACAGTCAGCCCTATTCCTGACAGGCAGGGATTAAAGGCCTGCATGAGCAGCAGGAGAGGTAGGGAGGGTGGGCAGTCTGCTTTGGAGAGGGAACCACCACAACATTTCACTCAGCATCTGTTCCCTCTTATAGCCATGAAGACAACCCTCACCCTCAGCAGGCAGTCATTATGTTAGAGAGGGGGACCCTGCTTGATTGACCTGGAAACAACACACGCCCACTGTGGTGGTGCCCGAACTACAAGCACACATTAAAGAACAATTTAAGACAAGCTTGCAAAGATTTTGTATTCTCCACTGATAATATTTGATTTCCTGCCACAAAGCCATATTATAAAGGTCATATTACAAACACAACCGACCACAGCTATCATAACCAGTCAGAGGGGGATTTCTCATATGACCACATCAGAAGAGGCCATCTTATGGAGGATGCAAAGAAATAAGCCGCCATATGACCTGACGGCAGCCAATAGGAACGCTGTAAATAAATATAGCGAACTGATGTTCACAAAAGATGCTCACCATAAACGTTAAGTTGTTCTTCAAATTCATGCAGTCGTATAGAGCCACACGACAACTCTACCCCATAATTATGTCAATAATCAACCATCTAACATTCAATATAATAATAAATGAAAAGAATCTGGATCTGTAGCGATAACAAACATCATGAACGAAAACATCGGAGCTATTACACATAAAATAACATCTTGCCTAAAGAGAGCGGGTACGTAAACATCATTTGATATTATTCTTATTAAATTACTCACATCTCAGAAACGCGATGACAAGATGATCTGTCAGAAATGAACGGACGCCGGAGTGAATCCAATAATTATGTTGAAAAGAAATATAATTTCACACTCCTTCGCGTTGACTATTCTTTTTTTCTTTGAAGTCTAAACGTGTAATCATAAAACAATAACAATTCACAGTAAGCTGGAATGAAGCCGTATAGACCGCGCAGTCCTGAGCATCGCTTTATCCAGACCTGTGCGGGTCACGTGACCGATTACAACCCTCACCTACGTCACTGATGACACGCCTGGCGGCTGTGACAGAGGAGCGACGTCTGTAGGTGTGAGGAAAGGTTTACCTGCAACAGCGGACCCAACGCAGACACAACGTACGTCTGCAGGCCCAGTTCCGTTAATGTCAGGACGTTATGCAAAATGTTGGATGGAACCACACAAAGCGATGCTTTTCACATCCGTTTACGCTGTTGGACTGTTTATTAGTTTTCATGAAGTGGTGAACTTCTACTATCTTTGTGAATGACTACAATGTACATGTAAATAATGTACAATATTTAAATATAATTATTTAAGAAGTGCGGATTTTGAACACTTTAAAATTCTCGAAAATCCATTGTTTTGAATGACAGCTAAAACATAAATTGCATCACTACATACTCCATTCAAATGTATTTGATTATATGCATTAGAAAACTGTATAATGGGTTTATTCATCTGAAAGGTCTCCGCAGAAAATCGGGATAAACAGAATTTAAATAGATCCCAATGTGTTTGTTTATGAAAGTCTTGGTCTACTGCAATGATTTACCTATGTTGTTATTGGTTCCATTTCAAACAGGCAATTCTTGAAAATAAATAAATAAAATAAATGAAAATTGTGATTGACGTCCTTCTAAATCCCTTTAATTTCATTATGGGATTGGGACATAATTATTGACCTGCAGACCCCCTGATACTGTATTTCAGGGTAGTATCAAAACCCTTTGGAAACTACATGTCAGGATAAAGTTCTTGAGAGAGATTAGTTTCAGTGGAGCTAGTTTGAATCAGGAATGGTCAAAAATTATCAAAATGACTGAACAAAGTATTAGTCGAGTGACTAATATAAACTACTCAACTGGTTATTATTGCTTTCTTATTTCCTACTTTCTTATTTTTCCTTTCTTATTTCTTACTTTGATTACACCTTGTATCAAAAAACAACAACAAACAACCTGAAAAACTAGTCATTTCCTCCTATTTATTGTGTCTCTTAGTTGGACAAGAACAACTGAAAATTGTCCAACCAAGTGGTGAAAACTTGCCCCCTTGTCTTGCCCTCTACTGCCCTGGTGTGGTGATTACCAGACATGCAGTTTTGTTTCGCCCCACAAACGGACTGCTGAGACACTATTGCTGTTTTTTCTGTGTCGTCTTTAATGTTGTAATGCCTTCAGTCACAAGAGTAGCTCCACTGTGGTTCCATTACACAGTCTCTAAATAGAAATGCCAGATGTGTTGTTATTTTATCAAGGATAAAAAATGCCAGGAAGATGCCATTAGATTACAAAATAAAATGCAAGACTATTGAAGTGGAATTAATATATTAATTATGATTCCATGGTGGTTACCTTATTCCCATTCAGAAGTTTGGCTGAAAAGAAAAAAGCATAAAAATATGAAACCAAGACATCCCTAAGGATGGCTGAATGACAACTGAACTGACTCAAAATGAATAAAATCAAAAAGGCTCTAGAGAGAGTTTTATTGAAATCACGCAAGACTCACAAAATAATCATCACTTAACATAACTAATAAATTGGCCCTGGTTATCACATTCAACACAGACTTGCTTTGAGGGCTGGTTCCAAGTGTGTTTTCAGACTACATTTTCAGACTATATTCAGATAATATTCCATTTACTGATAATTCACTGTAATTCCTCCTTGTGTTCCTGCTGGCAAACACAAACGTTCTTCCATTGTTTGTGATGGGGTCAACCTGCACAAAATATATTTAAAACCCTGGATGAGTTTTAGTTTTTGGTCTTTCATTGTTTTCAGAAAATTTCTCTTTATATAGGGTTAGAGCACAAAGGGGAGAATTTTGTAATAAGCAGACATGACATTTAGAAGATACTCACAGGTTTTTGTCTCAGGTTGCACTTACGTGCATTTTTAGCGGGTGAATGAGGGATATCATATTTAGCATGAATAGAGGAATGGTTATCCAAGACTAACAGTTTCTATCTGCAAATTAACAGCAGGCCTAAGAAAACTGAGCCTTAGGATATAAATGAGAGACCTGAGCAACAATTTTGGTTCTGCAGGCAGAATTTAATTTTCTATAGAATTCTACTGATAGTGGGATCTAACTATGTTTGGAATCATGGTCAGTGGGACACACAGCTCCACTCTATTGATTTGTTGCACAGACATCAAATGACATGTTTGATCACAGCGTGTTGCTCCATGTAACATAGCGACTGTGAACCATCAGCTCCCTATAGGGTGGTACTTTTCAACAAATAACAAGAGAGAAATAAAAAAGGAGGCTTTAAATGAAGACTTGTCAATAGAAACAATATCTAATTTTCACTAGAAACTGACAAACTAGTACTGCTAAGAAATTATGAGCATAGACGTCAGTTTACAATTGTGACAGCACTATTTTGGTTCTCTCTGGGTTCTCCGGCTTCCTCCCACCTCCAAAAGCGTGTGCTTCAGGTTGATTGGCCAGTCCCAAATTGACCGTAGGAGTGAGTGTGTGAGAGTGATTGTTTGTCTCTGTGTGGCTCCGCGGTACACTGGCGTCGTGCTCGAAGTGTCCCCCGCCTCATGCCCTGGGACTGCCGGGATAGGCACCGGCTCCCCCGCGACCTGCGTAAGCGGATTAAGCGGGTTAAGAAAATGACTGACTGACTATTTTGGTTTAGCTGTAAGGTGTGAATCAGTTGGTCATTAGCTTTGAATTATACTGTAATATACTCTGAGTTCTCCTGAAGCCACAGATTTTATGTCATTGATGAAAACTCTTTAGATACCCTGTATTTAAAATGGGGACTGCTATTGTGATGGTCTGAACCAGAAGTTACGTAATAAAACTTTACAAGTGTAAGAGCAATTAAAAATGTTTTATCAGAAGATACAAAGTTGACCGAAGCTGACTAGTTGACTGAAGCTGACCAGTTATTGTGGCTATTATTTTTCTCAAGTGGTGCTTTTTAAAAAAAAATAAAAAAAATTTGGATAGACTTTCATACTTTTATACTCGAGAAGAGAAGAGAAGAGAAGAGAAGAGAAGAGAAGAGAAGAGAAGAGAAGAGAAGAGAAGAGAAGAGAAGAGAAGAGAAGAGATCCAAGAAAAAATCCAAACTTTAACCTATTTATAACAGTTACCACAAGGCAACCGACTGGGATTTGCTTACTTAAAAAAAAAAAAAAAAAAAAAAAAAAAGATTAAAGGGTTCAGATGAAACTTATTAACTTTCAGCAACCAAAGAATGTTTTTTCAAAATGATAGGTTCCACCGAGATTTGAACTCGGATCGCTGGATTCAGAGTCCAGAGTGCTAACCATTACACCATGGAACCACATGGTACAAACATAGAGACACATGTGATTATAAACATACACAACATCCATGTTTGTTCTAATGACTTTCGATAAATATTTTATGGTGTTCTTACAACATTGCGAAACAGGTTAAGGAAAAGACGATTGATTGACCTAATATTTTTTTTAATTCACTCTGACACCTGACGGATCCATGTCTGCCCCCTCGTGGTCAAGGGGAAGAACAACTGCACTCAGCTCAGAATTCACGGCTTTTTTTTGGCACAACAGTTTCCTTCACAATAAATCTTCACGGTTTTATTTTTATTGTTCCCATTTAAACCAGGAGCTTGAATTATGTGAAGCCATTTGAACTGTAATTGAGGTCTACAGCCTGCAACAGCGAGCATGAACTCATAGCAGTGTGAAACCACTGCACAGACTGCTCTGACAGAGTCCTTCTCCATGCTTGCCTTGACTTTTGTCCACATAACAACAGTGGGAACCTTACTTTGTAAAAAGCCTTGTTTGTGTAACACTGTAGGATGAATACTGATAGTAAATATCTGTCTGTGGTCTGATGGATCCTCACAGTTCCTGTGTCAGGACGTGACTGCAATAAAAATCTGCAGCTGAGCTCGGCTATCCACAGCAGAGAGCACTGTTACACTGATCAATGCCTGATGGCAGTGATTCATTTGGACAACACAATCTTTGATGCTCATTTTAAAAGTAGGACACATAGCAATGATTTTGAAATATGTTTAATATGCAAATCATTTTTTCTTTTGGTCTTACATAAAACCACCACCCTGACCCTTGTTAAACTGAAGTGAAAGTGACAGGCTATCCACCAGAGTCGTGGTCGACATACAGGTCCAGCCTCTGGAGGAAAAGCCCAAGGGTGCACCTCTGTCAGGGCATTTAGAGGTTTATTCTGATCCCAGTAGGAGTGTCTATGAAAATGAGCTTTGGCTGAAAGATACAGCTGACAGGCAGACAGCAGCAGAAAGGATTATGCCTGGAGCCTGCATTATTAAGAGAAAGTCACCTCAGTTCTTCTTTGCTTCTGCAATATTTTTCAACATTTTAATAATCTGCCGAGAGACAGGATGATTTAGAATAAATACATATTCCAGGTTGCTGCATCAAATGTGTTGTCCCTATTCTGTTTGAACCCTGTGAAAATGATTATTTATATAAAAACATTTTTTGGCCATGCTTAGAATATTTGATTTGATCTTTTATTTCAGGAGTTCAGTTGTAGATATAGGGACAGACTTTACAACTTCCAGGATAAATTCTTTTGCAAATCCTTTATCTAATTCTGGGAGCTATTTTTCTATTCACATAAAATGTTTTGCTCAATTTCTAGCTGCTTATATGACAGAGAATGATTAATCACTGAGAAATTCAAAGGATTCTGGTCTCATAACTGCATTTAGATATGGGTTGTGGTTTCAGCAAGGAGTCTTAGGGGGAGGGATCTGACTTTTACGTAGCTTGTACCTCTTGATATCTGCACTATTCTCACTTTTGTTTAATAAAAGTCTGTGATTAGGTCGTCTTCCACTCGGTTCCCACTCTGAACAAGTTAGACATTTCATAATTTATTTCTCTATTGTGGGGATATTCAACAACCTGTAAGATCAAAATCTCTCTTGAGTGCTCATTCTGCCGCAGTGTCTCACCTTTCCATGCCTCTCGCTCGATCTAGTGCTCTCTGAAGCACTCAGTTGTATTCGGTCCATTAGCTTTTTGCCTTACAGGCCTTGTTTCCTTTCAGGGGGCATCACTCAGGCATTATTGGAAGTCAGCAGGGCAGCATGTCCATCATCTCTGCTGCAGGGAGCTGTCCAGAAGCTGGTCTGAGGTGGTGCTTTGAAGCCCTGACATATGATTGCCCACATGCCGCTAGTCTCATGGACTACCTGCCCATTGAGAGGCAGGAAAAAATGGTTTGATGAGTACTTCTGTGACCTTAAAGTGTGGACGCTTCATATTATATTTGTCTATTCCCACTGTTTTGTTGGTGGGACTGTCAGTCAATCTACTATTTACTGCAGTGAATGTCACTTCAGGTAATATCAGCTAAAATAATACAATGTGATGTAAAAAAATCCATGGTATTGCTACCGGGTGTGTTTAAAGGTGAGACAAAGTATTCTGTTAGACCTGGTTTGGGTAAAAGCAGTAATAAATGTGGAAATATTACATCACATACAAAAGTACTACATTAAAATTACATTAAAGTAAAACTATAGTCAGCAAGACATGACTCATTATGAGGCATAAATGATCCACATTTCATCATTTATTGTATTTTATGGGGTTATATTATAGGACTGATGTACTCCATGGAAGTACCTTATAATTAGTTGAGATGGAAATCATTTTGAAAACTTTACAGAGTAGTCTTAGATATTGTTAAATATAAAGCTATATTATTCAACGTATTTTAGAATTCATATGTAGGAAAGAAAAGTGGTTTAAAACATTTCTGACATCTGAATATCTTCACAGACCTTTTAAAGATAAAAGTACTATTATCAGACAAGATAAAGGATCAGCAGGAGGAAATCTTACACACCACCAAAAGAAAAGACAGTTTGAAGGTAAGGATAATAAGAAATAAGAAAAAAAAATATCTACACAGTTTAAATCTATGAAATGTCTGAAGGTGAGAAAGGTGAGATTTCACTGAGAACTGAACTCAGATCACTGGCCTGCTAACCAAAACACCATCAAACCAATTTCCTTTGGTTTTTCAAAAACGAGAAGCATCCGAAAGAAAATAGTATTTTTCACCCACGCTGTTTAACAAGACTCACTGTATATGTGACTGTTACAAGCACTTTGCACCGAGAGATTTCGCTTTCATTCATGCGCACCAAACAGTCCTTGATACCATTTATTCCTGTGACATTTCAACATTTAAAGTCACAGACAGAACAGCATCCTTTCTAAAGCTTGGCATGAGGAGATAAATTTGCGTCCATCTATCGAGGGCATTAACCTGACGGAAACGTGTTTCTGATGACAGAATAGGCTTTTAATTTGAAACTTAAGTACAAAACAACAAGCAGCATTGATATGACAGCAACTGGAAAAAGATTTCCATCGTGTTAAAACAGTCACAAAAAATATGATCCACTGTCACCACACTGGTTGATGATGGCGTAATGTCCAGCACTAATGAAACGCTGCGTGGGCATCGATTGTCAACATGTTATTGCTTCTACAGATGAGGAAATGGAATTCACATAGTGAATGAATAAATTCATTTCAATATATAAATAAGTTAATTAGCCTGATACAAACGTAAAATACTTTACAATAAGTGTTTTTACACATATATCCCTTTGTAAATACTGCACAGGGTGTTGGTTGGTCTTGCATTGGTCAGATGGAACCTTATTTTCAATTTACATTCTGACAGTGAGAGAAAGAACACTTCAAATAACTTTAAAAACGGTTCACAAAATGACACTGATCATCTCACAAGATAAATTTTGTGTTATCTACATCAGTGGGTATCCATTATCTGATCATGCTCGTCTTTTTTTTTTTTTAATGCTAGTGACACATTGATAAAAATTCACCATCACTAATATAAATTATTAAATAAAGCAATTAAGTTTATAAATACAAAACATAAACGGTCAAAGCAATCCCTTCTTAACACCCAATTATAAATGTGAACTAAGACATTTCCAAAATGCTTTCACATAGAAAATAAAACACAGTCTGATCGCTTAATTGATGCAAGGGAGAAACAAAAACTTAACACTTTCTCTACGTGTGCATCACTCAGAAATCCGATGATGCGTATGGACCTGAATGCATCCCCTGATACACGCTGCATCTTAAAAGAAACTCTAGAGTTACAGACATGGATCGCCTCAGTATTAACTTTGTGATCATTACTGGATAACAGTGAATAAAGGACCATACAATACTTGAATATTTATCCATGCTTTATCAGACAGGGTTCACTCTAAGCAGATTTTTCCATGTTCAAAATTTGCAGAATGAGCATAAGATCAAAAAGCACTTTGAGTCATCTGTGATGGTTCATAAAATAAATCTGTTTACGGTGAATCTATGCCTGCTGGGAAACGGTCAAGGTTGTTTTACCTTCCTTCCAGTGAGGACAATCGCTTCTGTTTGAAGTACATTATAAACACTTGGGTGCCCTTGAATAGTAAATATATGTCACGCGCTGAAAGCGTGTGTGAAGATAGCTTCTCACTCTTAATAATTTGTCCAACCAATCCTCATACGCTGGCCTTTACGCTGGCTGGAACCATCGTATTCCGCTTCAGGAGGCCTGTATGGAGGCAGCAGTTTGAGTGTAAGAACATAAATTAGGTGAATGATCGCTGGTGTGAGGGAGACTCTGGTCTCCTTTCTTCAGAGCCACTGAAAGAGTGTCAGTGAGGGAGCTGAGGTTGTCCCCCGGGTTCAGCATCCCAGTACCCAATAATACACAGAGACAGGGGGGGGGGGGTGTTGGTCGGGAGGTGGCTGAGCGATGCCTTTTGTTGTTAGAGTTGTGTCCTCTAGAGCAGGGAGCTGGGGCTTTCTGGGGATGGTGGGGTTGTGTGTGTGGGACTATGACGCATGGGCAGAATGTCATAGTGGCTGGGGATGTGGGAGCTGCGGGGAAGGTCATAGGGGCTCTGGGAGAAGCCGGTGGCCATTCCATTGGGTCCCTGCAGGACGCTGACGGACGGCTCTGTGGTAAATTGAGAAAGTGGGGATGGAAAAAAAGTGGGAGACGTTCATGAGAAGCACTGAAGCTGAAAAGACTGAGGAAACAGGGAAAAAGATGGGTGCATGAAAAATACAGACTGCTCATATTTCTTGTCATCACTGCTCATAATGACTATACAGACGGAGGGGGGACGGAGACCATAGAGGCCAGAAGATGGAGGACCCCGCTGGTCTCCAGAGCGACAAAGCACTCACCAACATCATAGACATTCCTGCTCGCACTCCCCAGGAGGGTGGCGGTGCCTCCAAAGGGCACTTCACGGTGGGAGGGGGACTTCATCTCCACATAGCTGCTCTCCGTGTGCTTGCAGGCCAGCCCTGGAGGGTCTCTAATGGTGGCGTATGGATTCTCACTATTTATGGAGCAGGAGCTGTTGCTGCACATGGAGCTCTTGATGTAATCTGTGGTTGCCATGACACAAGAAGATATTCAGCTTGATCAATTATTGCTGTGGTGTTTCTTGTCACTGATAGAATAGCACTGAATAGACATCAGAGTGGGGCCTGAAGAATGCCAATGAAAATCATTGCCATTCATGAAGAAGTTCTTTTGTCTCTGACAGCTGACTAATGGTGGTATATAGTAATCACAGTTCAAGGGGAGACAGTGGAAGGCTCATCTCATCCATAACAGTCTCATCAGTCTGATAAGAGGCCTCATTAGAGATGGCAGCAGAGCCCCTTCAGACCACTCTTTACACCCCTGGGTCCCCCACGCTCACCACTGACTGCACAGTGTGAGAGACAAAATGACACATCGGGCAACGAGCCACAGAGAGCAATTATCATTGGAACAAAACTTCAGCCCTCCATGATCTTGTCCAAAATGTGGAGCTTTTACATAAATCATAGATAATATAGGAATATGGGATTTTTGAATCTGAGAAATAACGGTTTCAATGAGGATTAGAAAACCAAAGGGGGAGATTGATGCATGGGCTGTTGAACAGAAAAGGGTTTTGCCATGTTGGTGGTGGTGTTCTGATACCACACACAGTGTGTCTGCGTTCTCTCGACACACACACACACACACACACACACACACACACACACACACACACACACACACACACACACACACACACACACACACACACACACACACACACACACACACACACACACACACACACACACACACTAACACAGTGTTGCAGCTATAAATTATTTACCTTTTCTGGAGCCTCTCTGTGTCTGCGTCTCCTCTTGTTGAACGTCTGGAACAAAAAGCAAAACGTGTGTGTGATTGTTGAGAAGACATAGAGCATCTCATTAATGTATGATGTGGTATATTAATATGATATATAAATATGAAACTTTCATCCACTAGCTGTCACATTTCTCCAGGGTGTCCAAGCTTATATACTTAACAGAACATCGGAGCATCATGGAGAGAAGAAGGTTTCAATACGTCAGGATTAACGGAGCCACTGCAAGTTCCACATTTATATATATATGATTTTTTTCATCAAAATCAGTGCGTTGTGCATTTTTTTTAGCTGTACCAAAAAATCTTTTTACAAATGTTTGTTCATAAGTTGCTTTTAATGAATTCATTAAATATTTATGTACTGCTTATTAATGCACACACTGAGCATTATAACCATGGATTTAAGCTAGTTCACAAAACCAAGAGTGCCGTATCTGTGTAAGCCATCACATAGAAAAGGTGGCACTGGGGTAGGTGAATAAGAACTAATGAGCTGAGGCTGACCCTCTTCACCTCTGCAGAACGGCTTTCTCTCTTTCATTCTATCGCTTATCAAAGTCAGAGCAAAGTTCTGGTCTAACAAGAAACTGCTGGTTAATCTTCATTCACAGCAGGGAAGCTACTTCCAGGCTGGTGCTCGTGTGAGGTTTTTACGAATGACACATTCATCTTCGCCCTTGAAGTGGCGATTCTCAAAGTATAAAAAAGTTCAGGATGAATGCAGAAAGAGAGTGAAAAACTGACCGATGTCATTGAGATTGCAGTACGCTCTCCATTCTGAGCCATTTCTGCTCTTCAGGGTGCTTGACTGCAACAGAAATGACGGGCTTCAGTGTTATGTTCATTTGGATGGATTAAAATGTAAGGCGAGTAGTCATACTTTCAGGGTCAGAGTGCCGTCGAGGTTGCTGGAGATGGTGGAGACGACATTACACTGGGCCACAGTGTGGTAACTGGGATTGGAGAAGCACTGGCCGCTGCTGCTGCTGCTGCTCTGGCCTTGAATGATCTCTGCAGCACTGGTCCTCATAGCGACAGTACTGCCACAGTCTGAGGGTTTAAACAGCAGGTGGAGAGCTTTGAAATATTTGAGTTCATATTTTTGTCAAAAAAAAAAAGAGAAGAGAATAAGCGTGAAGACTTTTAAGTGAACGCCCGTGTTGGCCCACAGCAAACTTATTCTAAATACATGTTTGATTGACGCATGTAGCATCCGGGCTGAGATTAGAATATATTTTCTAGAAAGATTAATCCTGTAGCCATGTGCTATTACTTGATTTTCTTTGATGAATGACTGAAGTGATTAATAGATAATAAAAACATGATTTTCCAACTGAACTAGCATTTGTTCAGAGGAAGTCGTATCTTAAATGTCTTACCAGACAGGGAGTAGTCGGTGTTGGTCATGTGCATTGCCTGTGAGTAGGACACACTGGGTTGGATTTCATGTCCTTTGTCCCTCTGTCTCTGTCTGTACCACACAAACAGACTAAGCATGGCCATGATGATGAGGAGGAGAAAGATGATGCCCATGACTGCACCTGCAGACTGGCGCTCTGAGCCTCGTGCCGGGCTAATCTTGGTGTATGGGTTCAACTCCTCCATCATCAGAGCTGCTACAGAGAAAACACACAATGTGGGTTGCTCAACCACTCCGTCCACATTCTCTTCTCCAGCGATGTTGCAGCACAGAGCCTCGATCACCTCTGTCACCCCTCACCTTGATCACAACGGATTCCTTTATATCCAGGGCTGCAGTAACATGTTCCAGTCACATAGTCACAGGTAGCATTGTTCAGACACTCGCACAGCTGCTGGCAACCATATCCAAATGTACCAGCATGACACTCTGCATGAGAGAGAGGGGCATTATTACATCCATAAAAACTGGAGCACTTAAGAGACTGGGGGCTAAAGAGTTTATGTGACACACACTCTCATCCACAGGGTACTTTGTTCAGAGCTAAAATGTAATGGGACCACTCAACTCTGCTCACAGCTTGCACCAAAGAAGCCCGTTCTGCAAGCACACTGGCCAGTGATGTGGTCACAGTCTGCACCATTTTGGCAGCGACAGACTTCAGAGCAATCCCTGCCGTAGAATCCTGAAGGACAGGCTGGGACCAAAATGTGGAAAATGTTGGGGTGGGAGGGGTGGAGACAACAAAGTGAGAGGGAGACAATGTGAAGAGTCAAGGCCATATTGCAGGAGGAACAGGAAAATCAATACCATTCAATGTCTCTGCAGCATGCTCAATAAGGGACAATGTGAATGAATGGAAATGAAGCATTTTACTGCTTCCGCACAAAATCTGGTTATGTTGTTAACATGTGGGGTGGGTATTAAGAACAAGACAACTGGTATTGGAAAAAACTATGTGGGGAAAAAAAAAATCATATTTCTAATCAAAAGAAGAAGAACGTGGCATCACAGAACAAAAAAGAGAATATAACATTTTAGGGTGATTGATAATGTAATTCCAATTCATTGCCTGATGTTGATTAGTTCAATCCAGGCAAATTAACTCTAATAATTGTATTAATAAAATCTGAATCTGGTGTTTCTCTGTCTTAAGTACTGCAAATATAATAAAAACTAATATCCTGTTAACTAAATGTCCAAATGTTTTTCCTCATCATCTGCTGCAGTTCTGCCGGACTGCCAGTAGATGGCACTGTGTGTCTACTAGCTGGATGGGAGAGACTCACGCTGTGTGCAGTAGAGTCCGGTCCAGCCTGGGCTGCACCTGCACTCTCCATCATAGGCATTGCACTGGGCTGCGTTGTGACAGTTACACGAGTTGAGACAATCGGGACCCCAGTGCCCAGAGGGACAGGCTGCAGACGCCAGAGACACAGTCAAGCTCACGGTCACACACCCTCCAAACCATGCTGAAGGTCCATGCATGCATTACGCATGCATTACTGAGAAAATTGATGTTGTTTTGTACTTTTTTTTATGAAGAATAGGCCAAATATTTCTCACACTGAGCTGCATCTTGTTGCCGAAAATCCAGAAAATTCCCAAATGTATAATTTTCTACTTTTGATCAGACATATTTATCAGGTTAAATGAGTACAGATAAAAAACTGGTAACGTATCTGATCGTAGGTTATTTTTACTTTATACAGTCAATGTAATGACAAACCCCCCCTCCCCCATCAATTTCCCAAGACATGACGGCTCAAAGCTCTGCTCTGCACTCTGGCCCTCAGTGCCGTTAATCAAAGAGCATAAGATATTACAACAATCATTTAGGCCACTTATCTGTTCTGTATGAGCTGGGGCTGAGGGTAACACTTAGAATGTGTAGGGTCATGAAAATGATTTATGTACATGACGGTAAATGACAGACAAAGAGAGATCAGTGAAAAAAAGCAAATTAACCCCACGCTGAAGAAGTGAGCCATACCCTGGGAGCAGTCCTCTCCTATCCATCCAGGAAAACACTGGCAGGAACCATCGATGGGGTTGCAGGTACCGTTGTTGGTACAGAGGCAGATCTCAGCACAGGCCCTTCCATACCTGCCGCTTGAACAGACTGCGATAACAAAAAGACAAGCAGAAAAAAAAACTAAAGCGACAACAGCATTTTGTCCCTTATATGCAAAGACAATAACATGACTATACCAAACTTATAATTCTTATCGCATTTATGCAAACAGTTTAATTGTGTGGTACTTTGAACATTGTCTTTAATGAATGGTATTGATCTATTTGAGTGGATGTGTAGTGAAGCCATTTGTTGAGAAACAAAAGGAGGAGTCAATCACTGCCTCCAGTGGCACAATTGCCCCATTTCCACTTACAAGACTGAAATGAGTGATGTGCCACATAATTAAAATAGACCATGTACACAGGCCAGTGTATACATTTTTTATGAAATTAATTATTCAGTGCTCTCACACACTGTTTAATAAAAGATGCCATTCCTAATGAAACCGCCATTGTGTTTCCTTGTTGGGCTGGGAAACAAATTGAATCAAGGTGTACCCGTCAGGATCAGGAGATGCAGCTTCAACAGACACATCAAAGCTTTTGTATAAAGAGAATAGCCCAACGTTAGAAATATCAGATAAGGTGGCTGGCTGTGAAAGACATGGATCTACCTCATTTTCATGTGGGGTGATTTTAATGATTACATTTCAAATGGCTTTCTCCCTTTCCTGAGAGCTCTTTCAAGCTTCTTCCTTTGTCATTAGGCCACGAGGTTGACTCCCTCATATCGCTGCTGCTGTGGTTTCAAGGCTCAACACACTATGAGAGCTTCATTAGACTGGGACTCTGTGTGCTGGACAGAGGACAAGTGAGGACGCCAAAGGAGCTCGACGAGAGCAGAATGGGTATGTCGTTGTCCGCTTCCATCCCTCACGGCCTAGCGCTTGTTCACAAGTAATTACAGGCTGACAAATTAGGGTGAGCACTTGATTTTTATCTTCTTTCAGCTAACCTATTAAACTTTTATTTGTGAGACATTGCTTAAAGCCATGAAAGAGAATTCAAAAGTCTACCCCTGCATTTCAGAAATTTATCAAAAAGTAAATTATAGGATTCGAATCAGAAGTATATTAGTATGTAGGTGTCCAGGAATAATGAGCAAAGGAAGTAAATAAGTGCAAGAACAGACATTAAGTCATTATCCAATTAACTGTAAACATTTAGCTGTAAAATACATGAAAAATGATGAGGGCTAATATTACTATTACATTCTGAATGCATGAACAAACACTTCATATGTTTAATTTTGAACGTCTGTGTATTTAATACACTTGTTTTGAGACAAGAGAAGCTAATTTATCATGAAACACTATTAAATCTATGAATCTATGACTCTAAAAGAAAAGCATCAACTTAAACTAAGAACGGACTTAGAAATTAGACAACACATCTTTTTTTTAAAGTAAATCTCCCCGTGCCATTCCAACAAACGTTTCCATGAATAAAACTTGCCTGACTGCTTTCAAATTACAGTCATGGTGTTTATCTTGTCTGTTTGTGAAAAGAAAGTCACACACAGTAAAATGAGGCAGAGGTGCAGCAACATTTACTTGATCTATTCTTCATCTACAGAAGTGGTTCTCGGCAATAACCTGGTGCGTACTTCATGCTGGCTTTTTTTATTCTTTTTGGTCTGTGGCGTACAGATAATAGACGTTATTCACAGTGTCAGGGCTAAGATGCCAGTGTGAGAGACAACAGGATATTCCTTGATCACATTAAAGTCTTTAGCACAGACAGGACTTTAGAAAAACATGCAGACGTATCAACAAAACACCCATGACAGGAGTTCAGTCAACATAAAGTTTTATCCTGTTATCATGGCTTTGTTAAACAAAGCTAGAACTTTCACTGAAATATATTATTCTCTCATTTTATAACCAAAGTTGTCTTTATACCATTTAAGTGCAGACTGCGTCTTGTGCCAACACAAAATGCCATGACAGTACTTACCTTTTCCAATAGTAACTTCTAAAATTTTACATTGAGTGAATTTAACAGTAAGTGGATCAACTGGGAAAAGGTCATAGGGACAGAGAAGGCTACTTGCCTTGGCTACACAGAGAGCCGGAGAAGCCAGACAAGCACTCACAGTGACCTGTGACATGATGGCACGGCCCGGTGCTGTGCACACACTGTGGACACGTTTGGCTGCAGCGGTGCCCGTAGAACCCCGGGGAGCAGGCTGCAGCCAGCAGAGTATGGCAGGGGAGGCGAGGGAATCAGTCGACAGTGTTGGATGGCACATGAGGTATATAATAATGAAAAAAAGGCGTGACAAGTGTGATCAAGGCAGTACAGCAAAACCAAGGCCGGAAGAATTAAAGTAGAAAAGACAGGGAGAGACATGAAGGAAGGGAGAAAGCAGAAAAGACAATCTTTAAAGCCATCACTCCCATTTCTTTTGCTGCCAGAGACAGAATCGCAAAAAACAGTTTCAAAAATGTGAAAATCTGTTTTATGTAGAGTCTCGAGAGCATCTCAATTATGTATAAATGTCAGCAACAAACAACTGTGGGTTAATAATCTAGATTTTATTGAAAGGTTGCTGCACATCAGCAGGAATTCAAAAGCCGGTGATTTTCCACTTAAAGTTTCAACAGGGACAAAACTGTAAAACTGCAATTATGAGGTTTTCTCCTGATGAGAACATTATCTGTGTAAACAATGGGCAATCATTCACACACACACACACACACACGCACGCACGCACGCACGCACACACGCACACACACACACACACACACACACACACACACACACACACACACACACACACACACGGATGCATCCAGGGCTTGTTTAATGTCAACACCACACTCATTTAAACTGATGTACACAGGTTTGTGGCTGTGACTTTCACTCCCAATCAGAGAGCTCATCACTTGAGAGCAGCCTCAGACAGACCTCATTCACACACTAGAAAACACACTCCCCTCGCGCCCGGCCTCTGATGAGGCTTGGGTGAGGGCTGTGAGTCTCCCGCTGTGAGTCGGCTGTGGAGGACAGGGTGGCGGGGTGAGTCTGTATGCTGTAGGGGTACAGCCACTGTGATTAAGTGATAGTGGTGATGAGGGGGTTTGTGCTCAAGCAGTTGTGACCAACTGACAAATAAGAGCTTTTCCCTTCCAGCAGGTTCAGCCTTCAACAATTCTTCAAAGATCAAACCAAGGGCAACACTGTGATGGAGTTTGTCACTTCGCCATTGTCAGTCTCGCTATTTCTTACATTAAAAAAAAAATTAGAAGGAGACTCACTTCTTTTGCAGGAGGTCCCTCTGTATCCGGGTGCACACACACAAGTGCCATCCTCTGGAGAACACGAGCCTCCATTCTGGCAGGAGCAGCTGACTGAACAGTTAGGTCCCCAGAAGCCTTGTGGGCACACATTATCACAGTGAATTCCTGCGGACATGATACAAAACAAATAATCAGATGATATACACGAAGAGGGAAGAGTGGTTGAAGTAATTTGTTAACAAAAAACACAATAAAGCACAGCATTCACCATGCCTGATCACAGTGGATCTGTTGAGGGTCATCACCCAGCACAGATCCTCCATTCACTTTAGAGCTAAATTAAGATGCTGCTGTTCGGAGTGTGTTTTTAGTCCGCCCTTCTTACTCTGTTTCTACTTTCCAAATATACTTATTTTTGATCTGACTGGGGCTTCTTGCCAGTGCACTGTGTTGATTAACAGGGTTGGGTCTCCGGAGAGGCCCAGCTTTTCTCCCATTCTCTTTTAGCAGAGCCGGAGTAGCGCACAGAGCCGAAGGGAAGCACTCAGGATACAAGTGCATAGTCTGGAAGTGTCACTGCATGTTGGCTGTAGTTCCAACCAACAAACACAAAACACTGCATCCATACAGGGCTCTCACTGTGCAGACGAATACATTAGCACATCCGTCTGAGATTTTTTTCTTAGTGATACCCTTCAAAAACCTGAGCTGTGAAGTCTCATGTACAGTACATACACGCAGGTTCACAAAATTAAATGTACCTCTGCAACTGACAAGGCGCACACACACAGAGAGCGAGTCACAAATTCATAGACACACACACACACACACACACACACACACACACACACACACGCAAACTCTACAACCTTTCAAGCACCAACCCTCAGTTCGAAAGCTCATTTCAAATTTTCTTTGAGTGAGAATATCTGAGATTGGTGTGGCCATTAAAGTAGTATTAGTGCAGTACCTTTGAATTAAACCTGTACTGCTCTCCAGGGACTAATGTTACACAGCACCCAGGATGCCTTAAGGCGGCAACGGAGAAGAAAAAGAGTGGAAATGTTAGTGCTGATGAGGAGGAGACAGTGATTTAGTCAGAAGCCCAGCCACGGACATCAAAAGGAGGGCAAGGCTTGTGCAAGTGTGTCTGAGGTTCTGCTAGGCCAGGCAGAAAAACCGTGACTGCCTTTACTGTTGGAAAATGAATGCAGGCAGAGCATCACATTTTTCAGTCTAATGGTGGCAAACAGAGGGGCTTTGGATGCCTTTGGTGAGGAAGAAGAAGAAAGAGTGAGAGAAGCCAGAACTGAAGTCTCTTCAAAAGAGGCTTTTCATTGAGGTCCCACGATCCAATTTCTACAGAGTGAGGAAAGGCGAGCAAATGTCTCTCTTTCAGTGCATGTAAACACATTCACACTGCTTTCTACATGACACTGAATCGCTTCAGAAAGTAAAGGTCCTATTCTATATGGACTACCCTGAAGCCTCTGTATCAAGTGTCCACTGATAGACATCTCAAATCTCTGTTGGCTGATGTCAGGCTTACGATAGTTCAGAAACAACTGTGTGTGTCAAAGACTACGCAAAGTCATGTACATGTGAACACTCCTGGTATCAAACTCGCTGATAAATTATGCAAAACCCTCAATAATACATATGGCCAGTTGATCAGTAGAGGAAAATATGAGGTGATATCAAGTCTGGTGCTGAGATACACACTGATATGACAGTGTTTGTAGCAAAAAACAACAAAACAAAACAAACAAAAAAACCCTTGTCTTTCTGTAAATAAGATTTTATTCCATCTCTGACTACATCCCTAACTTAGAATCCCACATCTCCCTGTCTCTTGGTGCTCCTTCCTTCAGAGAGTCCATTGAAAATCCTCTACAGTGTAGGTACGTGTGTTTGTCCGGCCCGCTGGGTTTCAAGTTGCCCCGAGTCCTGCAGCCCAGCGACTCAATTAAAGCTGACAGATGGTCCAGACCTGTGCAGGATTCAGAGCATGAGAGACCCATTTTGCCACCTCCGTTCTTGCAGATAATAAAACCCACATTGTTTCCCAGAATAAATGCCCTAAGCTCAGGAGGCTGAATGGGGTGGGCTGCCGAGAGCACACAGGCTTGACCTTTGCTGCTGAAGCTATTCCCTCCCTGACTGCACCTCTCCACCCTGGCTCAGAAACCAGGTCCTCAGCTACCCCCCTGTATTTGACAGTCAGATGCAATGCTTGATTTTTGAACATAATGATCCTTTGCACTTCCCTTAACTCAGTCTATTTCCCTGCAATAAAATATTTGAAAAGACAAGAAATAATGTGCAGAAACATGTTCATGTGAAAGTGAGAATGTTGGTCCAAAGGGGATCGTGAATCGCATCTTCTGATAAAGAAACATGACTGCTTGTGCATTCAAATTTCACGACAGCTTACAAAAGCTGAAATAACCTAAAATGAAAAATATCAGTTTGTATTTACAACTCGTGAAAATAATCTGGGCACGCAATTTCATTCTGTCTCCCAATATTTATTTGGTGAGTCATGGAGGACAATGGAAATAAGCAGTAATGGATGCAATATAAGCATGAGTGCATAAGAGCATCCAATGTGTCAGCAAAGATAATACATATTCAGTACACACAAAATTTCTCATTCATATACCCAGCTGACTCAATGGTAAAAATAAATGTAACATTTAATTAACAGGAAACTGCTAGGGTGTACTGTAAAAATACTTTAAATGATAACTCATGGCTGTCCCTTCCTATTTGTTAACAAGAATTTGATGTCTTTTCAGCAGCTAAAGGTAAATAAAAGGTTTAGAGCTTGTCGTGTCAGCCAGCTCTCACCATTAAAGTAATACTGACCTGTCCAGCCAGGGTAGCAGCGGCAGTAACCACTGACCGGATCACAACCATCGGCATGGCTACAGTCACAGCGTTCACGACACTCAAACCCATAGGTGCCATCCTGACAATGATAAAACCTCACTGTTACTCTGTCAAATGGGCACAAATAGATGTACTGTAAATTATATAAAGGCCAAAAGGATCCTTCCAGTTAAAAGACAGACTTACTGGGCAGGACTCATCGCAGGGCTCGCCTCTCCATCCAGGGGAACAAGTACAGGTGCCGTCTATAGGGTCACAGGCAGCTCCATTGTTGCATAAGCATGTCTGATTACAGCCCAGACCCCACGTACCGCTGGAGCAGAGGATGGAGCAGTCCACCCCCTGCCAGCCTGAGGAAAGAAAACAGAGCAGTTAGTTTAATTCCATTGCATTCATAATTTAACATAGATAGAAAACCAAAACAATCAAATCTCAGGTTCAAACCCTCAAGATAAATGTGAGAGACTTGGTTAAAGGTATACAATTCAAGCATTATAAATGAAAAGAAAACATCTGTTACTCAAAGATCCTGTTTGTTGATGCCATCAGCAGTAAGTCTTTCTCGACGATAGAAAACTCAAGTTCAAAAACTATTCGAATTCCTCAAAGAAGCAAATCCACTCAGGTTGTTGATCCATGATTTTTAAGCATGAAAATCTTCATTCTTGAACTTTCCAGCAGTGGAATGGTCAAAATTTTAATTTGTCCAACTTCATAGCAAGGCCTCTGAGTGGAGTTCATGTACAGACTGACTAGGCCACTGCAAAACTTTTTATTTTTTTATGCTGTTGAACTTACTTGTAGAGAATCTTTCTCTTGTTGGGTGACCCAGTTGTGTTTGAGCTTCAACTTACAGACCAATGACCTGATTTTGTCCTTTAGACAGACAAGAATTCATATTTCCTTTAATTGCTGGCCTTGAAGAATCAAAGCATTCCAACAGTATTACAAATCAGCTCCGTGGTGACCACAGGTTTAAGGATTTTTGTAAGGAATATTATGTTTGGTTAATGCTAAATGTAGCAGGCTCTCCATACAGTTTTCACTTTGTAGAATATTCACCGAAAAAAGCTGAGGTTGAGAAGGACCATTAATGTTGTTCTGGGTCACTGCTGACAATTTTGTCCACCGTTTTAAATTACAGCGCCATAAACACTATCTTTTACTGAGGTGAGATCAGACTGGAGTTACTTCAATGTTTTCTTTTGAGACTTTTGTGACCATTATGATGCTTTGGAAAATAAAACCCAATTGGCAATACCAATAATTAGGGGAAAATACCACTTTTTACCAGTAATTTAGTTCTTAGATAACCTTTATGGCTTATATTTACTTCATGTGACCTTTGCTTTATCTCAACAACATTCTTTTTGTGAACAATATGATAAAATAAGTCAGGGTGTCGGTCTGGTAGTTTTTCACTGCATTTCCATATAATCCCAAAAGGCACAAGAAGAATGATCTTGGAAGATTAAATACAAAGTGGAATGAATGGACAGGGGTCATCTGGTGCAGCTGTTGTGTCTCCACCATGGAATAAAAGTGTACTCACAGGGGATTCAGACCAGAAGTACAATTTGCATTTGTGCAAACACTGTTTATACAAGTAAAACTTTGATGATAAAGAATGCAATACAGTCGACATAATGTATGTTATATAGCTCTGATGCATTGAATCTTCCCTGAGTCAATTATACTGTACCCTCTGTGCAGATGCAGGAGCCGTCGACTGGGGAGCAGGACGCCTGGTTATGGCAGGAGCAGGTGGACATGCAGCTGGGTCCGTACAGACCAGGAGGACACACCGCAGCACAGTCCTCTCCCTGAGGTAGGAATAATGCAAACTTATAAAGCAAACAATCAGCATGGCAATAAATGCTGACTCTTACAGACCCAAGGAATAATATAGTTTGAGCAGACACAGACAGTATGACAGGGAATGCTCAATGCACTTCTCCTCACCTTACTGAGGTGTTTATTTAGACCAGTCACACTGTATCTGTATGCAGAATGGGGAGCAAAGAAAATATAAAACTGACTGGATTTATGATAGTAACTAAAGTTCAGGAAGAAGCGCCACACTTGATCTCCCCAAGCTATCACCTCACAGCTTCCAATTATACACTATATATTCTGACAGTGCTCCAGCCATACTTCTCCTTTTGCAACCACGCTCTATTCCACCTCTCCCCTTAGGTTCGTCTTCTGGGGCGGAGGTGTCTCAATATTCAGACTCCCAGCCAGAGAGTCTTGACCATATGCCCATCTGGTTCCAACCAAGTTAAAACAAAATCTACTCGCCTGTCCAGCTATGTTTAGGTCACTGGTTAAATAATGTGTGTTTGAAATAATAATACTGTGTTGTTATTTAGTGAAATATCTCTAGAAAAATGCTTCTATGAAACAACAAACAGCAAAGTGGTGCACACAAAATAAAAAGTGTCTGGGACGACCAAGAGTGATTCTATTCCTAAGAGGTCTCACCGTCACCTCAAAGATCAGACTACGATTGATTCTGCATTTTGTCACAATGTCCCACAGGACACAACTGACAGCGTTTGAGCATTATGTTCTCAGTCCCTAACCACCATCTCCTATTACCTGTTTGAGATGTCCGTATTAAATATTTTAGTGGTTTGAACCTCTTGAAGTTCTTTGCTGGAGTGTTTATCAGAGGGTCAGCTCAACATTGAGTTTGTGAGTGACGATACAAGTACTAAATTAAACTGGGAACAAAAGGGATAAATACAATTTTTAAGCAAATGAATTCCATATTGACCTATATGAAGGGGGAGGCATCTGCCACACTTCCTTGGAAGACTACAGCACTTAATTTTCTACTGCTGCACACTGATGGAAGTAGCCCCTACCATTCCATTGAAGTGAAGTGCTAAAGGACATGAAGTCTATCCCTTACCTGTCCTCTACAGCCTGCTGCGATTATAATTCCTCTGCTTTTAGAGGTGAGAACAAACCACCACGGATTGTCTCATCCATCCTAAAATGTAGATTTTAGCCACTCTATGGCTTCCCATAGTCTCCCTTTCAAACCCTGCCTTGAGTGACAGGTGACACAATAATTTAGAGTTCCAATTAGTGGCCCAGAGGAGTCCTGGGTGGCTCTTGCTTCGCTCACCACAACACCGGGGGATTTCTGGCTGCTCACTGCACTCATTATCATTTTGAACTCAGTTTAAACAGGAGGCAGGAGGAGATGTGCCAGCCTACGCCAGGGGCAGAACATACATCTTAAAACATCTCTCCGCCCCGCACACCACATTAAAGCGCCTGTCTGTGAATGAAATTTTTATCAATCAGATGCAATAACCTTTGTTCTCTTGGAAATGACAGATTTCAGACTGCTAACAATAGCAGTTCAGTCACAGTTGTTAGTTGCATAGAGAATTTCAACCAGTCATGCATGGAAGGTGGAAGGGTGTGGGGTTCAGCTCGTCTTCAGAGTAAAAGCAATTTACTGGTGACTGGACTCATGGATGAAACATCATGCGGCCACAAATGACCACATGGATTTTGCTGCATCCATGGCTGCATCCGATTCCACTTGGTTTCACCCTCATGGTGAAGAGACCAATGGTTGCTCTGCTCTCAAGAGGAGAAAGGCAGCTTCCTCATTAGCTGACTGATTCATATTCCTTCTTTGCTGTGAAGGATAGAAGTCTGTGTGTAGAGGATCATTATTAATACACGGGCTGTCAGTCCATTGCACGAGAGCAGCAGGACCTTACATAACTATACAACCAACGGAGGCTGCAGCCAGACCTGAGCATTTCACGGGCAAAAAGGTTGTCCTTGACCAAGGCCATTACAGTTGGTATCTTAATGTAATGGTAGAGCATTTTTTTTTCTTGAAGGCCTCTAACTGACACAACATTGATCAGTGTGGAACCCATTGAGTGTGGATACAAGAAGCACCACTAATTACCGGTCAATCTCACGCCTTCATCGAACTGTTGGATGAGTTACTATAGTTTAAAATTCATGCAGCAACACAGGAAATTAGTTTCTGAAACTTTTCATAAGGCTAGAGATAGAAAAATTATTTGTTTTATGAATTATAGAAGCAGATTGAATTTGAATTGTGATGCATTAATAATTCAGAAAGAGAGGAATCAGTTACAGAGTAGTTTTTCCTAGGTATCAGGAAGAAATCAACACACACACATGCTTCATGGGACAATGTGTGAGTAAGTAACATGCAATCAGAAATTGTAGTGCTAAAGCATTCACAGTCACATTTTAAAAGCTCTACTACATGACAATAAAGTGCATGTGACAAAAAGTTACACACTTACAGGTAAGAGCCATGATCACAGCTCTAATCTCTAACAAACCATCTGTGTCGATTGCACACTTTGTTAAATGCTGCGCACACTTCCACTTCCCCCTTCAATAAACACACAAACATGCCAGGCTTCCATATGAGGCATGTCTTCCCCATCTGACTGTCAACTCCTGCCCTCTAGGTCTATTTAATGGATCTGGCAGCCCTTCCCAGCAGCCGCCAAAGAGAACAGGTGGAGCAAATTAAGACACAGTCTGCGGCCTCGCTCGGAAGCTCAATTCACCGCAGCGGCCCGCTGTAAGACACAGGCAATTTCCACTGAAATGTAATGTTGGCAGAAATGTACCCTCTTGGTCTCTGTTGCTCTGTAACGTCAGATTACAAGACAACAAACACAATGAGAAAACGGATCAAAGTTGCTCAACTAATTTGCCTTTTGCACAAGTAGAAAATATAGCTGGAATAAACTACTAAAGTGGAAATGTACATAGGTTTTACGGTCAATTTTCTATCTTAGTTTCAATTGTTCTCTAGTCGACTATTTTTTGCCGTAAGTTAAGGCATATCATCTGTATTGGTAGAATAGTACTAATGTTTACAATGACCTAGACCTGAGAATTAATCATTTATTGGGAAATTTCTTGTGCTGCACAAAACACATTCATTATAAGGCTATAATAAAATGCCTTATCTTGTTTCTGCCTGCCTGTGGACAAAAAGTAATCCTGGGACCAGTTCCAACGCATTATTGCCACTCTGACACAAACATTGCACTTTAGCCACAAACAACATGAAATATACACCATAGCAACAACCTTTATGAAATGCTCACTGATGGATGAACTATTTCACAGCATATGGTGTGAGTTTTATTATATGTAAAATGAAATTATTAGCATGAATACAAGTTACCATAATTAAAGATATGACAACTTGTGTAGAATGTTTCTTTTTAATGATGTTTATTTTTTTTTTTACTTTATCATTTCCTTTTTATTATTCTGCCAGGGAGCATCAGCTCTGAGGTTTAGGGAACATGTTTTGTTTTGTGATTCTCTCCAAAAGGCGATGTAGTTCTCATGAGACCTTGAAAAGGGTAAATGATAAAAAATAAATAGCAGCTAACAATGAAATATATAGCATCTTGTAAAAAGAAAATAATAAAACATTCCTATGGTAGCAGCCACTGACTTTGACACAATCAATCATGAGTAACATACTCACCATGAACCCAGGGGCACATATGCAGGCACCTGTGACCGGATGGCAGTCCGCTCCATTGGTGCAGGCACACCGCAGCATGCATCCCTCTCCATAGTATCCAGATGGGCAGGTCTCATTACAGTAAAGCCCTGACCAACCTGCAGAGCAGGTGCATTCACCAGAAAGAGGGTGGCAGCTAAAACATAATGAGAAAGAAAGATGGAATAGCAACAGGAAGGTGAGGTGAAGTTTCAACCCTGAGAACATCAACACCTAATTTGTGAGAGGGGTCAAAGTGTGAAGTCTTTGCTAACAGCATTCATCCATTCATACAGAATGTCTACGTGCTCCAAAAAGATGAGGTGTCCGTTTTCTCCTTCGTTCTGTAATGACTTCTGTGGTCGCTGCCCAATTCCAGCCAGAATCAGAGTATTAACATTGCATTAACTATGAATGGTGCTGAGAAATTATGAATGAAGCAAAGGTCGCGATTAAAAGCTAACTGTGTGACAAGGCTAGGAGGTGTCCAGACTTCAGAATGAGTTCTGGCTTTGAGTTGAAATGAAGCAAAATTGGGTCAGAGAAGTCTTTTATCTGAAGGAGAAATGAGGAAGCGTGTGTGGTTGTTAAATGAACATATTGCATGGAAGTCTCACTTACCTTACAGTGTTAGTGGTGTTACAGGGGCAGTACTTGTCACAGATGAAGCCATAGAGGCCTGGGGGGCAGAATCTCTCTTGGCAATTAGGGCCCTTAAACCCTATTTCACACAGACAGGCTCCATTGATATGGTCACACTTGGCTCCATTCTGACACTCACACCTCTGGTTACACTGTGGACCAAAGCTCCCCACAGGACAGTCATCCTGACACCTGAAGGACAGATAGCACTGTCTTAAATGCAAGTTCAAAAACATTCTGGCAAAAAAAACCCAACCTGGTATGGGGTCATGACATTCAGATATTACAAAGGTCAAAGCAGTTTTTTTTATGCTGAAAACTAATTCAGTGACCGAATGAATGTTTATGACATCATTTGACAAATTCTTTCAGGTGTTCTTCTAAAATGTGATTTCTCTCTCTGTTTCTGTTTAGCATCAGCCTAAAATCAATAACTTTAATTGTAAAACTCTTGGGCATCAGGTTTGACAAAACTTTTACATAAAAATCAACAAAAAAGGTTACACTCTGTATGTTCATCTAGGGAATGTAATGAGAGATGTTTCTACCTCTGTTATTGAACCATCCTCACCATTACATATGAAAACTTTACTGTTTGCACATTATCTTTAATATCCATTTGGGGTAGCGAAGAAATTGTCGGCTATTTTTTGCAACTTGTTGTAATTTTTAAAGGAAAGTGCTCAGGGTAAATAATAAAAACAGTATATAAACCTGTATAGTATAATTAAGCAATAATAAAACTCTTCAGCAGCTACCACAATGCCCCAAAACTGTTCTGTATTAAATAGTCATTTCAGATTTCATAATTTGAATAAGGAACATTTAATTTTAAAGTATTGTCAGATTGTTCTTCCAGTGAATGCATTAAAGGGAAGATCTGAAAGTGTCCTTCTGCTGCTCACAATCAGAACATCAGTATCTTAGTGATGGACGTGGGCCACAGAAATTAGAAGTGCTGGAAATGAATTTCTCCACTTGAAAAACTGAAGTAAGTCAGACAATTGATTTTTTTTTTCATTTAAATATACTGACTTCCCTGTAAATTCCTGCTATAGAATCAATCTCCAGAGTCTAACAAAGCTTATACAAATAGCTCAATTAAATTATAAAATGGGGAAGTTAGTTTCACGTTTAAATTACCTTCACTTTAGTTTTATCAGGGGACGATGGTATTTTAATACCAGACAGCAGAGGTTGGAGGCTAACACAATCCCAAATTATTCCTGGCAGGTTAATTCACTTGCCACTGATGAAATGAATGAGGGCAATTTTGCAAAATAATAAAGTAAAGGAAAAGGCTTGTCGAGGAAGCGTTTCTTTCCAAGAGACAAATACTTCAGTGGAACTAATAAACCCAGGCTACTCCAAGCTTCTCTGGCAGGCGAGGGGAAGTAAAAGATGTGTGGATATCAATGAGACCTTAGTTTAAGACCATTACTTATAATTAATGACCAGAATCCAAACGGCATGTAGCCCATGGTGAGATCAACGGATGGGTTGGGAGTGAGGAGGATGAAGGCTGTTGAGGGCTGATGGAACCTTGGTGGCCGGCACGAAGCGCAAGATTAATTAAACAGAAAGGGAAAAACACCTAACGCACTGTAAATGGACTAGTGGGCATTTTTAAATGCTTATTTCTCTTGAATGAGAGATTACAGCATTCTAACATTTCCTTTGTTTTTTTAAACAACAGTCAGGCTTGTGTCTCATTGGACAGTCGACAAAGAGAATAGGTTAATGAGTGACTTTTCAGTGTGCGACCGTCAGCATGAAAACATCTCTTTAAATGAAATACTCAAATCAATCTGAACTATTTTCAAAGTAGCAGGATTAAAGTTTTCATAGTGCAAGAGTGTCTGCTGCGTACCTTCGTCCACTGAAGCCAGCTGCACACTGGCACTGGCCGGTAACATGGTTACACATCCCACCATTACGACAGGAACAATCCTTGCTGCAGTTGTTGCCGTATTTGCCAAGTGGACATGGCTGAGCACAAACTGAACCCTTTGAAACACAGCCAGCAATGAAATGCGTGAGATCAGTGATAACCAATCAGCTCAAAGACCCAAATAAAGATGGAATTATGCTTAACCCCCTCCTGTTTAACATTAAAGATAAGAATCAACTTAAATGTTTTCAATGGGAAGTTCAAGGTAGTATCTGACCTCCAGAACAAACAAGCTCACATCTCCAGAGTATCCTTATTGTGCTGTTAATTGGATTTAAAGCAGGATTGTTTTAGGTAAATTTGGCCAGTGCTGCACAAATTCCATTTGCTTTTAAGGCACAATGGAATCTTTTATCATTATTTTATTAATGTGATGAAGTTTCTTGATTTGTAAGGCATTTTAATTCATTAGATTTCATAAAAACTGATATTTGTATCTGCTTATCTTATATGCATTAAATTTGGATTTCAAAAAAATACATCCAAAAAATACATGGCAGATAAATAGTGTGGATGAGATTTTATCCATATCTTCCACACTTGATTGGAAAGTATGGAAGATATGGATATATACTGTATATATATAGTGCACACAATCTATATCAAGCACACAATCTATATCAAGCACACAATCTTTGCTTCATTCCCAGTAGGAGGTCCATGTGAAGGAAGAATACATGGGGGATCATTTGGAACAGAGCTCCCCCACTGGAATCAAATTGGCTTAAAATGTCAGGAAACTAGGATGTTCCTACATTAACTGCTAACTGTGGGTGTCCACTTGACATTACACTGAGAAGAGGTGTTTGAGAAACTATATGAGATCACCCCCTGTGTTTTTTTTTTTTTACTAAAGCAGAGGGAGAGCAGGTACTGCCATGTTCTCATTTATGATGGATGGATACTGATGAAGAGCTGTAAAGACCATAATTTAAGATACTGTATAAACTCTTTTTTCTTCAAACACACCAATGACATTCTACTTTTATGAATTCTCAGGCGTTTCTTCCATCATTACTCGTGTGACCTACCGTCCACCCAGCAGTGCAAGAACAATCTCCGGTGATGTGGTGGCATGTTCCTCCGTTCTGACAGGGGCAGCGCTCCTCACAGTGGGGCCCATGACTACCAGAGGGGCAGCGCTCTCCACAACTGTCACCACACACAAGAGTCACATTTTTCTGACACATTCCTAGTGTTAGCCTGTAGCTCTTTCAAGAAAAAAATGGTCAGACAAACAGAGAAAGCTGCAAATATGATGCTGGTACTCACAAAACCCCCGAGTACCCTGGTGCACAGATGCACTCTCCTGTTTCATGGTTGCAGGTGGCACCATTGAGACACTGGCAGGGGAGTTGGCATGCCTTGCCATAGTAACCCTGCTCACAGAGCTCCTCACAGCGCCATCCCTGGTACCCATCAATGCAGACACAGGCACCTGTGATGGGGTTACACTTTGCCCCATTTTGGCACTGACACCTATTACTGCAATGAGGTCCCCAGTAGTCACTCTCACAGCCTGCAGGCACAGAGACACGTAATATCAGACAGACAACAACTAAAGTTATCCTTGAAAACATCTGAACTACTAGATTCCTCTGGTACACACGTGCTTCACCCTGAACAGACAACTTCCTGGAAATTACTTCTCACAATCATCCACTTAACATTGTGAAAATGTTCCTATGATGACTCAAAAGCACAACGAACTTGATATTCAAACGCAGTTTATACTCATGTTGTTCCTTTTTCTATCAAATAAACACATTTCCTTGTTTATTAAGTGTGGATTTTGACTTAAAGAGTGAGTCTTTTGATATATTTCACTACCAACAAATTAAGAAAAAAGAAAGTCAAATCCAACAACTCAGGAACAACAGTTACCAACAAACATTTCTGCAGCCAAAACCTGATCTGTGATTCCTCAGTGCCACAGAGCTCTATCACAATCCAAAAACAATTAAAAACTCATCAGTGAGCTACATTTTTGGACACCATGAGGAAATGTATTTAGTTTATTTTATTTATTTAAAATAAATTCCATTCTAGCTAAAACATACAAGGAAAATTAGAAAAAAATGATTAATAAATAAATGATAAAAAAGTACACAAAAACACATACTTTGCAAAAAATATGGCACCCAGCTATATTAACTGTGTGACAATATATTAGAATTAAAAAAAAATAGAGTACATCTGTTTATTCATGACTTTTATTTTTTTTTTATAGAATTCATACATAGGATTAAAGCTAATATAAGATACAGGACAAAAAAGTACTGAGAGATGGACAGAGAATATGTTGTTTTTTTCACAGCCATAAAATTATACAGTATATATATATATATATATATATATATATACACACACACACACACACACACACACACACACACACACACACACACACACACACACACACACATAGTATATCAGCCAGTGTATTTTTCTAATTCATACAGTGTCTTCAGGGTCATAGGCTGCAGGAGTGTATTCGAGCATGCCCTTAGCAAAATGCAGAGGAGACGAATGCCCTCCACAGGATCCATGAGGTACCATTGATGGGTAAAAACATGTATTCAGAAGACCAACTGCAGGAAGAACATGTAAACTCAACAAAGAGGACATGAGCCAGGAATCAAAATGAAGTTGTGTCTGTGAGACCTGAGATTCTGCTTCACACCTGAGAACACTGGAAAGCTGTTGTGAGACTAATACAGCCAACAAAAGAGCCGAACAAAATTAATTTTCCATGTCAATATGAGGTTTTTAAAACATTCATCAAACTGTAACAGTGACTAATGTAATTTGCAGGATGAAAAAATATATATTTATAAATATATATACTACACACAGCATTGATAAATATTATAGCTGCTTTATAGAAATGTTGCTTAATCAAGTTAAAGCTTGAAAAGCCATTTGTCTTTCTTCAAGTTGCTAAATAACCTGTATGTACCGGACTGATCAATACAAACAACACAAAAATAATAAGGAGTTATCACCTACCTTTTGATTTGAACTAAACACTGGCATGGATCCAGTTATTACTTCAGTAATATCATCACAGAACATTACTCACTTATCCAATAATGATAATAATGTGCAGCAAATTTAAAAATAAGAGAGAAAGTAAAAAATAGTTAAGACTCCTAATGTGGAGAGGACAAATTGCTCATCATGCAGCTCAAACCCTATCAGCATCTCATGAAAAAAGTGTGAGCAGGACTGAATGAAAACATTTCTTATGTCTTTATCGTCTTTTGTCAGTAGCCAGTTTGATTTCCGTGTCTTCTGTAGAGAGTGTATAATGCCTTTAACTATGTGCTTCTTTAGTCAACACTGATGACACAGTCTATTCACTGACTGTTACCATGCTGCAGACGCTTAAGATGCAAGTAACTACATGACATTACTGCTAGCAATAGTGTTATCATGACTGCAGAGGTTCTGGTGAACAGACTGGTAAGACTGGAGGAAATACGGTCGTTCTCCTGCTGCTCGCTACTGCTCGGAAGACACTGTTCATTGTGATCAATCACATTCAATAGTGCTGCACTGTTCCCTTTTAATTGGTCCATACATTTTGGAGGAGAGCGCTGTGAAAAATGTAAATGACGGAGGTCAGTGTACACTATCAGTTTACTGCATGTTATAGTTTGTTGCGTTATACTCTGCTGCTCTAAATCAACAGGATATATTTTGGGGTATGGTCATTTCAGAATATCTCTGTGAAAGACGGCAAAAGACACGAAACATTTGAATATGAAATTTTCTCTTGTGGGGGGTGTTTGGTTAGAACTGCTGGTTCATTTTCATGTCATCTTTCACTCAAGCCCGTCTATATCTTAAAACCATGACTGGAAACATACACAGTAAAAAAGGGCAAATAACACCGTCACAGATTTTTTTTTTGTTTTATTATTATTATATTTGTTTTAAGCCCCCCCCCCCCTCCCTGCATGAAACACTTAAACAAAATTGTCAGCAACAATACATTATTCAAGGTGTTAAATAATAATTCTGTCATATAAAGGACCTGTGCTGCTCCAATGTCTGTCACAATTGCTGAAGATGTAATCTGTACCACACTGAGAATATGCAATGACAACCAGACCACCATAGAGAAAGGTCGTAACAACACTCACAAGCTGTTCACACCTCATAGAGGGACAAGCAAAAGATGGTGCAAAGATTAAGAACACAGGGAATGAGTGATTTTTCAGATCTAACAGTTCTTACTTGCATGTGTTTTAACACCTTTTTTTTTTCAGGTGCAAATCCACGATTCAGCTGTCAAAACAGACAGCCTGAGAAAAATCTCGAGGTACTGGAGACTGAGGGGTATATCAAACTGCCTTGACAATTAAATTCAAACTTTTCTAAATGCATTTTTAACTAATAGTAATAGCATAGCATCATTCAATGTGATGGAAATATTGAGACAAATTCACACTCTGTGACAAAATAAAAAGACCCCAGAGGCGTCATCCCTCAACGACAAACATAAAAATTAGCCACCTTGCCAACTGTATTGTAATATTAGCACTCAAGTAAATTGGTTAAGTTATACGACTTGCAGCTTCACAAGGGCTAATTTAAAGAGCTCAGTGACGTTGCTAAGTGGTACCTAAGGGAATGATGTAGAACAGGCGATTCTCACATTCCTCAGGGGTTGAGTCTATTTAGCAAAACTCAATACATCCCATATGCAAGCAAATAGCTAATCTTCAAAGTTAAATGAACAAGCAGTGGGCCAAAAGGCCATCATAACTCTCACCAGTGACATTGTTATTTCGAGGATCTAGCGGTGATTTAAGTGATTGGTACGGCCTTATGTCTCAGCAGCAGCTGCAGTATCGCTTCACATAAAAGCCAAGCTTGAGTTCCCAGCCAGCACAGCAGCCAGGACGGTGAATATTCCCCTATTGATTCTCCTATCATCGCAGACTCGGTTGTAAATGTAAGGACACTAAGCCCCCTCCCTGTAAGCTCCCTTTGCCAGAGCTGTGATCAGCCAGAGAGGGACCTTAATGAACCCTGTTTCACGGTTGGCAGTGAAGCTTGTTTTTCCAGGTACACAGTAGGACGATGATCAGGCCTTCCCTGATAGAGACAGGTCCGCCCTGAAGGGGGTCTTGAAAGACTGCGCTGGTGCAGTATTACCTCTGCAGTCGGACAGGCTAGAGGCCACATTACAGGGCTCGCAGTGATTTGATCTAATCGGCTTCTGGCCTCCGGTCCGGCATGAATGAGTTCCCTGAAGGTTCAGCTGCTGCTGCGCAAACAACCCTTGCACATTAAGTTTGAGGTGTGTGCAGGCAGCCTGGGTAATGGATGAGCCGTACAGCTGCAACTTTGTTTAGCACTCCTTAAGCACTCATCGGGGCACCCTCAGATCAACAGCACTCCCCCAGCACAGCACAAAACAGGCAGCACAAACGTATATAACTGAAGGAAACATCGCCTCTGGTTTCAGTTTTACAACTTGACCAGCTTAATGGGGAGCACATTTATATCCCTACATGTATAACTCAAACTGCAATGTCAGTAAAAATAAAAAATCATTGCAATGCAGACATAAACAGAAATAAACAAAAATCTATGCAACACTTAATTTGCAGACTTTTGTGGTGCTTAGGAGCACAACAAATGTTTCAATTTGAAGTTTTAAACCTTCTTTAGCTCGCAGTTAGAGGCCTCAGCACATTGCGAGCAAAGCTCATTATCTCGCTGACTCTCTCCTACACAGAGGTTCTCAAACTTTACCCAGTAGTCTCTCACATCCTGCCTCTCAAAGCATTTAACTGTGATTAAGGAGTCAGAGTTCACATTGAGCTGTGGGCAAAAACAAAGAGAAACAGCAGAGAAAGTAGCATGTAGCATGGAGGCTGCAGCTTTGAGAGAGTATGGCTAAATTGTCTGAGATGATGAAGACCCCCTGTGGGTTGTGGTGTGTAGGCAGTGGATTCCGCACTAGTCTGACACTAGAGAAGCTAGAATACAGTTCATTATCTGGTCTGGGCTAGGTCAGTGAGGCTAACCAAATGACATATACACTAGCCAGCCCTCACTCTCTGCGCTTATATCGCATAATAGTCGGAATGTGGGTAACCTCACACACAAGGAAAGGTCCAATCCCAAGGTGCTGGGTATAATCCCCTTGGCTGGAACAAAGCAGATCATGTTGAGGGGTACTGGCAGACAGTAAACTTCTGAAGGTGAAGTCCAAAGAATGGGCTGAGAGAGCCATTATGGTAGTGCTGAGCTTTGATGTGTGCTCAACAGTCTGCATGATCAGGGGCCGGCTTCAACGGGATTAAAACCAAACAGTTTTCAGCAGCTGACGCCATTCTGAAGTTTTCCTGAACTTGGCATCTGCAGCATAATGTTTGTTCTCTATGCATCCATCTATGACTTAAAAAGCATCCAAAGGCTAAAGTCAAAATGTGTGCCTGAGTCAAGCTCTTTAAGCAACAAAATGAATCTTCCCATTCAAATGCCATCAGAGTTTCATAGTTCATTAATTCAATTGTGGGGCTCCCATGTAAAGGTGGCCACTTGAGGTTGTTGGAGCAGACAACACTTCTTATCCAGCTCTAAAGAGGAAAACCAGATAATTGCTGTTACAATATTTTGAGCTCGACTTTACTCCCTACTGCCAAAGTCACTCATTGTCACATTACTGCTATTAACACAGACTGCAGGCACTTGAAGAATAACTTAACACATACAAAACGTTAGAAGGCAAACTGCTCCGGCTCCTGAGAGCTTTTCTTATTCCCCCCCAAAAAACGATTACTCTTGCAGAGCTTGTGGCAAAGCAAAGCGGTGTGCACGAGTCTCCTGCATTGTCTCTTGAGGAGAGGGCACCTCCGAGCTTCATTTTTTTTACTGATTCAAACTTTGTACCACAAGCTTTGCTCTTTTACCTGACAGATCTGAATTGTCAAATTACATTCCGTGACCAGAATTAACACAGGAGAGTCACTAATACAAAACGGTATGAAGAAATGGGCTTTCTTTAGAAATTTAAAATGTTAGAATAATCTTTTTTTAAGGGACAATGAAACAATTTAGCTGACACTAGAATATGTTATATTCAGCTCTCCAGTCAATACAAGCTTTTTATAATAAGAGTTGTTCAATAAAATTATCCATTCATCACCGCTCCCTGGCTCAGTGACGTAGATGAACTGAATGAAAGCAGACAGGACTGGTTCCACAGTCTAGAGGGAAACGGATGATTGTTGTATAAGTGGTAAATTTGCATTGAGTGATAAATGTCTCTCAGCTCGGTTTAACTTACGGCCGTAAAAGCTGCTAATACTCTACAAGACAGGCTCCACTGTCCCCCTCATGTTCCACTGACACCTATTACACCGTTATTTATTAGTCCTCAGAAACCCCAGACACAAGAAGTAAACCGTTACAGGTCTGAGTTTGAGGAATGAAAATATTAATATAGAGAAGAAAACGTCGTTGTCTTGGGGGCAGTTTGGCTAATGTGGGGTAACAGCTGCTGCTGCCTCTGCTGCAGGGCGTGTCCCGCCCTCATCCATCTGAGTCCAGCACAACGCAATGCAACACAACACAACACAACACAACACAACACAACATAACGCAACGCAACGCAATGCAACACAACACAACATAACGCAACGCAATGCAACACGACATAACACAACACAACGCAATACAACACAACACAACACAATACAATACAACACAACACAACACAACACAATACAACACAACGCAATGCAATACAACACAACACAACACAATACAACACAACGCAATGCAATACAACACAACACAACGCAATACAACACAACACAACGCAATACAACACAACACAACGCAATACAACACAACACAACAAAACGCAACGCAATGCAACACAACATAATGCAACACAGCGCAACACAGCGCAACACAACACAACACAACACAACACAGCAAAACACAACACATTGCAATGCAATGCAACACAACACAACACAACACAAAACAGCACAATACAACACAACGCAACAACACGAGAACACAAAACACAACAGAACACAACAAACAACACAACACAACGCAGCACAGCACAACACAACACAACACAACACAACACAGCACAACACAGCAACACAAAGCAGCACAAAACAACACAAAGCAGCACAACACAGCACAACACAACACAACACAACCTAGCAAAACAACACAGGGTAGTAAAACACAGCAAAGCACAACACAGCACAACAACAGTACAACACAATACAGCACACAGCACAAAGCATAACATAACACAATGCAGGACAACACAACACAACAACATAACACAACACAGTACAACACGACACAGCACAATTTAACATGACACAGCACAACACAACAACAAAACAGAACACAACACAGCATAAAGTATAACACAATGCAGGACAACACAACACAACACAACAATATAACACAACATGACACCACACCACACTACACAAAACACAATACATGCTCCCCATGGTCTACACCAGTGGTCACCAAACTACGGCCTGTGGGCCGGATGCGGCCCACCTCCACATTTGGCACGGCCCCCTGAACAGTACCAGAAAAACACCCTGATTATTATCTGTTTCATTAATAGTGTTAAATATTTTATGCTTATATTTCTGTTAATATCCTGGAAATGGTTTTTAATATTTAGTTATGTGTGACTTTCAGGAAGTCAATAAATGTTTACATTTAGGCATCCCTGAGATCATCACAATTTTTCTGTTACAAACTGAACCCTGCCCCCCATCAGAGGAGGGAAAGTTATGTGGCCCTTACAGGAAAAAGTTTGGAGACCCCTGGTCCACACGCTCCATACACTCCCTGACACACCACAGAGTTGGTTATGGACGAACGAGGTTTGACTGTAGCCTTGAACCTCCTGAGTGAATAACATCCTCCGTTTACGACTGTGCATCACTGATTAAACAACTGGCTTGGTTGTTTATCCTGCAGAGGATGCGATCGTTTGTACGAGTTCTACTCAGGATGATATCCTGGATCAATCCCAGTGGGGTTAACGGTGCTGGCAGTGGACCGAGACAGAGTGGGTCAGGTCATCCCATACTTGACTCTAAACGAGCATGTTAGTATGATGCAACTGAGAAAAGGCAGCATCTCTTTCTAATAAAGCAGACTGTGTTTAGCAGCACTGCAGCCAGCTGTGAGAGATGCCTCTGTAAACCAGTCACTTGTTCCAACAGAACCTGACAAGGCTCACGAAAGCTTCTGGATCAGCAAATTGTTACACAGCCCACTGCTTGTTCCAATTAATAATTTACCCTTCACCCTGTCCTGCAGAAAAACAAATCATTTGCTCTCTTGCCACAAGACCACAACAGAAAAAGCAACCAGAGCAGACGCAAACGTGCATCTACAGCACAAACCCAAACACAAGGGTCTCCAATAAGAACATCCTCACATTAAGTAAATCAGTCGCAGCGCAAAAATAGTGTCAGCCCGATAGAACCAGCTGTTACCACTCATAGTTTGCACACATTGATTTCCTATTTTCAATTATTAATTCTAATTAGGATGAAGTTCAATGTGCCACAAGGCAACAGTTGTCAATTTGAAGGGGTGTGACCACATAGTGGAGACTGATGTACAAGTCAGAATGCCAACAAGGACACCCAAGTTAGCATTAAATGAAAACTTTACATGAAAATTTCACATGAAAATTTCCGTGACGTTAATCCAGCTTTCAAAAATGTCACTTTCCTTGTCACTCCCTATCTGCAGAAATTCTCTACTCAAGTACAACTTTGATATTACATTTCAGAATTTATGCTTCAGCTTACAGGATAAATCCGCATATCTCCCTGTCGGCGCACATTTTGTATCATTTATTTGTCTTTTCTTAAGTTAAATAAAAACAAAGATAGAAAGTTTTTCAAATGATGGTTTTAAATTAAAAAGTGATGAGAACATGAAAACAGAAATCAAAATGTACTTTTCAAATTCAGATGCTATTTGTGAATTAGAATTAGAACATCAAATTTTGGGTTTACCCTGTAGACAATAACCTAGGTAAATGAGAATCATAGGAATCCTGCCTGAATTTAGAAAAGGCAAAACCAGGCCTTTCATCCAGATGATTCACCATTTAATATTTTTAAGTGACTTGCTGAGAAGTCCAATGCAATTCTGTGCAAGACGATCATCAAAACCATACTATAAAAAATTGTGAATTATTTTAATGTATGGTTTTGAAAAACCTAAATGGTTTGATGTGAATTATGCTTATTTTATAATAACTTCTCAAACATTTGGCAGAAAAAAACATCTACCTTCATGTGACAATAATCAAGTAAATCTGAAACATTATTCCATTGAGTAATGATAATTTTTTTTTGGCAAATGTCTTTCAGGAAAATAATTTGATACCTGTCATAAGGATGGTATGCTGTAATCCAAGCTGAAATTAAATTGTTTTCCTATTATGAAAATGGTTCCATCATACTTATTATTTGATGATAAACTTCAACAAGATGTACCTGATTCATAGTAAAGGTAAAATGTTGATATCATGCTAATATCTTTTGTCCTTTTGGGTCACTCAAATCACCAGAATCATAACAGATGTGTATAAAGCAGCCAGTTCCGATAAATGCTGGCTCAGTTGTTCACACTGACATTCCTGCAGATGATAAATCCTGTTTAAAATCATATGAAGCCAATCCAAAGGAAGTTTAACCTGAACTAGAGAAACATCATCTGACAACTCTTTTACCGATTTTTTTCACCCTCTAAAGATGAGACAATCGTTATCGTCTCGTCCTCAGCCGTTTATCTGAAGAGGCCGGTACACCTAGGATGTGTCGCCAGACCCAGAAACTTCTTACTGTGAGGCAGCAGTGCTACCCACTGCACCGCCAAAATGTACTTATTTTTATTTGACCATGAAAAATAGAATTTCAAATATAATTTACATTTTAAAGTACAACTCAAATAACAAAACACTTGAAAAACAATAATCAAAAGATGGAATTACCACCCAAAAAAGAATGTATCAGCAGTTAAAATACATTATAAATTGTTTTAGAAACAATTGACATACAATATGGACTTAAAATTAGCACCAGCTATAAAGGACTGCTCACATATTGATAGATCATTTATCATGGCCCATTACTTTCATTCACTGACAGAGGCCATTCTGAACGATGGGCACTTAAATAAGTGATTGGTCTGTAATTGCTAATACTTCTGCACTTTTAACAGAAATATCATGCAGACCTTTACTGGTATTTGACTCGTTTCACAGTTGGCATTACTACTTTTACTTAAGTAAATAACAGAAATGCTTCTTTCTCCACACAATTAAGTCTAATCCATTGCTGGGAAAACTTTTTGACTGGTGGGCCACACGGAGTTCTAAAATTTGACAGGCAGACCAGATGAGGAGCAGATTAATGGAGTGTTTATTTCTACTAATGCAAATGGCACGTAAAAACATTTTAAAAAGGTTTTTGGCCCTGACAGAGGGTAAAGCATACAAATGCAAGAAATATCGTGAAATTGATGTTACAACTGCATTTATTTCATAGCAGTATATTTAATCATGTAGAATTTCAGTGAGAATGAATGGTACTGCTGGTCTCCAGCTTTTGCCACTGCAACAAAGTCAAACAAGTTTGGTGGGTCGGATTACAAAACCTATAGGGCCGTACGTGGCCCACGGGCCATAGTTTCCCTGTGCATGGTCTAACCCTTTATATTCAGAGATGTCACAACCACTTACCCTGAGAAAGCCTGAGTCATATCATTCATTTGTACATGATGCAGTAATGAAAAAAGTAAAATAAAAATCTTTTCCTTTCAGCTTTTCCCTTCAGGGGTCGCCACAGTGAATCAATTGCCTCCATCTAGCCCTGTCCTTTGCATCCTCTTCTCTCACACCAACTACCTTCATGTCCTCTCTCACGACATCCATAAACCTCCTCTTTGGTCTTCCTCTAGGCCTCCTGCCTAGCAGTTCAAAACTCAGCATCCTTCTACCAATATATTCACTATCTCTCCTCTGGACATGTCCAAACCATCTCAGTCTGGCCTCTGACTTTATCTCCAAAACCTCTAACATGTGCTGTCCCTCTGATGTACTCATTCCTGATCCTATCCTTCCTGGTTACTCCCAGAGAGAACCTCAGCATCTTCATCTCTGCTACCTCCAGCTCTGCCTCCTGTCTTTTCCTCAGTGACACTGTCTCTAGAACAAACAACATCGCTGGTCTCACCACAGTTTTGTACACCTTTCCTTTCATTTTAGCTGAAACTCTTCTATCACACATCACACCTGACACTTTTCTCCACCCGTTCCATCCTGCCTGTACACGCTTCTTCACCTCTTTTCAACACTCTCCATTGCTCTGGACTGTTGACCCTAAGTACTTAAAATCCTCCACCTTCTTGATCTCTTCTCCCTGTAACCTCACTCTTCCACTTGGGTCCCTCTCATTCACACACATGTACTCTGTCTTACTGCGGCTAACCTTCATCCCTCTCCTTTCCAGGACAAACCTCCACCTCTCTACCTTTTCCTCCACCTGTTCCCTGCTCTCACTGCAGATCACAATGTCATCTGCAAACATCATAGTCCATGGAGATTCCTGTCTAACCTCGTCTGTCAGCCTGTCCATCACCATAGCGAACAAGAAGGGACTCAGAGCTGATCCCTGATGCAGTCCCACCTCCACCTTGAACTCCTCTGTCACACCTACAGCACACCTCACCACTGTCTTACAGTCCTCATACATGTCCTGCACCGCTCTAACATACTTCTCTGGCACTCCAGACTTCTTCATACAATACCACAGTTCCTCTCTGGGCACCCTGTCATAAGCTTTCTCCAGATCTACAAAAACACAATGCAGCTCCCTCTGGCCTTCTCTGTACTTCTCTATCAACATCCTCAAAGCAAATACTGCATCTGTAGTACTTTTTATTGGCATGAAACCATACTGCTGCTCACAAATGTTCACTTCTGCCCTTAGTCTAGCTTCCACTACACTTTCCCATAACTTCATTGTATGGCTCTTCAGCTTTATTCCTCTGTAGTTGCCACAACTCTGCACATCTCCCTTGTTCTTAAAAATGGGCACCAGCACACTTCTCCTCCACTCCTCAGGCATCTTCTCACTATCTAAGATCCTGTTGAACAACCCAGTCAGAAACTCTACTGCCACCTCTCCTAGACACTTCCAAACCTCTACAGGTATATCATCAGGACCGACTGCCTTTCCACTCTTCATCCTCTTCATTGCCCTCCTCACTTCATCCTGACTAATCTTTGCTACTTCCTGGTCCACAACAGTCACCTCTTCTAGTCTTTGTTCTCTCTCATTTTCCGCGTTCATCAACTCTTCAAAGTATTCTTTCCATCTTCCCATCACACTGCTGGCACCTGTCAATAGACTTCCATCCCTATCCTTAATCACCCTAACCTGATGCACGTCCTTCCCATCTCTATCTCTCTGTCTTGCCAGCCTGTATAGATCAGTCTCTCCCTCCTTACTGTCCAACCTAGCATACAAGTTATCATAAGCTTCTTGTTTGGCCTTTGCTACCTCTACCTTCACCTTACGCTGCATCTCCCTGTACTCCTGTCTACTCTCCTCAGTCCTCTCAGTGTCCCACTTCTTCTTAGCTAACCTCTTTCTCTGTATACACTCCTGTACCTCCTCATTCCACCACCAAGTCTCTTTATCTACTTTCCTTCCAGATGACACACCAAATACTCTCCTACCTGTTTCCTTGATCACATTAGCTGTAGTTGTTCACATTAGCTGTAGTTAAGTTCTGAAAATAAGAGTCTTATTTCATAATGATATTTTACTGTAAAACAGTAAAGGACTAAAAAAAATGACAACATAGATTTCAAGGGTCATGTATGGCAGGGCAAGCTCTTTCACCAAAACTGACTTTAATTTTAGTAGCCATGGGGTTTTTGTTTTCTCAGAAACTATGTTTATAGACTTGTGACCGGAAAAGCAGTCGTGCGGCATTCCAGCAACCTATATCATTGATGTAATGATTTACTGTAATTACTGTTTTCCTTTAAACAAATCATACCAAACATACACCAGGCAGAGGAGGCAGCGGCGGTCACAGGCAGCCTGGCTTTCATGACTTCAAACAGATTTTTGAAACCAGTTTGGTTTACAGTTAACAAATTATCAACTATGTGGCACGGTGGTGCAGTGGGTACCTCTGCTGCCGAACTGCAAGAAGGTACCAGGTTTGGATGTGTGGAGTTTGTATGTTCACCCAATGCCTATGTGAGTTTTCTCTGGGTTCGCCAGCTTGCTCCAACCTCCAAAAACATGCTCCTCAAGTGAACTGATCAGTTTCAAATTGCCCCTGGGAGTGAGTGTGTGTGAATGCTTGTTAGTCTTTTGTGGCTTTCGTGGCTTTGTGATGTACTGGCTCTGTGTCCAGAGTGTTCCCCCGGCCGTAGTCCGCTGAGATTGGCTCCAGCAAACCCTGTGACCTGCAAAAGTGGAAGAAGCAATGGAAAATGAATGAATGAATGAACGAACGAACGAACAGACGAACGGACGGACGGACGGACAAACGAACGAACAAACGAATGAATGAAGGAACTATCTATGTGCAGCTCAAGCTGTTGTAATGAAAACAGCAGGATGAATGAGCTGGGTTTGTTTGGTACAATGCCAAACAAGACTCAATTTGCCCCAGTGCAGCACATGATCACATTAGCAGTGCAGCAATAAACCATCCTGCATCTATCAAGCCAACCTCCTCTGAGCAGCACGTAGAACCCAGCAGCACCCACTCCACCAACAGCATTTTCAACTAGTAATTCTGTCATCAGAGCCACAACTACCAACAGCCAGGGACAAAAGCATCAGATTCAGGCTGACAGATGGTACCAGTCTGACATCCAATTGGATCAGTCAGCCTTTAGTCTCAAAGGAGATTTTTGCTCAATGTCAGAAAAAAAAGAACAATAACAGCAGAATGTATTCATTCATTCCACAGCTATGACATTGCTTAATGTACATTTACTGTACGTCATACTAGTACACTCAAGCAAATGTATAAATGAATTTCATCCTCTAACCACTTGTTCCACTGTCGCTACAGTGCGGCCTATACCTATATATAAATGAATAAAATAATAAATACATGAAAATGTCATTGCTGCTTTAAGTTGGGAAAACTTTTAATGTGTTTGTGGAACAAATCCAAATTAAACATTTCAGTTTTCAGCCCCCGTTCCGTTTGAACAAGCTATAAGATTAAGATGGAGCAAAGATAGAAAAGAAAAGTAGAAAACAGTGTTCAGGGATAAAAGATGTTCCTGCTACTGCTACTGGAAAAACTCAATTTCTGTTGATGTGAAACAAACCTAATCGAATAATAGAAGAATTAAACAACACACAAAAATGCAAAAATAGGCACACTGAAGAAACAAAACATATGTGACATTTTATTTGATTCTGTCTGGCAATTTTTGAAAGATGCGGTCACTGCATTACGTTGAAGGATGTAAGAGGAGACAGACAAGGGTAACTATAATTGCTGAATTTTTAGAAAGAGAAGGTTGTTCTTAGGATTGTTATTATATGTATACAGTATAGTTTGTTATGTAAGTCATATTATTATAAACTTCACTAAATGAGAGCTGCAACTAAAATGTTCAGTCTCATTATTTCCCAATAACTTTCAACATTCATTACTTGTGCAATTAATTATCGTGGAACTATAAGTTATAACAACTTTCCAACTGTCATCAAATCATCTGTATTTCAAACTGTTGAGAAGAGCACAGTGTACAGAACAACAGAAACAAAACCTTAATTTTGTCCATAGAAACAGTGCAAGCGATAATAGAAAAGTGTGAAAAAGGGATGCGTTTGGTTGATCTCGCCAAAGAATATGGCCGTAATGCATCTACAATCGCCACGTTATTTAAAAAAAAGGAAGTTTAAGGAGTTTCAGGCATCACATGGGTGGTTGGAGAAGTTCAAAAGGAGGACTGGAATTCACTCTGTTGTTCGGCATGGTGAGGCAGGAGTGCATGAACCAAAGAGGGCAAAAAACAATGAGGACAGCAGTTAAAAGGTAAATGACCATCATTTTTATTCTTTACTCTATTCTCTGTTTTTTATGTTATGCACAACTCTCATTGATTGTGTAATAATCTAATTGAAACATGTATTTGATGCATTTTCATGCTTTATAAAACATTTATGTCTGAATTTTTGGGGGCTTGGAACGGATTAGGGCATTTGCATGGAAAACGCGTCTCCACTTATGTAATTTTCTACTTACGTAATTTCTTCCGGAACCAATTAATTTCGTAAGTAGAGGTACCACTGTAAATTCAAAAACATTTGTTTTTTGCAGTGCTTTAGTTATGAAATAACATCTGACCCCAGAGACTAATAGTTAAAAAGATCTATTTTACTACCTGTTTGCAGTTATTTGTCACCACCAATGACAGGTAAAGGTGGTTATATCATCAGGTGTATGGACCCACTATTTATTTGCTTCGGTCCCATCACGGTAATATCAAACCCATGCTGCCCCGTCTCTGATGAAGAGGTTTTTGTTTAGTTTTTTAATTTTTTAAAATTGTATATACTAATCTGATCCCCGAAAGGAAACTAAGAGCACACTCTAGTTAGTAGTAAATACTTCAAATGCATGCATATACGTTAGTTTTATACAGGCTTCTGTAACACACACACACACAAGGGGGCCTGTAGACATGCAGGGAGAGGTAGAGTGGCGGGCAGCTCCATCACGGTGTACCCAAATGAACTACTTGTAAAAGGAGACGGCACCTTGCTCAAGGGCACCTCGGCAGTGCTCCAGAGGTGAGCTCCCACTGTCAGCTTGCCTCTGGGTGTTTTTTTGGGCGGGAGCGGGAATCGAACCGCCGATCTTAGGAATATTGGACGACCCGCTCTACCGCTGATTTACTACCACACCAAGTTTGAGATATTGCATCAAGGGTGGAAATGAAAGGAATATGAGATGAGGCTCACATTCTTAGTTAAAATATGAGGTGAGGCTTACTTCATTGTTAATATAAGTAGTTGTCAGCTAACATATTTTGAAACTAATCAGATTCTGTATTTAGTCAGTTGTTGATTTTTACGTTTAGAAGTTTGCATGTTCTCCTCATGTGTGAATGAACCTGGGCCCCCCCCCTCAGGTTCCAGGTTCCTCCCACCACCAGAACCATGAACTATTTTGAACTGCGGACTCCAAACTTAGTGGCTATACTTACATGTCTTTCTTTGCAATGAACTGACAACTTGTCTAGGGTGACCCTAACAAAAGTCAGCTAAAATAGACTCCAGCCCTCCAGCAATCATACGCAGGTGAAGTAGTTGCAGAAACTGAATAAATTATGTTTTGTAATTTCAAGAAAATAAAAGAATATCTGAAGTAAAGTTGTTACTGTCTGAACTACTGAAACGTGTTTCTCTGTTGGAAGTAACAAACTTTTGTAATCCATCATACAGTCAAACAGTACTCACAAAAAAAGCCAAATGTAAATGCAAAGCTGTAATTTTTCTGTTTCTCTACTTCTGATGCGGTGTTCCCAATCCAGTGATTTTATGAATTTAATGTGTAACAGGGTGTGGATCTGTCCCTCACTGTAAACACTAACATGATTTTGTTCAGAGGTGGACAATCAGTGTGACTATCCTCTTCAATTAGTGGCAATAATACAAAAATTTACACGTACACACAAACACAGGGATAATTGCTTTTTAATGATCTCACATTATGCAAATAATCATTATGAAGCCATAAATCTTTATACCTGTCTGACCACCAGTAATGCCAACAGACTGAAAGTGACATATTTTTGAAGCGAACGAAAATACTTTAACTGGCCGTGATCTAGATATCTGTTATTCTTTAATTATGTTCATGTAAAACAATAAAAAAGACCAGAAATTAATTTTGGTTTTAATTTTCACTGATATCTAACTAAGAACAGAATGTAATATGACAAACTGGAAAGCTCTCAAAAAGCACATCAATATCATTAGACTGATTTTTTAATTCAAAAATAATTTTACAGATGTTGTCAAAACAAATTTCTTATATACTAATTTGTTAAGGAGCACTGATATTAAAAAAAAAGTATGGTACACTGAAAGATACTTATTCATAAAAAAACGTTTTAATTTGCGCAGTAAATAAATCAATTAATAAAGAAAAATTTGAAAAGCATATTTTCATAGAACAGCCTTTCAGTTTTAGTATTCTTTACAATTTTGACATCGATGACATAGCTTTTGCAGTTCTGCCTTTCAGATTAAATAATACTGGAAACGTTCTCCACACAATCCTCAAGAATCATCAGCAGTTTATACAGATCTCGATCTACTTTTCTAGATATAACCTATTATCATTAACAGTTAATGAAATCCATAAAAATCTACATTATCTCAGCTACTTGGAGTTTGCCGTCTCTGCACGACTCACGGTTAGTCTGTTGTCACCCAATAATTAAGCCCCCCCCACCCACCCACCCACCCCCAATATGCATTTTAGTCTACAAGATCCAGATCAATTATACATAGCGGTGAAAAATCACCAGTCATCCAAGCTTGAGTGATTTTATTTTTATTGTACCATTATTATTTTTTTTATAAATTTGGAACACATATAAGAAACTGACTTGTCATGATGATTATCATGATGATGATGATGATGATGATGATGATGATGATGATCATCATCATCATCATCATCATCATCATCATCATCATCATCAGATATCTGAGAAATGGAAAGCTCACGAAAGGTTCAGCAGTACATATATGTTTAATTAGATATGTAAACCAGCAGCATTGATGTTGAATGGATAGATGACTGGTACAGAAAAAGAAAGGACAGATAAAGCAAAGACTTCATAGCATCATCTCTCTAGGATAATACAGGTCCTTTAGAGATGTCTCTCAGAAGGAAAAAGAATCCAGTCCTGGAGTTAATCTCAAATGAATGGCTGGCTCTGAAAGCAGTGTTGTTCTTTCAGTCTCTGAAACTCACCAGGCCCATGAATTATTCTCAAAGTCAAAGTGAAGAGAAAAGTAGACAACAGCAACTTAGCTACTGCTGTGTGTGTGAGAGACATAGGGAGAGAGAGACAGAGAGAGAGAGATACTGGAGCTAGAAATTAATCTAACCATCTCATAAGAGTCGGGAGTTCCAGAGTGGAAGAGTCCACATGACATTCAGTATGAAAGATGAAGCAGCTTTTAAAATATTTAAAACATGCTCAACAATGGATTTAATCACTGTTCACTTTAGATTAATCTAAAGTTGTCTAGTCTGAGGACACAGAAGATACAAGAGAAAAAAATTCCATCAAAAACGTCATTTAAGAATCAAAGCAAGGACCAACATTATTGATCCATAGACCTCAACCCTCGTTTTGTTCTGTGACAGAGGGCGATTTTGTCATTCATACTGCATTATGACTGGAATGGAAGTGAGTCCCAGGAACATGTCCTAGAATCATAATGTACAAGCAAATATTTAAAGTGTGAGGCTGAGAGAATCACCTGGTGTCAAGTTTCTTTGCAAATCTAATTTCTCGGGGGGGATTCATCACTTTGAGGATGCGGCTGCCTGCAGTAAGTCAGCATTTTTTGTCTTTTATCCATCTAAACTCAATTGAAAGGTCTTAATGAAGTGCACGCTACAGGATATGATGAACTCCTACGGCTCTCAGCTTCTCTTCTCAGACTGTATTCAGACTGACAACACATGCTTCAGCTGCTCCATGTTAAAAGACTATGTCAGTGGCATTGACCTTGTTTTTATTGTGGTTTTTTTAGCTGTACAACAAATTCTGGATCACTTTCTACAGACTGCAGTTTGGATGATCATGAATGCACCTTGTGTCTGGTTAATAATTGCATTTCCTCTAAAATTTCTTAGATCCTTATCATCCAGATGCTCTTTTTGTCGATACTTAGATCCGAAGCATCTCTTTGTTCTACTTAGTATGCCCTCGCTATGCGATAGGGTCTCTGCATTTTGTCCTTTTCTTTTTTTTAATTAAATTTCTGGGCTTTTAATGTCTGCATTGCTCTAATCAGAGAAGAGGAGAGTGGAGTTGTTTATCTCGTCCTTGGAAAAATTAGCGGAGGGTATTTGTAGAAATGGTAATGCTTTTAAAAAAAAACTAAAAACTGTTCTGCGAGATATTAACCTGGGCTTACACTGACCTCAAGAAAGGCATACACTCTTCTGCTGTGATTCACAAACTAAGCACTACCTTTTATAAAAAAAAATGTGCTAATGGGGACAAATACATTTTATGAGCCAGGTTAGCTTCTGATTCCTTTGGTGCTTTATGAATGTATAATATCAATACGCTAGCTCTCGAGGATCAGTCACAGACAATGGAAAGACAAATGCCTGCACCATTAAAATAAGGTGCAGGCATTCTACTATCTCACACAAACAACATGCAATGTAACATCCTAAGAGGGCAGTACGGTTGCATATGAGGCACAGCAGAGCAGAATGCAAAATACAACCCCAAATACCCTGGGGCCCAAAGGCAAATTTGATTAAAAGTTTGTTTTTCTTCACTCTCAACAAATGGAGGAGCTTGTCGATGCGGCACTGAAAGTTAATTGGACTTGGCAGGGCCAGGAGTTCATTCGTCAGCATTGTGTGGGGCTTGCCTAGGAGGAGCAGGACAATCGATGTCCCTCAGGACGGCCTGTAATCACTGCAACACTCCAATGAAGTCCAGGGTTAAACATCAGGAGATTGCAGGTGCACCAAAGGATCTGAGAAAGACTGCTAATATGTTCCCCACTGCCATAGCCAAGCAAGGACACTGCAATACAGCACCCAAAGAACTGAGGGATGCCGACGAACAGAAATACACCTCAAGATATTATTCAGACCAAAATTATCATTAATTGGAAAAAAATTACACTTGCAAATTACTTACATACCTACACTTTCTGAAGTCATCACAATAGCTAGATATGTAGAACTGATTACAGGAGTTGAGAAACAGACTTTTCAGAGCAGGTTTGTTTAACGGTGAAATAATCAAAACACAAGACCACAGTATTAAATCAGTCTGCAGTCATTCATCCGTTTTCTGTATCCTGGGTGGGGTTGTTGTGGACTGAAGCACATCACAGCTAATTTTGGCATGAGGCAGAATACACCCTGGATACGCCACTGCTCATAGAAAGAGAAACAACCAGTCAGGTTAACATTCTCCCCCATGGGCAATTTAGAGTCACCAATTCACCATTAGTGCATATTTTTGTGATAGGAACAAAAGGTACCCAAGCAGATGCCCAAGAAAACTCAGATAAGTCCTCAGGTGGATTTGGACCTTGGATCGTTTATAAGACTGTGCTGCTATGCACTGCGCCACCGTGTGATCAAGAGTCAAGAAACACAATCAAAAGTCTTTACAGATTTTGAAAAGACTACAAACACACACTACAGCCTCGTTTCAGCAGATTTTTGTATAACAACTCAAAAACTAGGGACCACACAAATTAATAATTGTCTCTGATGAGGGATCACAGACTATATGATGTGGTAAACCAACTAAAACCAATTGAACACATCAAACGCCTCTTAGGGTGACCGATTAAAGGGTAAGCAAACAATCTGGGGCAGTAATGCACCAATTTGTTTGGCACTCTCCCTCTCAAGTTGTACGCCATTGTTGTTTTGATATTTCCGTGCCCCACCTTCTCTTTCTCATTGGCTGTTGTGTTTACAGTTGTACCAGTAATCAGTTCTCACTGTCTGATGGTGTCCTGATTCAACTCAAAAGATCTTTGACTGATTGTGACTGAGGCTGGGTCGCGTATGTTTCCCTCACACACTTGTGGATTCACATCTTTACCCCTCACAAACTAACAGCAACTAGCCATGTCAACTGTTCCACAACACAACTGTTCCACAAACTGGCACAGACTTCTAGTATGTCTTCAGCTTAAGGGAATATGTGATGATTAATAACAGGGCAGATGAAAAACATAATTTCCATGTATTACTAAATTATGACTTTTCTTCAATCTTTCATCTTTCATTGACTCTCTTTTGACATTGTTTTGCTTTAAAGAGTCACAAGCCAAAAAGGGATAAAAAGAATAAAATAGTGAATAAAATAGTACTAAGAAATAAATAAAAAGTGAAAGATATAAAAAAGATATGAATAAAAATATTTGGGGCCACTGGAGAGACTGTACATAACAAAAGATTCACACAAGTTTCCACACCACAACAGTTTAAATCTAGCGTGTGGAATCATATCTACCACAGACTGAAGTGTAAAGGGGTCATAATAAAGAGGTGATCAATAAAAACCAAGTGAATCTTTGCAAACAGACGACACACACAAGCTGATGGAAAAAAAAAAAATCAAGTGTGACTTACAAACTGTGAAATGAGCCAAGAACAGTTTTTTTTTACATTAGTATTCAGAAGATATCTCATCTCTCTAAACTGTTATCATAGCATTTCAGCTATTTTAGACACACTGACCTTCTCTTAAGGACAGGAGATAAGGCTTCTTAATGTCCTTATTAAATCAAACCATCTATACAGATTGTCAGAGCTAGGTAGTGTGTTCAGGGAGTCCTTAACTCTCTTCCTCTCTCCCCTCTTCTGACTAATAAGCATCACAGTAATAATGACCACTGGGATTGAATGCTGTATCTTCAAAGTTCAGAATGATTGTATCATCCTCACCATCACCACAGTGTTCTATGATAGTCGCTCATTCTTTGTGTGCTGAGGTTAAATGTAAAGGAAAAAAGAACACTCAAGTCTGTACATGCACACACACACACACACACACACACACACACACACACACACACACACACACACACACACACACACACACACACACACACACACACACACACACACACACACACACACACACACACACAAACAGAGAGAGAAAGAGAGATAGAGCCACACATTTTAGGCAGTCTCCCAAAGGTAATGGAGCAGTGAGCTCCTGGGAACAATAAATCCTGGTTAATGGGATGGTACAAAAATCTTCAGAGCTGAGCAGAGTCAATCTGCATACAGGACCAATGAGGCTTATATGTAGAGAGAATACCATAAGAATATGTTCGCTTTGGTGTGCGTTTGTCACAACTTGATGAATATGAGCATGCTAATGCAAAAGCTCTCAATCACATTATGATTGTCTGTGTGTGTGTGTGTGTGTGTGTGTGTGTGTGTGTGCGTGTGCGTGTGCGTGTGCGTGTGCGTGTGCGTGTGCGTGTGCGTGTGTGTGACATCAGCAGTAAGGAAGGCTACAGCCAGCTGTGATGTATGTGCCACAACTCATTCAATGGACTCAGAGTCAGTCAGTTGAAGTCTAAGCAGACTGATTTATACCACACATAATTCACACAAGTCACTAAGAGACATGTAAGAAAAGATTTTAGAGGTACTCAATTCTGAGATGTCTCTGTCAGAGTGTGAGTGCAGCATGCCAGCTAGGTGAACACAGCAATCCAGCAAATCAGGTCATTGAGAATTAAAAAATGTCTTATACAGTAAAGACATCACAATCTTTTCTAAATCAATTAACAGGACCAACAGGAAGTCACCATAAAGACATGAGCTGGGTTTGTTGTTGTTTTCTTTTCTGGATAAAATGATTAATTACAATTTAAAATAAAGAGGTGAAAGTGATGTTTATATTCCGTTCACAAAACACACCACATTGTTGTGGGCTAATGAACTGGAGTGTATCCTGTATGTAAAATATATCAAATAATACACTTCTACATGGCTACAAGTTTTGTCTTGTTAGAAAACCACAGCGGGTTGTGTGAGGGAACCGGCCCTGAGTGCTCCTCATGGTCACACGCTCAATAGGGCACTTTAGTTCATAACTGTGAATGAATGGAAGTACAGCTGTGTTTCAGTTTTGATTTTGAACACTTTGATAAGGGTCAAATAAGAGAAGTAAATTCAGTGTCCTGTCCCCAAAACATCCAAATATGGAATTTTGATATTTTTGGTAAGAAAACTCCAAAAACATGATGTTTAGGTCCCAGATGAACCAAATAAAAATAGGAGCAACCGGTTCAAGTTAATCAGTATGGAGGTGACTTCTCAGTGAATATGATGTATGTGCTGTGGAAAATATGAATAACAATACCACATGCTTGTATATAAAATGGCTGTATGCTCTCTGATGTAGTGTACATACACAAAGCTCTGTCACTGCAGTAGGGCTTCATGGACACCAGCAAATACACATAGATGAGCAAGAGGAGCATTCCACAATAGATTGGTCCATCTCCTGAAATGCTGTTGCCTGAGAGCATTGCTCTACCAAAATGAATGAGGCAGCGGGTGTTACAAGCAGCGATAAAGCCCTTTCAGAATAATAGAGGAGAAATATTTTTCCCTCTCCATAAACGCCTCTCTTCGCGTGCTTGTATAATGATGAATACAATCGATTTAGACTTCAGGGCGGTGCGGAGATCAAATCTCACTTTTCCACTTTTTTTTGTTATTACGGGCACATCGTTTCAAATTAAAGTGACTTGTTGCTTTTATGCTGATGTAGACACTCCAAAGACATATGCACATAAACACACTAATAAATATTGAACACTCTACCCACAAGATTAATGAAGACAGTAGTTATGAGAGAAAAAATATGGAGACATTCAGAGTGATGTTTAAAGCCGCACTAAATCTGTGTGAGCATCTCTATCTTTTTCAGTCCAATTCACAGTCTCCTAGTCAATGATGGCCATGCATGTCAATGTCCTGCCCTGGGATTTGAAAAGAACCATCTGGCACATAATCACAATCAGAAGTCCATACTTCTGAGAATAGTGTGTAAATGCTGTTAATGGGTGCCGGAAGGACTTCTCACAGGGGTGTTTTTAGACTGATACAGTTTAACCGTGAGGTTTTGGTCTGCTTTCTCCGTCATTTTATTTTTCTTTGTCTGTACTGGTTAGTGCAAAATCATCCACAAAGAAAGAAGCAAATGGAGCGAATGAAAAATCTGTCATCTATTCTTGACCCAACTTTAATTATCACTTTAAAACAAATTCAAAATCTGACTTAAAAGGAAAAAATTCTTTTACAATTAACATAAAATAAATAGCATAGACCCCTGATATGGTGCAATAGCCCCTAAATAAGGTTTCATAGGCCACATTCATCAATTAACCATGTGTACAGCACTCGCAGCAGTGGCTGCCTTGTGAACAGAATACATTAGGGAGGAATATGTTACCTCATGGACCACGGCTGACCAAACGCATTACATTTGGCTATTAAGTGTGATAGATTTCTTCTTAAAACACAAAGGATACTTTGTGGTTAACAAAGCTAAACTACCCTTTGGACTTCTCAGACACTTATCTTAGTAGCATTGATTTTTAGAATCCTTGCACAAGTGGATTAACAGCTCCACCACAAAAAGGGAAATCACACTCACAACAGGCAGTGGGTAAAAACACTTAAAAAGCTTCCCTTTTTCTTTTATTTTATTTTCTTTTATTTATTTTTTTACATTTCCTCTTCGTAAGTGCTAGGAACGTATCATTATCTACCTGTTCAGCATGGGATCAATCATAAGACTTAATTACACCTAACGTTCTGCAAGTGATGGCAGTCATAGCTAAATATACCTTGCACAAACAGCATCTATCTTTACCATTTTCTTAGTTGAAAGCTGTTATTACTCTGGCATGTACAGACTGATTCTGTGTGACAGACTCATTAGACTGGATTAAATTACAAGAGCAGAAAAGTACACAGCAACTGACACTATAAGTCTGGGTTATTTCTCTGAAACTTCAGAAAAAGAAAGTCAAAGAAACTGATAGGATTCTGAAAACAGTGATATACTTTTTATTCAATTAACTGAGATTATTTTACAGATATTGCATCATTCTCTCTGCAGAAGCATTTATGGTACAACAATCAATACTATCACCATTTTGGCAAAACCTAGTGTTACACTACAGTAGAATGAAACAAGTAAAGATATGTTATTCAGTCCCATGAGGAGAGCTCCATCCATCTGAATTGCCTTTGCAAAAATTGCTGCTGTCTCAGTTCGACTGATATCAACATTTTAAAATTTATTTTATTTTTATTTACATTCTCAATCCTACTGGGAACAATGACTTTTCTCAAACCTAATCCTACTACTGAAAAAATAGACACTGCAGCAGAGAGGAGTAAATATATATAAGACTGCAATGTAAAGAAACGGAAAACACAGGAACTGTCAGAAACTAATCAAACACCTGTAGGAACAGGTCACTGTGTGTTTAATGAAAAGAAACAAAATTCATGACATATGATCAGAGAAATATGTTCAAGACCACAAACACAACACATTGGCAGTAAGGCAACAGACAACAACAATTAATCATTCATCATTCGTTGAGGAAAACATAACCACCACTCAGAATGCTCCAAATCAGATTGTGATCTAGAACGAGACATTTGCAAATAACAGTTGAAAGCAATCACTGTTTTCCTGCTTTTGTGTGTGGACCACATCTACCACCATGCCCTTGAGAGGACACACCAGGACTCCAGGCAGGTCACAGAGCAGGTCTGGTCTCAGTGGGGTTGTTGCCTCAGGCCAGGGAAGAGGATGAAATGTTTTCTGGATACAGCAGGTGGACACCAGCAGGTGAGAAATATGCAGTATTTGTCTTCAGCCTTTACCGCTGCTGCAAACTTACTGCATTGCTCCCACCTTGTCGCCTTCTCTTTTCTGGCCACAAACAGTTCAACTCTTTATTTTCAACCACCTGACCCAAATACATAACTGCTTCCTGGTGGGTGCTGCTCCAGAAATCAGGTCCAAGCCTTTGATCCAGCTCCAGATCATTGGCTGAAAGGCTGTCACTTCAGCTTTAGGCCGTCCAGCATCCCACGGCAGCTCTTCATCTCCATGGGCGACACGCTGTTTTTTTCTACCACACTCACACATCCTGCATTACGTGACAAACTCATTCTGCCCTCTCACCAACTGCTGTGACAGGAAGCTGGCTTTCATGTGAGCAAAAAATACCTAAACTTTGCTATTACACACTGAAAAATAAACATCTAATCCACGGTGAACACAGGTTATGTTGGATGTAAATAAATGTTAATATACACTTAACCGCAAAGTAAAGGCTGCATACATTTACACCAAGACTACTGAAGTTCACGTCGCCAATCTGAGCATATTGAAAGTTAAATTTACAATGAAAGACAAAAAACATGCTGAACCAATTACACGAATGAAAAGAGGGCAGATTTAATTTAAAAATTGGCACGCATTCCTCATTTCTACAGATGAAAGCTCGTAAATGAAAAAGTCTGGAATCATGCCTGGTATGGAAATCTAAAGTTATGAATAATGCCTCTGTCTCAATCATCAAGTCTGTTTTAATAAGGTGAATTAGCCCAACACCTGCAGGCTGAAAGGCACGCACGGCTGCGCTACTAACCAACCAAGAGTGAGACACGAGTCCCATGGGTTCGTGAACCTCACATCCTCCTGGTTACATATCTCCCCAGTCTGCGGGAGTGAGTGACGCTACGCAGCACAGGCTTGTCATTTATGACCATGAATCCACCACCAATGGTCCAATGCTGCAGTGAGAGCAGCTGATTTACGCACGCTTGCTAATCAGGGAATGGCTCTCTTGCTAATGAAAACTCATAGCTGTATACAATAATACTAGTGATATGATTTTAGCTCCCATGACTCACTCCTAAATATGCGGTAAGGAATAACCGGTTAATTCTAGAGGAGCTGAAGACAGTTGAAGTTAAAAATCTGGGATCAGAAATGTTGACACAGAAAATTGCTATCTGGAAATGTCATTGATATCTGGCAAGAGCCTCCTGTAAACACATTATTTTTCTTTAGACATGAACCCCCCCAGATGAGTAAATAGATTATTTCCTCCTCTTTGGCTGAAGAGGTGCTCCAGCATTTAGCTGATATCAGGATGGATATGCCTTACTCCACCCTCCCATCCCTCCCGGAGTCCAGCTCAGGGAGCAGTGAGGAAATCCCAGTAAACAGAAAGGCCAGCACATTGGTTTGTTTCAGCTAAGCATTGATTCTGCCTAACAAGTCCTAGACTCCAGTCTAATCATGATTAAAACCATAACAGTAAGATCAGTAGACACAGGGGGTAGCAACCATCCATCCATCCGCTATATTCATCAAGCAAATCACTTCCACTTCCAGCAAATGAAAATAAATTCATTTTGACTTACCTGTTCCGTTGGCTGTGTTTGCTAAGAAGAGAGGATACAAAGCTGAGCAGCTTTGAGATAGATGTATAATGAGGTACAATAGTAGAAGAATTCACAGCATATTGTTATAGACTAACGGCCTGTGAATGCCATTTAGGACTAAATGAGTCCAAGTGAAATACATGCTGTTTTAGGACTAAAGTGAACTCACCACTTGAGCAGTCCAGTCCACCCCATCCGGGCTCACACTGGCAAGTATCAGGGGACACACAGCGGCCGTGGACACACTCCTCTGTGCACAGAGCTGAGACACACAGAGACATTCCTTCATGAGTCGTGAGTTCACACACATACACACACACATAAGCAGAGTGTAAAACATCATTAATGTGCCAATAAATAGCATAATGAAAAGCACCGAGATAACAGCTGAAAGAAAATGGCCCATAAAATTGAACACTCAATATCGCCCTAATACCATCAAGGGACTAAATCTTAACCATGGCACTCATATTCAACATCCATCACCTCGACTTGGCATAGAGCTAAATGATTTTTAGGAGTTTGAGTCTTTGGTCAACATTTCTGTTTATCACATCCTTTACTTTAACAATGAGTTGTTGTCAGCAGGAAGAGTCACGAAGAAACAAGCTGTAAATCCTGTCTGATTTGATCAGTCGGTACTTTGTCCAATAATAATGCTTTAATGTAGCAGGCCCAGGAACCGCAGTGTTTACTATGTATGCAGTTTTCTTGATCATTCATATTGACTAACACGACACCCAATTGATTGGGCTGACATTAGTATGCCACAGAGCATGTTCGCAAGAGTTGGAGGTTTGTTTCAGCTGGAAAATAAAGTGATCTAAAAGGAGAAGTAGGTGCCACCATACCAGCTTTTTTGTGTTAAACTAAAGGAGAAAAGTATCACAAAAATAAGCACTTAGCATGAATAAATCTATGGCTGTCAAGGTCATCTAGCCAGCAGGATTAAGACAGACAGGCTCTTATCCGAGGAATGAGACACTCAGACCAATTCGAAGAGAGAGAAACCCCCACTGATGGGAATCAGCAGTCCACTAACAGCCTGTGGAGAAATGATACACAAACCAAGGACAGCAGAACAGACAGACCTAAACTTATCAGCCTCCATCTGACGCTTTATCCTGCTTCTTCTGTTCTTTATTTTGTCTTGTTTCATGACCAAAGTAAAAAAACACGGGGGGGGCAGCGTCTGTGGGCTTCTTTTAACCAACATATGCCACGGGGCAGTTTTGCATCTCTGAGTGCAGCACTATGTTGCTCATCCTGCAGGCACAGAGGTCAGCCGAGAGCTGGATGCTGGCCTGAACAGTGCCACTATAGATTATCACTCAATCACACTTCGATTAGGATCCACCCCCTGCGGGAGTGATGCAGCGGGAAAGGAGAAAGTGGAGAGAATCCCAAACACCCACAAGCCAGCACTAATCGCAGAAATGCTCCCAAGGCAAAAATGGTAAACCAGAGATTGAAAGATAATTCAGGACAGACTTCTGAGCATCAGTACTCTGGCAGAAAATTATCTAATTACAGTAAGCCAGCCAAAAGAAATGGGCGCTTCAACATTTGTGCTGACGAAAGTGTCAGATTGACTACATGTAATCAATGGGCCCCGCGTATGCAGAGAATTCAAACAGATGAGGAGACAAATTCAATGTCACCACAATGAGATGATTTCGTTTACTTTCAATCAGCAAATACTGATCAGTGAGAACAGGGAAATGCAAATGTGTCACATCCTTTAAAAAAAAAAAGCAGAAATATGGAAATCAACTTTTGAATATGGGAGCGGGGATAAAGCACTCCCTTCTCGTGAGATCTGAACCGGTGTACTGAAGGGATGGCATAATAAAGTAGGAGGTAGGTCTTTCATTTTAATTGAAATTCATGAATCACTCTGCTTAACTCATGTCTGTGGAATCTGTTGGAAAATTGAGTCTTTCATCTAGATAAAAGCCTAATCTAACTCATTATGCAGAGGTGTTATCAGGACAGGGAACAATGGAGCTAATTGGTGATTGTCAGGCAGTGTTAATAAATTTAATATTCCTACTCAGGCGAACTACAATCTTTTAAAATGTCTGATAAAATACATCTGTATTGTCTCTAACTGAATTATTCTGCCTTCCATTTTTGGAGAGCTTTCCCCCAGAGAAAAAAAGACCTCCCAGTGCAAATGTGTTTATGACTTTTGCAGCAATTTTTGCAAAACGCTGATGGAGAAAATGAATTTAAAAATAAAACACTGAACAGAGAATATTGTGATGCAGCAGATGGATAAACCAATATAAGAGATAACGTATGGCCTCAGAAAACATCAAAGAACTCTTTCCAAAACTTCAGTCACAAATCTCTGTCTAACACAGTGATGATTTATTTTAAAACTGTGTCTTTGATGCATTAAAAAATGCAACAAAGACAGAATGAAATAAAAAGGCTCCAAATTCTTTTCTTGAGTATAATTTACTCAGTTTCCTGATCATCAAAACCTAGATGTGAAATGTGCTATCATAATCTTGCATGAATTATCATCAAGGCCCAGTGAATTCCACTGACAATTTAAGTTTTACAATGACATTTAATCACAGGACAGGAAAGTCATCTGGCCAAAATGCTCTGCAGAAAGAGCAGCTCATAGCCGTGTAGTGCTCATCAACCTCTGAAGATACTATGAGCTATTGTTATTAGCGGGTTTCTCTCAGTTCCTCTTGCACAACTCTAATAATCATGCTTATTACGAGGAACATTCTCACATCATATATAAGGGCTGGTTACAGATTTAGGTAATAATTTATGACAGATCAAAGTTCACACAATTGACAAAGACCCCTGGTCAGAAACTTCAAGAGCTAATTAAAGGAGAAATGAATCAAAGTTAAAAAGAAGAGCAAATGAAGCAATCACTTCTGAGAAAAATGCAAAGCCTTAAAATTGATGTTGATGATTTTGATTTTGTGTATTTATGTAATTAATTTGTTTCACTGAATGTCTATGGAATTATTTGTCCTCTGTTCGTTAAAGTTCGTGTAAGTGGTAAGAAGTTGCCATTTGATCAATAAATTAAAAAAATCCAAGTCAGGAACAAAAAGGCAACGCTATCCTCCATTTTTGACTTAATGAATTAGACTTGGGGAAATCAGGAAATCTTGATATAGAGCCAATTTTAATCGATTTACTCTGTGATGGCCCTTTTTCTCACCACATGCAAAACAGTTTGGTGACTACAAATCTCTTAATCTTGATAGCAACACTGCTGGGATTGAAGACTTTGCAAAGGCAGCAGAAATTTGAACTTCCCCCTAAACTGGTGTCATCTTTGACAAGAAGAGGGAGACCATTTATAACATCAAAACAAGACCTGTTCTCTTGTAGGGAAGGCCAGGTTTGTGATGCACACCAGCACTTTGCAGATTCACCCAGTTAATACCCTGTTAATTAACAAATCGGTCCATTAACAGTCAAATGAGTAATAAATACATTATTGATCGATCTGTGCCTTCCCCCTCAACACTCCCAGATAATCACACGGGCTCTTATTCTTTGCTGGCTGTTTTCCCGGTGCTGTGCTGCCCTCAGGCTAGTCGAGCCTAGACAAGGGCAAGCTCGGCTGTGGTCAAAGAGCATACCCACACGGCAGCAGTCACTATATTAACAGCTCCCTCATGTTGCAGAAGATCTACGAAAATATTAAAGCCTGATTCTAATCTTTTTTAAAGGGAATAAAACATTAGGTAAGGCAAGAATATCAAAAAACGTAACTCTCAGAAGCTATATATTCACTCTTTATTTGCCCAACATGCAAAAATATTCAGTTTGATGTGTGTGAATAAAAATAGAAATCAATTATCATTAATGAAGTTCTGAAAATGACAGTGAGGGATTGTTAGCAGCATATTGCTAGAGTCCAATTTTTAGTCTCTGCTCTCATATGTTATTAAATTCCACTGTGATTTTTATGGGGTGGGTTGTGGGGGTGGGTGTAGGGTTGCTATACCTACTGATTTTGTAACTGGGGTCCTCTTGGCTCGTTAATTTTTCTCACTGCTATACAACTTCAATTAAGTAGTAAAGCAGAGTGCGGCGTCGGCTGTAAAGTGTTGTACCTCTATGTTAAATCATGCTCAGTCATCTTAAATATTAACATGGATGGTGGCATGTTAACAGATGTGGTAGCAGAGTAACGATATTAGATTTTTGCGTATAAAAAAAGAACACACACAGTTGATGCCGCAGAGCGGTCGTTACACCCACTGGGAAGGATCAATCCCAGTGTTTCCCCCATTTCTCCAGACATCCAGAAAACATAGCATGAAATATCACCAAGGACAAGTGTGTTAAATGAAGGATACTCACGAACACACAGGTCCCCACTCTCAAAGTAACCAGGGCAACACTGCGAGCGGCGCCTATACATGGTCCTGACTCCCCGTCGGTAAGCCGTCTTATAGCTGATCCTAGAAAAACACATCACACCAAGACAGGTCCATGATGTGGCCTTTGTATAGGTCAGGAGAACATATAGGAGGTTAACCCCATGACTCTTTGTTGTTATGGAAAGTTTTTCAAGCTCAACATGGAAAAGGTATTTAAAGTCAGTGAATTGTTCTTTCAAACGAAATATAAAGCTAAGTTTTTCTACTTATGTAGTTTGAGGCCACTATAAACCTTAATGGTTTAATCAACCACTGACTGTCAGATGATTGAAGTCAAAGTGCAGACATTGAAGAGGCATTGAATGAATTTTTTTTTTTTAAAGTATTGGGATGTTATTTTTCAAGATTGAATGTTATTTCTCATATTCTGGCACATAAAAAAAAAAAGTAAATTACAGTTTTATCTGGCCGTACCAGCCTGACAAATAATTAAAGGTTAATTTTGCAATTTCATCAGGAAGAAGTCATATAATTCAGCAAAGACATGAGAAATCAAGATATTTTTTTTCTTAAAGCTACAGTATTTTGTTATTCACTTTGCTTGGTGGCCTTGTTGGGACATGGTTTTACACAAATAATAGGTACTCAAGACCAATGCACTCGGGCTGTTTGTGTTGCTTTTAATACAGGTACAAAACATTTCATAACCTCATTCAGGTGCTCATCTGTATTGACAATGTACAGAGGTGTGTAACACGAACAATAAAGATTCAAAAATAAAGAATAGAATGTGTCCAAGGTCCCAGGTGCCCCTGCTACTGAAAAACCTGCGATGATGCAGACAAACCATGACATCTAGGTGAATAACACAAACACTACATTCAGATAAAAGTTTTTAAAGTGCCTTGAAGAACACAGTGATGAAATGTTTGCAATGAAGGCCTCTATGAAGCTACTACTATATTCTTTTTAACGCGACTGTGTGATCTGTCTTAGCTCAAGAACCCAGCTAACATTCAAGGTATTCCTGAGTGGGTCAGATTGATTCTGGGTCTGATTTGGGCAAATTCTCATGCAAGCAGAATATATTTGATGATTAATCCCTGAGGCAACCTCACAGCGAAGTGCACCAAGCAGATGTGTTTTCAGCTCAACCTATAATTTCTTTTATTTTTGTGTTTAGGAGATGTAAAACCACATATAACAGCTTTGTTGCTCATGAACAGAGTCGTCCTGGCTTTGACTAATTTGTCCTCCAAATGAACAGGGAGATTTATCATGGCATTCATTGACTTGAGTCTGTTTTTGAGAGCAGCAAAGGGCAAGTCTGATTAAACTTACCTGTGTCTTGTGCATTTAAACCAGTTGAGAATGTCTGTGCATCTGGTGTAGTAGATCTGGTCAAATGGATGAGCATAGGACTCCTGCACAGTCACGGCATAGCTAAAAGACAAGAACATGGTATGTTTCACTGCACTTATTTGATTACAGTACTGTGATTACTTTTGAAATACTACTAACATTACGAATATCTTCTTTTTAGATGTTAGCTGTTAAACTAAACCTTTAATCCTTTAATAGTTTATTGATATTGTCATCATTTATCAGTTTCTTCATGATTTGTTTCTGAATGAAGAAAAATCATGAAAATCTGAAAAACAAATATGTTTGTTTCTTCTTCCACCTAATTAATCATCTCATGATCCCTCTGGTTTATCAGGCTAACTTTAGAAAGGAGCTCAAACCCTGCGTTTGGAGCCAATGAAATACACTATTAAACTGCATATTGAATTGTTAAGCAGCTAGATATCGGTCAAATATTTAGTGACATTTGGACAGATTTGGAATAAAGTACTGATTTTTCTAATTTCTACACCAGTCCAAAATCAATAAACCCCAAGCTCTGAACACAACGTCTAAAGAGGTTCTTTCACAAGTGTGAGGGGAGAATGGAGCAAAGGGTGTTCAGTTGGTTGTGATCTGCAACCCCACAGCTAAATGCAGCTTAAAGCGCACTTTTGCTGCACCTTTAAGACAGACATGAATGGAACCCTTTGTACCTACTCCATATTCACTTTGTATGTAAGTACATTTGGGCATGATTTCATAGAGGTTACAGACACAAACAAGACAGACAAAATGGAGCAATACAATAGGAAAACACTGAGGTTACCATCGCTACAATTCAAACAAGACATAACAAGTAAGTATGTGACCTTGCCGGTCACTGGCTTGCTGATGATGGGTGAAAAGTAAAAATACAAAACAAAAAACAACTCAATCCTTGAGTTACAGTGTGCTTCATGGCTTAAAGGACTATTGGTGTTACCTCCTACAATGCTGCTGTATATTTACAAGGTACTGTACATTATAACAACCTTCTCCAACGTCCAACTGTTCCTGTGATTATTGTTGTCGAAGCTGTTGACACTTTCCTGTGGTTGTATCCATGTTGACATAAAGGATATATGAAAGTATGTAGGTGTATACTGTATGTGTTTACGGATGAATTTATCCAATTGTGAGCACAGACAGACAAAAAAGTCTTTAAATCCTGCAGAGTGCGTCTTTAAAAAAACAAACAAAACTTTAATACAAAAAAATTACCTCAACCAGTCCCTGAAAGAATTAAATAAATATGATATGATATGCAAAGATGTTTGCGACATATGCAGTCACAGGTTGACTAAAGATATTGGAGGACCTCAAAACAATGAACAGCCCACTTAAAGGACTCATTTCTATGCCAACAAGGTGGAATCACAGTCCCTAAGTACCCTCGCCTTGGCCAGGCAATAATCCAGATAATATATCTTCACAGCTTTCTTTCCTCCCCTTTACATTGAAGACAGGAATTATTCCTGCTTATTTGTCATAAATGACACTGCCCGGCACAACTAATAATTATTCAGGCTCTATGGCTTCTGAGATTGATTGGGAGAAGAGTACACTGATCAATTTGCCTGCATATTTCATTTGAAACTGCAGCTCCTCCCTCCTCTCTGGGGTTGGAGACTTGAGCTTTGTGAGATCGATATTCCTGTATTGAGTTTGAGAATGGATCTAGATTTTAAGATAAGAGCATGTGCAGCATGATCTTAACTGATAGCAATGGTAAAGTTAAGTCAACAAATCTTTTCTGAAACAAATTGTTGAAAGGAAAATATCCAGTAAGATACTGTGTGTTAAAGGGTGAATGGAGTTACACCTGTCACCAGACTGTTCCTCAGCTAAACCTGTTGCATTAACAATATGCTATATAAATATGTCACCCATGCCAAGTTAAATAAGTCTGACAATCATGGGCTGAATGATTGTAACAAGTGAGATCATTTTAAAATAACTTTTTTAATTGCCTGTGGGAATAAGACAAAATGAAAGGCTTCTGTAATGATTATGTTTTCTATAATATGTCATCATTGTAATTCCATTTAATCCATCCATTCTTACCACTTCAACCACAGCTATTATAGAATGACATGTATGTATGTACATGTATGTATCCTACTTACAACTACCTACTGCTCGTCAGGGATGGTTCAAATGCAGTAAATAAATAAATATTCTGAAGTCTTTAGCACACGGTTAGGTGAGTCCTTACAAGGCCTACAGATTTGTTATTGTTCAAACAAAAGCTTAGTTGAAAAGTGGAATGTCATTGAATATTGTCAAGTTTTATCATTGGAGAGGGTAAGTTATATGGTGACTATTAAAAAGGACATTTTGAAAACATTTTTACATTCTGGGACTTTATGAAGAAGAATGATGTTCAAATAATGCAGACTAGCAAAGAGAACTCTGGATAATTAGTTTCATATTTGAAATATGTATGCTGAATATTTGTTATACTTTTTTCATTCCTATTTATGCATCACAGGTGTGCTCACAGAGTTCTATTTAGCTTTATATTTGTTATTATTTATTATTTAGTGGAACAACTTCCTCCATTTATTTTACTATTCAAATCTATTTTTCTTTTTTTTATCCATTTGGGTTAATTGCCTTGTAAAACATATATTTTACATTGATGCGGGATCTATCCTTGGTTCTGGGGTTGCCAGCAGAGAATGCTTCCACCCAGCAAACCCTGCTAACCTTCTAACATTCAGGACCCAGAAAACCCTGCTAACCTTCTAGCAGGGTTTTCTGCTAACCTTCTAGCATGCCAAGGTGGCATGTTTCTTGAATGTTTGCTTATACATTGCTATCTTAGTGCAAGTTTAACAACCAGTGCCTGAGCCACCTCAATTGGCTCTTTTGGCACAAACGAGTGATGTCTGTAACCTTCCCTGAGTCAAGCCACCCAGCATATTCTCTTTCAATTCAAAAATTTTAAGTTGTGTGGTATACAACAGAATAATGCTCACCTCTCCCAGTGGCTGCAAACATTTGGGTCGTCTGGGTTCAGAGTCCATACACTAGTGGTCAGAACAAGAAGCAGAGCCAGCAGGGAGGCAGATGACCCCATTTTTCACTGTGTGGGACAAAAAAGAAAGATCATGTTTGTTCCGTGGCTGTATCATGGATCAATTCTCATACTGGCTTGTGCTGAGTATAGAGGCATACGACTGAACATGAACATTTGATATTTTCAAGTAGTTTTGAAATAGTATTATTAGTCATACACATAACAACACTTAAAATGTAGACCATTCTATCATCCAGTGAGTATACAGTACAGTGGTACCTCTACTTACGAATGTATCTACTTACGAAATTTTCTACTTACGAAATTTCTCAGCAGGAAAATATTGCCTCTAGTTACGAAAGAAATTTCGACTTACGAAAGGTAAAAATACAGTATCGGCTGATACTCGCAGCTCCCACAGGTTCCTGAACCAACATTCTCATAGCTGCTCTGCCATTGGCTATTACCTAGTATCTTCCTGGCATCCCATTGGCTAAGGGGGACCTCTGTGTGGAGCTGGATTGGTGTTTATGCAGGATCCTCGTCATTCGGCCCTCGACCCATGACGTGTTCTGATAGTTTTACGTAAATATATTAACTTTTAGAGTATTCGCTATGGACCCCAAGAAAGTGACGGAGAAAAGAGAAAAAGAAAAGTTGAAGAGAAGAGTTTTTTGTCCATACAAACAAAGCAAGAGATAATAGAAAAGCATGAAAAAGGGATGCGTTTGGTTGATCTCGCCAAAGACGTAATGCATCTACAATCGCCACGTTATTAAAACAAAAGGAAGTTTAAGGAGTTTAAGGCATCGCGTGGGTGGTTGGAGAAGTTCAAAAGGAGGACTGGAATTCACTCTGATGTTCGGCATCGTGAGGCAGGAGCGCATGAACCAAAGAGGGCAAAAAACAATGGGGACAGCAGTTAAAAGGTAAATGACCATCATTTTTATTCTTTACTGGATTCTTTGTTTTTTACATTATGCACAACTCTCATTTATTGTGTAATAATCTAATCGTAACATGTATTTGTTACATGTTTTGATGCATTTTTATGCTTTATAAAAAATTTAGGTCGGAATTTTTGGGGGCTTGGAATGGATTAGAGCATTTGCATGGAAAACGCGTCTCTACTTACATAATTTTCAACTTACGTAATTTCTTCCGGAACCAATTAATTTAGTAAAATTGCAATTTTTGCATATACTGTATAGCTCCATATACAGTATATGCAAAAATTGCAATTTTCAGCTACAAAACGATCCACGGCCTGTGCGATACAGAATAACAGCATAAAACAACACTTTTTATTTAAAGTCACACTGATGAATGAAAACATAGGGGTGTGATAATGAATTAGCTTTAGTGTGTATTCAGTTGTAAGGTGAATTATGCAGTTATACTTGAGAAAATGAAAAGATGCAGGTGGATCAAACTGAGACACAGCAGCTGCCACCTGAGCATAGTGAGTTTCTCCTGTGGCTTCAGCACAAAAATGAAGAGATGAGAAGAATAAAGAAGAAATATTGGAGGAAAAAAAGCAGCAATCAGTTCTTAATTATGCTTTTCACAGGGTTAATGTGTATAATGTGTATGGTAGCTCCCAGCTAATGTTTGTACAGTCATTTCATTGGATGTTTGGGGTAAATAAACTCTAAAGAAAAAAAAAATGAATAAAATAAACACACTATCCAGATGGTCAAATTCAAATTTGATACAAAAAAAAACTGTGCCTTTAAAATGCACTGTGTTTTGTTATCTGCACAGAGCCAGGCTAGCTGTCTCCCCTGTTTTGTTTCGAGTCTTTATGCTAAGCTAAAGTGTCTCCTGGCTGTCGTTTTATGTTAACATAGATAGTTTCTAGCCAAGAAAAGCCAAATATTTCCAAAAGTATCAAACTCTAACTTTGAAGCTGGAATGGTTCATATAAACGCCCATCGTCCTTCACCACTTTCTCCCATGCGTTTCTCCTTCAGTAAGACCTTCAAAAAGTGCCTGTGCTCTACTCAGTAAGCACAGGCGCAGAAATGAAACCGCCCCATGACAGTGACAGCTGATGAGTTTAGACCAGCGGGTTATTTCATTAGATGTACAGACAGAAAGAGTGCATATGATCAACAGACATGGCAGTGATGGATTTGCCACTTGTACAGGTCTTACCTTATTAAATCACTACAGAAGATAAAGGATGTATGATGTGGTGACACACACGACTGACATGCAGCATACCTCATACTGTGGGTTAATACCTAAACACCATTAGCAGTGACATGAATGTATTTTATGTATGGATGATGATCTGTCTTGAGACTCTTATCTTTATAACAGAACTCAGACATATTTCTGTTAACAAACATGAGGCAGAGGGAAGGAAACTGAGTCTGCATTTTGTATTGTGTGGTAAACACATGTGATTGATAGTTTTGTTTGCGTGGATACATTAAGTTGTGTCTGCTTCAGTGTGTTATTGGGCATGTGTTCATTATTTCTGAGTAACTATACCCAGTAACACAGACATTCACATGTTCAGCTAATCTTCTGCATTGACAGTCCCATGTAGTTCATTCACATGTGAAAGGAAATCAATCAGACTTCCACTTCCTCTAAGAGGTTAAAGTCATGTTCATTTCCTTAACAGGATAATTAATCACAATACACACATTTTAAAGGGCTACAGCTGATTTCATGTTCCGGTCGCTCCCTGAAACAATCCTGTTAAATACTACAAGGAACCTGCTTGATTGACTGAAAAGCTTTTAGCGCACCTGTGATTTCGACCACCTCCTGCAGTCATTTCTCCAAATAGCTCTGCAAAAGTGGAATGCCTCATACTGTATCACATTGTCAAACCTCACATTCTGAGTCACAAGCCTTGAACGGAAGGCCAAGAAGTGATCAACCCAGGATTAGGCTGAACTGAATTCTGCCATGATAGCTGGGAAAAACAGAGCCACATGGTGTTAACCTCACCTAATCTCACAGGCTGTGTTCCCTGGGTGATTTCTGTGGATGCTGAAGGGATTCTGGAAGCACAAAGTGATAGAAGTGCAGCTGTGCCCAGACAGACGCACTTGCGGAGAGAGGTGATGACAAGTCACAGATCTGTGGGAGAGAAAGAAAATAATGAGCTTATGATGACATACAGACCACACATGCTTCTTTGCTTGCTCTCACACGCATGCAAAAACATTATCTCAAATTTCTTCTGGGATCAAGAATCTTCAACAGGAGCATGGTTCGCAAAGGTGGCTCTAGAAGCACCAATTTACGCAGTGCAGCCTTTACACGTGACCACCCTATCCACTGTTCTTCCTACCTGGTATCCATAGACACAAAAAGTTATCCACACAAATAAAAGCCAGCATTAACTCAAGAGGGCTCAGCACAATGAACCCTGTTCTCTCTCAAACACTACAAGTGGCTCATCTACGAGGCAACAAGATGGTGTTATTTGTATTCATCAACAAAGCCTACAAGAAGGTTATTGTAATGATAAAGCAGGCATAAACAGAACATGGAGGTGTTTGCCATTTTTCTCATTACACTGCTCCTAATGATTCCTGCAGAGGGTCAGAGGGAAGAGGAGAACCTTCTGATCTACTGCGAATTCTGCAGTTATTTGAAAAAAAATAATAGCTTTTTAATGCCAATTAATTAGTATAGGTATTAATTAGTATATGTCTGTTTGTTCTCACAAATAAGATCATTTAGATTTAGACACACTAAATTTAAATTAACTTGCCTACAGAAGATTTTTATATAATTAGCTAAATGTATTTTTAGAGGATGTTTTTATCCTCATGAAAGACGAAAACCACAGAAAAACCTTTTTTCTTTTAACTGGCTCAAAGAGAGAATAAAAATAAAGTTTTGGTGACTCTTGATGTAATAAAATATAGGTTTTTACCTTTTTCTATCCTGAAAACGATGCAACAAAGCACACAGTCAAACAAAGGACGCTTCAGTTTTGCAAATTTTCATTTTAAATTATAAGTTGTTTGTCATTTTCCATCTGTTTAGCCATTCATCTCCACATCTTTCTACATATCTATGAGCTCCATGAATGCAGCACACAGGTGTAATATCAATTTATACATCAAAATGACTGAGCTGCTGTGAGTTCTGGTTACTGCTGTGGCCTATATATATATATACTGTACTTACATGTAGATCTGGTCACAATTAAGGGTTACCATTTAAGTTTTTAGAATTTGTATGTAAATTGTAGACACTTTGGTATTTTATATCCTCTAATTTCTGCCCGAAAATGTGCATAACCTCATTGACAAAACAGATCTGCACTGCATGACCAAATCAAGAGATGAAGCCAAGTAAATGTTGGTAAGACAAATTACTTCACTTGCCCTTGGGTGATAGATTACATGTAAGATGAAGAGCTTATGTCAAAAAAGTTTCTTTTTTATTTTAATCCAGCAAATGGAATTTAGTTTCAGTCTTAAGGACATTTCAAAATTTTGATAGCAAATTAGCTTGCGGATCATAGTTGCTATTAAAGGTGTAATGATATTAGTGCGTGGTCTGATCACCCACCCTTAGTCACATACCTCCACTGAGGCATGGGCGTTCAGCAGAATTATGACTTAAGATCTGAATGTCAAGGATACTAAATCCCTGATATTTTATAATGCCTCAACTAACTGTCCTTAAACATAGATTTTAACATTTCAAAATTGATTAAACAAATGAAAGAGGATCAAATGTAACCCCCTGTTAATAGCAGGACACTGGTTCCAAGTCAACACCTCTTCATTGTTGATTCTGCACACAGCAGGAGGGAACAAAGCACCGCATAAGACAGATACATCGGATCAATATGACGCTTATTATTCAGGGCTCTGTCCTGTTCGCCTCCTCCTTGTGCCTGGTGACATCCATGAAAACAGCTGGTTTCTGTTTGGACATCGAACATTTTCACATTACAACAAGCAAAGTGTTCTCCAGAGGCCTTATTCAGTCTAAATTCATTTCTCTCCTGTTCGCTGCTGAGCTGCTTCATCTGACCCCGCTGACAAACTGCTGAAACGGCAGTTTAAGCTATTGATGGAGACACAGATGTAAAGCACAGGAGTGGTAAGGGTGAGAACGTCTGAACCTTTAACAGATGTAAATTCCAGATGTCTAGTGAAACACTGATATAAATGAGTCATCAACATGAGTCCCCTCCACTGCCCATGACAAAAGATGTCAGCATGATTTAAATTGTGCGACTACAATAACAGATTAAGTACAATTCCATTATGCTATGAACAACCCTGTCCTGGATGACCAGCACTTCCGCTATTTCATAAATGATGCTCCGCAAGAATGACTGACTGTGACAAGTCAGAACTTGCTCGCCTCCTGTTTATAGATCCCAGCTTCTCAGAGACGCATTGATGTGCTTATTTATCACAGTGCTCAGTTTTCAAAATGTGTGCATTAATTTACATTGCATAATGGAAAACAGTCAATGGATTGCTTGGTTTTGCAATTTTGTCTTCAGCAGCAGTGAGGAGGCCTGATCAGTAGTGGGCATCAGTGTCGAACATGTCTTCACACAATCAGCCTATTATCCCTCCTCTAAATTGAGGCTGAGGTCTCATATGCATTTTTTATGAGAATTCTTCTAGCTGCTCAATCTGTTTTGCGATCACCTCTGAAGGGTTCTGAAGGGAGCAGCTTCATTTAAAATGATGTAAAGGTTACAGGTGAAACCATGCTGCACAGAGTCCCGATGAAAGGGGGCCTACTGCTGGCCATCGCTTTCTGCTACTGGGGGCCGGTAGTCATTTACACTCAGGCCTCATTAGAGAGGCCATGGTGTGTTGCTTCATAGACACCAGCTCCCTTGGCTTCAGGTAAATACGGGACTATATGATGTGTTCATGTCCAGTAGGAAAGAACACTGACATGTACTGTATGTCTCATCTACAAGCAGATGGATGTATGTATGTTAAGGAATGTGCTATGGACTGACAAATGGACCATCAAGACAGTAGGAAACTACATCCTTATGGGTCCTTGGAAATTCTAGATAAGATTTTAAGCAACTGTGCTGACTGGTGGAGAGTACTGTTCAAATGTGGTACAATTTTAGGCATTATATATACAGACTTTACAAAGAAAATCAAAATTAATAATCATTTTTACTTCAGCACATTTAACTACCTAACAGTTTATTTGTAGTAGCTCCATCCTGACAGCAACATTAATATGATAAATTCCTGCTTTGCATATTGATTCTAATAATATACAATAATAACACATAATGTACAATAATAGATCATTTTGATCAGGCTTTTCTGCATCAGTGGCATTTTAATTTTTAATGTTTTTTTATATAGCCTGTGATTTTAACTTTTAGTTGAGTAGACTTTTGAATGCCATACTTTTACCTTTAGCAAAGTAATTTTATACTGCTGTATTTTTACTTTTACATAAATAAGGGCTATAAACCCCCATCCACCTCAGATTGTGCTAGAAAAAAACATTAAATATTAAGTTGGTCCGCTCTGACCTTTACGCCAACAAGGAATCTAGTTAGCGCTTTTCCTCAGTTCCTCTTGATTTATTGTCTTATTCCTCTCTACATACATGTCACATTAAAGAGACCAAAAAGTGTGAACTGGCATCAAGTGTATTGAAATCATAAAGCCCGAGAGAGTGTTTGTCGCTGCATTTATGGGAATTTCAGTAATGCTGACAGCATGAAGTGCAGCCAAGGCAGCAATGTCTTATACCTGATGTCAATAAAAATGCACTCCTGGGTACTTTACTTTTTATTACACTTCAATGATTCAGCAGGCCAGCTTGACATGATCCACCTACGGATTAACTTCTAACTTGGGACACTCTATAGCATAATGCTGGCTGTGGATTATCAGTGCAACTACTCACTTATTAATATGAGTACAGAGAACGCCTCCAAGGATGAGGTGATGCTTTCCCTGGTGTCGGTTTGTCTACCTCTCAGTTAGTTAGTTTGTAGGATTACTCACCAAGTATGCATAGGTTGGATTAAATTGTTAAAGGAGGTAGAGATGCTTCCGTTGCTGATCCAGCTTGTCGTCAGCATCCAAACTATTTTCCAAGGAAACTTTACCATTGTTGAATTCAGGCAATTTAAAGGATTTACTTCTGACTTCACAACCCTGTGTGTCAATACTGAACCTACTGATTGCCATCTTGTTCTGTTTCTAGAAAGAAACCCCCCTTCTAAGGTTCTGAGCTTCTGCAAAGGATTTTCCTAGCAGAGATTGAAAATGGACGGCAAGAACAGAAAACAGATGAACATTATTTTTATTATTATGTTATGAAACTTGACTAATATATAGTTAGTGACTCTCTAACAATAGGAACATAATAATCAGTTTTAAGAATCCCTTGGTTTTAGCGTTCGGGTGGAATAATTTCTGCTTTGTAGTGTTCATGTGATTGTAAACTGAAAGGATGTCTTGAATGTTTATTTTGTCTAAAACAAGGCTAACTGGTGACTAATTACTATTTCACTATTTTTAGACATTTAATTCATTGATTAATTCAGAAAATAATAAGTTGCAGCACTACTGTAAAAACAGAAATACTATAAAAAATGCTAAACAAACATTTAAATTATGGAATAGAAATTTGCTATTTTCTGGAATTCTATTCTCCTCTGTTCAGCTTTCAAATCCTCTCCACTTAGCTTAATTGCATTCTGGATTTTTTTTGTAAACATGGTGTTTCAAGTCAGTCTGCAACCCTTAATTAATGTATAACCATCCAGCCTTCAGTGCTGGTAAAGTCGTGGGAAATGTCAATGATTATAAAGATCTCCAGAGAAGATTTCAAACTGGTACTTCCTGTGCTGTGGTACTGTGCTATCCATAAGGGCTCTGCCTTTGATATTGTTATCGCACAACAGCATCAACACTACTTTCATGACTGTGATTTCAACTTGGAGGTTGAGGCACCTGGGGAAATGCTGTGCGTCGTTTAACAGGAGCTTAATTCTGGCCACATGGTTTATTCATGTGGCGACCGCTGATATCACGACTCTCATAAATCACACAGTGCTGCATGCTGGATGTCCAAGCGCTCAGACAGGGCTCACTAATCTCAACACCATCTTTCATCTGAATAACCTTGCTTTACCACAGGGCAGGCCAACACAAGACACGGCCCATTGGAGGGAGCCTCAACTCTTCATACTTTTATTTCTTTCATTCCAGGCACAAAGACTTTCTGCAGACAAATACTGTCCTGTGTGCTCCTAGGAAGGAGTCTGCCCACTCTCAACCCCAGGCAATAATGAGAGATTGCTTCATGGACATCAGAGAAACTAATCTAGTGTAGTGTTTGCTTTATGAATGTAGAATTAGACACACAGGGGAGAAGGAGCAGCAGAGCCATCTGTTCACACATGGTTTGAAGAAGGAACAAAAAAATTATCTGAAGCTAATGTGAATAAACATGATCATCAAATACAGATAATAGAATAGGTCATAGGGCAAGTTATCCCTCATTTCTCAAACGTTGGTTCTACAGTCAAACATAATCACTTTTTTTTTAAATTAATTGGATTAAAGTTCTTATCCACAGAATCTACAATCATAAATATGTCACCAATTAACAGCTTTAGGCTTACAATTTCCATAAGAAAACTAATTAGTGAAACAATCACCAAAATGATAATATGCCTCATGTCACACAGCTCCTCCTGCTGATTAGTCACAATGTTTCGCTCCATGGTTCTAATAACAAACCACAGGAATTATAATGACAGCTAAATGTGTTCCGATGCCCTCTGCGACTTGTCTGTCCCCCCTCCCCCCACCCCCACCCCCACCCCCTGCGGTCTGACTCCAGCCTCTTGCTGCCAGACTCACCAGTCAGCTTCCTTCTTGCACCAGTCAGGATCTCCTTCCCCACATAGACAATTAGTCAGCCTCTGAATTATTGCAAGTGATGAAAGCAGCAGGTTGGACTGTTGGACATCTTTGGAGAAATTAATGTGTGAATATTAGCCGGTGCAACCTTCTGCACTCTCCCATCAAGAGTACAAAACTGAAACGACTCTTATTAGTCTGCTGCTCTGGTCAAGGAAGCACGGCTGCACTACCATGCATACTAAATAGGCAAGATTGTCATTGGCGCGTTTCAGAAAGTTGGGGTCTCTACAGAGGAAGGGGTCAAACTCAAGCAGAGGTATGGTGTGGATGGAAAAACAAATGAAAAAGGTGAGGGTGAATAAGACACTGAGCAAGCAAGCAGGGACACTAGCTGAGCAGCTCGCCATGAAATGCTGAAACAACAACACAGCTGCCAGGGTAATTTTACACTCCAACAGCTTCACACCTCAGTCTGCAACCCCTTCCAACTCTGAACCTTGTGTCTTCTTTGTGTCTTCATTTATTTTGTGTCAGTGTCCAAGATGTGAGAAGCCAAGCAGTGAGAAACTCGTCCGAAATGTCACAGGGTAAGCGGTGTGTGAAGAGGACATGGAAGGGAGGGGGCTGCTGCGCCTGGCTACACGTCGCTTTCTGTACAGAGTGTTCTCTGAGATTTCGGAGGAAGGTTGATTTTGGAAATACTCAAGTTTACTGAAGTCTTACACTTGGGAAAATGGCCAACGTACAATTTGTATAATGATCACAGTATGCACTGCAGCATGGAAGAAGCACTTAGATCCTTTAATCCATGCATGTAGCAATACATTCATGTAGAGAGGAGGAATTACGTGGGAAAATACCACTAAAGTAAAACAACAGAAATACCTGCAGCAACATTTACTCAGTGTACTATATTAAATACAATCTGTTATTAAAAGTTATAAAACTCCAGTACCTCTCAATGTGTCGAACAACGTAAGATAAGATAGATCTTGTAATTGTCATAAAACAATGATTATTTGCCATTTGTTTGAAAAACTTCCCATATCTAGAACTATTTGCAGTCCATTAAGCAGTAGTTTAGCGTTCATAAAATAAATCTGAAGGCTCAAAAAGAGCTTACTGAAGAAGAAAAAAAAAGTTTTTTCAAATTTTAATAGACAATAGATGTCTGAAATATGATGAGGATTCATAAACAGGCAACAATAAAGGATCCCCAAACCTTCACACAGTTAGTTTGTCTTGAGAACTCAAGAAGCAACAAGTAACTTGTCAAGCAACAAGTCGGACACATCGACAGATCAATCTATCCCTCCTCACTCTGCACAATCAAAGCAGAGAGCTGCACATCTTGAGTCGAGATCTGACTGAAAAAAAGTAGTTTTTCCTCACTGCTGTTCTTTCTCCGGGGAACTGTTGGGTCTCTGGAGACTTAAGTGTCAATCCAGACATGCTGTTTTTGGAAAGTGCATTGAGATAACTTTCATTGTGATTTGGTGCTGTGTAAATAAAATTGACTTGACCTGACACAAAAAGATAACCCACCCTCTAAAATGTATGGAAATGTAAGTAGAAAAGAGAAAAAAAATGCATATACCAAAAAATTACACTTGTAGTTCTTGAGTAAATTTACTTAATTACTTTTGAACAACAACATGTTTTAGTTTCAGTATGCAATAACAATCAATCAAGAGCAGGCAAAATGCCAGTGCAAAGTCAAGATTGCTCTGGAGAAGAGCCTATTTATATTTAAGTGGGATTTCTTTTCTAAATATAACCTATTAGAATGAAATATGAACTTTTCATTTTCAACTAAAAGGTACATCTCCCACATTCCTCTCTAGATCAATGGTTTACTCCCACTGCTAGTGCAGCACATTAACCTTCTGAATCACTTGTCAATGACTAAAAGAGAAATGACTCACCATCATTATTATTAAATCTTAAACACGCTTCCGCTGCTTGCAAAGGCTGGCCGTTGTGCAACCAGGTGATCTCAGTTTGGTAAAATAAGAGCTCAGTCAGCTGGGTTTGCATTAAAAACATATGCCCAATTTTTGCCACTATGACCTGTCAAATGCCCTTGAATCCACTTGAGCAAAATACGCCTACTTAGACTGAATACATTAAAAACTGAACAAAAAAGAGAAGAGTGCTTGTGTTGCAGTTGAGCCTGCCAAATGAATACACAAAGAAAATGCTTGTTTTCATCACTAATATGACAGGCTTCAATGAAACTACCAATAGTAATAACCGCATCGAATCCAATCAGAAGCGCTAGGTTACAAAATGTGAACGCTCAGTTAAACAAAAGTGCAATTTAGTGAATGGACACTGAAATGTATTAGACAAAATCATCTATGTAACTTAAATATGTAAAATTCTAGTAACAATTTTATTTAATTGTGTCATATATTGTATCACAAGTGAGTGAATATCATCAAAAAATAGAAAACCAGACAGGCTGTGAATCGCCTGCAAGATCGAATGATTCTCATATCATAACTTGCTTCCATTTCTGCCTGTGTTCCATTATTCTGTCAGGCGGACTGCCTGATGCAGCTACTGGGGCTGCCAAGTATTTGTGCCCTTACCTTCTGCTCTCTGGACAAGTCTGAGTGTAAAAGCATTGCCTATGAGGGGGCAAATGAGATGAGACACTCAGATGGCCACGTGTATTATTCATGAGTCACCCCTGTTGAGTGGGCAGTTATTCAGCATCCAAATCCCAGATGTGGTTCAATCTATGCTCCATTCACTGTCCTGACTGCTGGCCATTGATCACAAGCAAGGGCTGCTGAATAAGCGCAGGGGCTTTATGTTATAAGGCTCAAAGCGCCTCACTGATAGCACAAGGATCCATCATTGGACTTTGAAAACGGGCCAGATTCTGCTCACTGGAACTGATCAGACAGGATGAGAGGAGATGTACCAACAACAATCACTAAACAGAACCAGCGTGGTGCGCAGCTGAGACGTGTCAGCAAAGTGTTGAAGGTCAGGTATCCACACAGAGCACCAGTGAAACGGAGTGTATGCAAGCAAGCATCTCCGTTTGGAATCAATAATATTATGATCTCTCTCTCTCTCTCTCTCTCTCTCTCTCACTCACACACACACACACACACACACACACACACACACACACACACACACACACACACACACACACACACCGTGAGAGTGAAACAGAATGCACAAGCAAATACACTGATCAGCTATCTCTCTGAAAGGTGCCACAGGCAAGGTACCACACTCCAATAGTCATCACACTCTAAACGGACAGTTGAGCACAATGAATCACTTGTCCAATTTAAAAATCAATCATATAGATGGCCAAATGTGACGTCTGCATTTGTCAGAATAATGATCGTCAATCATCGAAGTTACAGAAGTACTGTGTGATATGAAATACAAATAGTCATTCCCATGTCAGCTCCCTTGCAGAGACATACTGTATATACAGGGGTGACTGTGGTCATTAAATACACCCATCTAACAATCACATGTCCACATTGGCTCGCGTCCACTTTACTGTTTTATGCAAATGGAAAAAATTTCAAACCTCTCACACTGAGCTTGACTTATTTGAAGTTCACACTGTGGGATGCTGGGAAATGCTTGAGTGAATCACAGCCATTTTAACTGATTTTCTCAACATTTTAAAAAACACTTAGTGCCTCTCAGCACCTTTTTGAGGCTGTCAAATTTATATTAAATATTAAATTTCAGCATATTTCTGAGGGACCATATTTCAATTCTCTACTTACTCCCAATAATCTCAGTTGTCAAGAGAAGAAATTAGCCACAATGTAAGAGCAACGCTCGAATATCTTTTTTTTTCCCCCTACAGGCTAAATAAGAGATAAAATTATTTTTCAGCTCTGCAGTAATTACAAGTCATTCAACTCAACTGTAAAAGTAAAATGGCGAGTAAACCAAGCATGACATGCATAGGCTTGAGAGAAAAGGTGAATATTTTTGCTGTCTAAGGCATAAAGATGAATAATGGTCTTATCAACAAAGGACAACACATCCCGCCGTACTGGGATCTAATCACTGCTCATCTCTTCAGTTTGTGTATTTCCTGTACCTCCGCTGGAAAATATGTCATGCAGTTCTCTGTACTGTAACTGACAGCCTAGTCATGTTCTAAGACTCATGCTTTATTGCAGCGGTCTCTGTACAACACACAAAAAACAAAACAGGAAGGTGAAAGACAGTGAATGCATCAGCAGTATTTGCAAAAAGTCACAATATAGCCACAAGGGACACGCTTGTCATTAAAACAAACAAGAAAAGAACTGATGAGTGCATTAATCAGACCGTAGCCAAGCATTAATCGTGAACTGCAGTCCATGGCATTCCTCCCCAGGAATGGTTGCACCTGAGGGAGGGGGGATTATCACAGCTCTACGGTGGAGCTCCCGTATCTGAAATCTACCTGAGCTCATCATTTCTGCGCCTCTCATAGAGGCTGAGGCTGGACATCAGCATCAAATCTATTGCGCTGTACTGACATCAATGCCGTGCATCTCAAATTATTAATTAAATATATGCAAGCATAATCAGATGCAGACATGGGGAGATCTTTGGGACAGGTACAATGGAATTGAACCTGAATTTAAATTGCAGATTTCTCCATTCTTTTAAATTCTAGCTATGAGCAAAATGTTGTGGTCATAGAATTTTTGCACCACCTTGCACTTTTGCAACTCTGTGGTGATACAAAGCTTGTACAACCCTGACTCTTCTTCACAGTCCAGACTCTCAGCAAATGAAACAGACTTTAAACACGCCTGTGCCTTAGTTTTCCAATCAAATAATGCAGCACAGGTTGCAGCACAAATGTGTGGACAGACTAAGAAAGAGATAAGATGGGAGCACATGCCGTGTTGTGTCGTCAATGCCTCTACACAGATACACAAAATGTAAATGCCACACTTTTTAAAAGTCAAGCAAAGTCCAACTCCAGCCTCCGTATGTTTCATTAACTTTTGTTAATGCAGTTGCTTGTGGCCCCAGGGTATTTCTCAATGTTCAATGCACTTTTGCAGAAATAATAAGATCTATCAGTCAGCGCAACGCAAAAACAGCTTAATTTGCAGAATAAAGGTCATTGGAGCTCTTACATCTGAAGGGCCTTGACAGAGAGCTGTGTTCAAAACAACAAACTCAAGAAACACTGCCTCAAAATATTATAGCATAGCGAGGTGTTTACATGTAGTTCTCCCATTCCGTGTCACATTTATAAAGCTGAGCTGACTATTATGATTTGCCTTGTGAAGTGGACTCAACACATTCATTATGCTTCTTCCCACTGTGTGTGCTACACATCCCAAGATGCAGCTGGAGACTATTCACACAAGCAGCAACATATCTGGCCTGTGAGGGAAACTATTACTTAGCACAGATGCTAATGAGGCTTTTCAAATCTTTTAATTCACATGTAATTAAGAGATTATTGAGCTTGTGAGTCCAAACCACCAGCTCATCAAGTGTTAATTGAATTTATTGAATAATCAAATAATGAATTTCTGTCCTCTGAATCAAAAGGAAATGTAAGTTGTGTTTACACACTCATCTGAGGTATTCTCTCTCTATGTCTAATCTACATTGTGAATTGCTAAAATAAAATTTCTGTTCACTAAAATCAGTTTCTGCCTATTTGCCGATTGAACAAATCAATGCGAAGGGAGTTGAAGTTGTTAGCCTTCCACAGCCGTACTCATTCATTAATCAGCACTAATTAAACATATTGACTGAAGCAAACATCAGAGCTTCAAGTTGAATGGGTTCACTAGACTGTAAAGTGCACATATTAAGAACCAAACTGTCAAGTACACAAGACACCTTTGTGTCCTTGAGGGATATGCTCCTTTAGAGTAGCTCAGAAAATGAGACAAAGATGTGTCTACTCGCTTTTCATTAAATTACTTTAGAATTCATGGTGGCTCTGTGGCAAATGCAGTCCTTGGCTCTTCTGAGGGCTGGGCCACTGAAGCTGAACTGAGTATCAATTTGTTTACTGGCAGCATGACCTCTCGTTGCTGGAAAAAGTTGTATAAAATCACAGCTTGAACAACTCTAACACTGGAGGGCCACCAGATGGTAGACAACAACAACAATATACATATCACCACATTTAATGAATGGTCGTTTAATTAGAAGGGGGAAACAACTTCAAGTTCATTCATCATGTTAGAGTACTTCCAGGGGCTCGCCATCCCCAGCAGACTGACACTGTTGTTGTGAGTCACAGAAAAAGTAAGCACTATCAATATAAATAAATGATCTGCAAACGCAAAGGAATATTTTTAGAATTACATTACAGTTATTGATGTGCATTGTTTTTCACATTGCTGCACACAGTAATTGTGATAAAAATCATTGGCCGAATAATGTTGTCGATAGACTACTGAATTATTTTTAAATAAGGGGCTATATAATTTATCAGATTAACTGCATGACTAAAAACATTATCCTATTTTCAAGTTAAAATAAACAAAATTAAAACCAACTAGGTTAACTTGAAAATGAATTGCAAAGCAGAAATAATATTTTTACTGATCACGTTTCAGACGTAGATTGTTTTTATCAAAAAAATATTAAAAAAGTAAATTTCCACATCTGGTCATATTAATCATACATACTGTTATGGAAGTCATAAAAAACAGAAAATAGTTTTTATGTAAAAGTGCAAAGTAATTCTAAATTAGAACTGGCTTTGGAGAATGTGAATTAGTTGTGCATACAGATGCGCTGTCATTGTTAGTTATTTGAGGGGAAAAAAACAAAGCTCAAATTCAGAATTGATTGAAGACTAAATGTGTAGCCACAAAAATTAAAAAAACAACAACCTGATGTCATCAAACGAAATATAGAACAAGCACATCTAATTCTTTAAAAACGTGTTTCATAACTAAGTATTGATCTCAGAGTCAGGACAAATGTATGCCCCCTCATGAGAGAAGTAATTTTAAAACATGATAAATTACTTCAATGGAGATGTTGATGTTGTGTATGGGCCACGGGGTGCTCCTGCACAACAACACAACAACTAATGGAGAGATTTTCACCAGATCCGCCACAAATCTGATACAAACAAAAAAAAATCATTGGTTTGGTGTAATAAAAGCTTTCATAATCTGTTTATTTTTCCTGAGAGAAAATCAGCAGCAGTTATAATTTCATTATTAATCCATGGTGCCAATCTGCTCATTGACCAACAGACCAATGCAAGTTTAACCAGCTGCTTTAGCTTGCACTCTGTTGCCATCTAGTGGACCACAGGTATACTGCATATGATGATCCCGTGTGAATCAGAATGTTCAGCACTGGTGGATTGCCTCTGGATTCTCTCCTCATCCTTGACATTGAAGGACACCAGATTATCTGAACTTTTCATCGAGGTAATTATACTGGACTTGGAAACCATTGCATTTCATAAGTGTCTGATGCGAAACTTAATAGAAACCAAGAAATGAATGATGATTTTGAGAATTATCAATTACAACTTGAGGTACTTAATCCTAACAAACGTCTTTATTATTATTATTATTATTATTATTATTATTATTATTATTATTATTATTATTATAAGCACCCACTACATTGCAAAAAGCTTTTAAATCTCTTCATAGTTTTCTGGCAGAACATTCAGACTATGAGGCATGTAAAAGACAATGCATGGCTGCAGTGGATTATAAAACTCTCCAGTCCTGTTCTTTGGCAAAGCATTCTCATTTCCATGGGATAGACTCTCCAATAGCCTAATTAATTAGAAAGCACAATTTGTCAAATAAAGCAGGCAGCAATGATTTCCAAGTTGCTGGGGGCCTCTTCATAAACACACACAAACAGATGACAAAATCTATTTATCTCAGTAAAACAGCTGCAAAGCCACCACACACACACACAGTCGATGGTTACTGGCACGTCTGCATTATCAGAAGCCTCCGTCGATTAAGTGAACGTTTATGTCTCCGTTTCTTTCAAAATGAATTTGAACTCACCCTTCAGGAGACTTGAGATTTAAAGTTATCGCCCTAAACAAAGCACAATTCAGCAGGTCCGCTGCGTAACGAGGTCTTCCATCTTTAATTTGCGCAGGAAACTCGCAGCCTGGAGCAGCTTCGGTTGTTTGTGGAGTTCAGACTGGTTTGTTTCATCACACAGCAAAGTGCTGGACTCAGCGGTGGTGTGAGGTGTGAGGTGCCGCCGCTGCGTCCTCCCTCCTCTGTCTCTCTCCTCTTCCTCACGGGGTGAAGCGCGGCCCACTTTAAACTGTGGTGACGTCATGGGCGCTGATGCTGATCCTACACGCCCCCCACCCCCTTACCCTCAAGACCTACACCTTTATACAAACACACACACACGCACACACACACACACACACACACACACACACACACACACACACACACACACACACACACACACACACACACACACAGCAAATTTCTGTTAAATTGTGAATGAAACAGCTTTTAATATATTTTAACAGGTACACAACCTGTTGAGGGTCTCAAGAACCTTCTTTGAGCATCACTCAATAAATAAATAGATAGATAGATAGATAGATAGATAGATAGATAGATAGATAGATAGATAGATAGATAGATAGATAGATAGATAGATAGATAGATAGATAGATAGATAGATAGATAGATAGATAGATAGATAGATAGATAGATAGATAGATAGATAGATAGATAGATAGATAGATAGATAGATAGATAGATAGATAGATAGATAGATAGAAAATAAATAATATAAAACATCAAGTTAGATTAGGCTGAATGACTTTTCTTTGTATTCAAGTAATTGTAACAGCTCCACTTGTCTGAACAGATCCTCACCTCTTGGTGACAGACAGACATTCCATCTTAAAGCTTCCATCTTAAAGAGAGTCTTGACAGACTGATGTTTCAGGCATCAGTGAACTCACACTTCCCAATTCTAATGTTTCCCAGGGCTGACAAGATTCGTCTTTTGATTTTCCGCATGGAAAATTTAGAATCCTGGCAGTGAATTTTCTATACCATGTATAGTATAGAAAATTTAAGTATACTCTCTCTCTCTCTCTCTCTCTCTCTCTCTCTCTCTCTCTCTCTCTCTCTCTCTCTCTCTCTCTCTCTATATATATATATATATATATATATATATATATATATATATATACTGTATATATGTGTGTGTGTGTGTGTGTGTGTGTGTGTATATATATATATATATATACACATACACACACACACATATATACTGTATATACATATATCTATATATATACACACACACACATACTACATTTTCTTTATTGTAAAACAATCCAGAACAAAAAATTAACAAGTGGACACAGCGGTACGTATATAGGAAGTGATATATTGCAGCGATATAAATATTGTGGATCTGTGCCTACTGTCCATCCTCATTCTCTGCTAGGAAAATCAAAAGCAGAAGCCCAGAGCTTGAGCAGAGAGGGATAAACTCCCCATGTTGCAAAAAAGTAGACATCACTCAGAGAGCCGGACCACACACTGAGGCAGCTCAGCATCTATCATCAATGAACATGAATATAATGGTCCTATGATACTTTGACTTACATAACAGCTAAGGATGACTGGCTACCCCTCTAATTTGGAATCACAACAAGATCATTACTGATTTGTTAGTTATTCAAGAAAATGTCACTGATGATGCAGCTCAATAACCCTTGAGGATTGTTCAAATCAACCAAACTGAAACAGCACTGTATCATTGCCAGACAACCTCTGTTATTATTTGCTGGATTTCCTTGGATACAAACCATGTATGTGTGGTAGGTGTAGTCGCGTCACTTTGTGCTTTCTGTCCAACAATTGTAGGTGTTAGCCACAAAGTCAGAAGTAAAAATCTTGTAATTGCCCTGTTAAAAACATGACCTCTTTGACCACGGTAATCAGTAAAGGTTTTTTTATTTTTTATTTTTTTAGATATGGTTGGAAGTGATTGAATTAAATGAAATAATTATTCATATTGTTTTGCAATGTCTCCCTGTGTAAAATGACTATAGATACGCACTCAAATGTAGCAGAGTGGAAAGTGACAAATGGCATGAAATAGCAGGAATGAAATAAATGAAAGTTAAGTATGTATTTAGTTTCACCACTGTGTGTATGGGACTAGATTGGTGCTCTCTCCATATGTTTGCCTTGAACTCATGCAGTTCAGCACTGCCTGAAACCAAACATGCAATCCTCCTACTTGTGAGTGAGTTCATATTTCAGTCATTTACTCGTACGTGTTCAGCTTCAGTCCAGCTTTTCATATTTTATCAGAAATGTGTTTGCAGTCACACTGAATGCATTCAGTCCTCTGTGTGCCGCCTTTGGCCCTGTACCAGATAAACTACATCTGCCCAAAAGAAAAAATAGACAATGTTGCTGAGCATCTGTGTTAGCTGTGAATTATCTTACTCAAACAGAGGGCTGCAGAACCACATTCCCATGGTGGCTGGGTAAGAGACAAAACATGAAAATCTAATGTACCTCTCAAGAATTGGAAAATATTTTCTACTTTATTTATTCCTTTATTCTAAATTTTCCAATACTCTTGAAGCAAAATTCTTTCTTTCATCTTTTTTAAAATTGTTTTCATGCTTGATTATTTGTCAAATGTAACATTTTCAATTTATATATCTTTTTTAATGCTTGTCTGTATCAGTGCCAGACATTTAAAAAAAAGAGGCATAGTCACCAAAACAAATTTCAGGCATTTAAAAAGTAGTAGTAGTACATTTTTTCCCCACCAATACTTATACTGTGCTCCTGCAAACTGGAAGAACTCACAAGGTGAAGTAAACCCGAAGGAAACAACAGGTTGTGTAACAGGTGACTCTGTTAAATCCAGAGTGAGAAAGGAAACACAAACTTCACACGAGATTCAATCCAACGCTACAAAACAAATAATACCTATTATAAAAGTTATTTCAGTAAGTAAAAGAAGTGAATGACTCCCCACATGTCCTACCCTGACTGTTCCATCCGGTTGCAAAATATCTGTGTTACTCATTGGACTGATTTGAATGTTGTCCTCTCTTCTCTTTTGGAGCAACAGCCTGCTTTTATCTGCCGCCTCAGAAGACTCCTTTGTGGTCTGCTGTAATCCCTGACCATAAATCCCAAAGTCTCCAAACAAAGTAGTAGTGGATGAGGCAACAAATCCACAGTATCAAACAAGACATAGCGTATACTGGGTTTCCAGCACTGCAGCTTGTCCTCAATCAGTGTTTCTGAGCTTGTTCCTTTTATGTCTCATCTGCTGTCTCCTCGTGGCGTAGCGCAGCACCTCAATGTCTGTCGCATGAATATCACTGGATTTAAGTCATAGTGCTGCTGGTGGCCTTTATGACATCTGTTGAAATTCAGTTTCCATCATCTTAAATGTGCTGTGTAGTGATTCCTGACATTTTACTGCCTTCTCTCTTTCTGATTCAGGGGTCAGTATACCAAATGACTTATTTTAAAGAAGAAGAACGAAGAAGAAAGATCTTTATTTGTCATTATACACAGATGGTACAACGAAATTGCAAGGCCAGATGGAGAGTTGGTCCAGATCCGCTGCACCTTGGTTGAACAAGAAACAGCAAACAACAAACAACAAACTTGAAGTTATACAACATTCCAGTTTTTAAAGAAATGAAATGATTGACTTAAAGAGTTTGACAAGCTGATTGGTAGATGTTAAGAGTATGATCATTAATTGAGTTGGAAGCAGGGAGGAAAAAAAATAAGAACGTAATATACGTAATATAAATTAATATGTCAAAAAGAAATACTTGAACATATATTTGGGGAGATTTTTCATTTGAGACCTGCTTCTAAAAGCTCTGTTGCATTAAAATGGAGAGGACTGTAATGGAGGTTACGTGATCTTCGTGTCTGCCTGCGTACAGAACATCTGAAGGGTTTAAATGGATTTCGGTGACATTTTGTGGAGAGATAGGCCTAAATTTTATGCAAATTTTGATCCAGACTGGATTGGAAATGGTTTGTCTCACCGATAGTGTTTAGTTTAATAATTTACTGCATTTCTTAATAAATAAAAAAAGCTGATGCTAAAAAAAAAAGAAGTCACTCTCATTGTAACAAAAAAGTAGGTTTAGGTGCTCCACAGCAATTTATTTATTTTTATTTTTAAAAGTAAATATTAATTCATGTTTAAATTTTTGGTTGGAAAATCAATATCTCTCTGATGACATTTACTATGAGTTTTTGTTGCTTCTTGGTCTGAAAAGTCTTAATATTTAATGACACTAGAGCTGCTAGAGTTACGTGAACTGTCTTGTTTAATTTGTGGTGTTCACAGTTTTAAAAAGTGTAATTCCAGAAACACAACGTATTTGGAGCAACATAAACAGTCTCTACTACTCTGGATAATCCACAAAACTCAAAGTCAATGATTTTTACTGTAAATGCTCTCTAACACTAAAAACACGGCCATAAAATCTATTGACAGCAAAGATACTGGATTATCCATTGCAGCAGAGACACTGATGTGGAAAGATCATCCCCAGAGACGTTAAAACATATAAAAAAAGTATCTGTTTTAAATAATACTTTGGATTTAATAGAATTTTTCCACAAAGAAAGTTAATTAAAATTAAATCCACTCCTTCCCTCGCACAGGAAAATTCATATGTATGATTCACATCAAAGGTTTAACACTCTGGCCCAACATATATCCTGCTTCACAGAGAGAGTTTATAATGTGGTAACTATATTTGATGTCCAAAGAATGAACTAGAACCAAGGCAGTCAGAGACTGCAACATCCTGCGACACCCCTGCATTAAAAATTTTACCCTGACCTACTTTCATAGATCAAAGCATTAAATATTACAATACATCACCGCTTTGAAGTTGATGTAATAAGATGTTTACATCCTGGAAAGCGGTGATGTATTGTAATTGTCAGAGTTTGTGTGTTCGTCTGTCCGTCTGCCCGTCCGTCCATCCGCCAAATATCTTCACAACCGTTGCAGATAGAAAGATGAAACAAAAAGCACATTACTCGGGCGGCAAAGGGGATGAAAATGAGATGATGACCTTGACCTTGAGAAAACTAGGTCAAGGTCAAATTTTAAGTTTTGTACATTTTTTGCACGTATCTCAAGAAGATAAGATAAGATAAGGCTTTTTATTCAGGGAGGCAAGGGGATGAAAATTAGATCACAACCTTGAGAAAACTAGGTCAAGGGCAAATTTTCACTTTTATATCTATTCAGGTACACATCAAGCATTCATTGCTGCGACCATTATGAAAGTAGGTCGGGGTAAAATTTTGAATTCAAGGGGGTCGCAGGATGTTGCAGTCTGTGACTGCCTTGTTCTGCTTGTACATGAACATTTTAAATTTAGAGTAAAGGTGAGAGGAGAGGAACTCAGTTTCTTCATTGGACAGATGTGAGAACTCCTAATGCCAAACTGTGCTGCCATCAATCTTCACACCAGGGCTGAAACATTCAAGTATAGCTTCAAAGGTGGAATCATAAGTATTAACAATAATAATTTGAGTTGTGAATTGTACTCTCTGCTGTGGGTACTATTCATCAGCTAATGGCACCATGTCTGACTCAAGTCTGCCCAGATTGAGAGCTAAAAGCGGGGGGGGGGGTTGACTAGCTGTTTGCCTGTTAGTCCAACTTCAGTATCCCTGCAACACCAAGGGATGTCTTTGAAAAATTAAATACAGCCCTGCATTATGGACATTTTGACACTCTTATATTCTCTAGTATTTTGCACCATAACGTGTGTCTCCATTTATCTCCTTTTAATTCAAATGTGAAAAAATCTCTTGGACAGTCATGTCAAACTTTACAGAGAACTACATGAATCCCAGTACAAGTCAGTGAAAAAATATGAAATGTTTTCATTTGATCAAGTATGACAACGTTTGATATATATAAGTTTGATATATTGTATCTTTTAATAAAAAGATGTATCAAACTTAAACTTTAATATATTTAAATTCAATTTGGCACTGTGCTATATTTTTAAGATTTATGCTACCTTTATCTATCTCTGGGTCAGTTACAGTAAGAGCTGGATGAATGATAGAGGTAAGGGGGGGGGGGAGTAAGCTTATTTATTTATTTATTTATTAAAATTTAAAAACCATTTATCATCTCTGTCAAACTTTGTCATTTAAGAATAATAGGATTTTGGGACCGAGAAACTTTAGGTAATTCTTGCATAGCTCAGTGGCCTTATGTTTGCCGGGACAATGTGTAAAAACAATAACAATTTTCAGATAGTGCTCAATGTCTAATTCATACGGAACGGTCAGGCTGACAGCTGGTGATTCATCCTCAAAGAAAGTCTATACTCTCTGGTCAACTGATGAAAGCATTCTCTCCTAGATCTGATTAGTTGTTTTAGCAGAGGTTAAACAGGTTAAGTTCTGGGGCTAATCCAGCCAGGAGAAGAATTCCTCCAGTCTATCCTGGGTCTACTCCACCTTCTTCTCCCAACGAGACATTCCTGGAACACCTCCTCAGGTAGGCGTCCAGGGGCATCAGCACCACTCCGAGCTCCTCCCAAATGGCTGAGCTCTTTCACCCTTTCTCTGTCCAGTCTCCCTGTGGAGGAAGCCCACTTCAGCTGCTTGAGTCTGTGACCACTGGTGAAGGTAGAAACGTTGATTAACTGATGAAAATCAAGAGCTTTGCCTTGCAGCTGAGTTCCAGGTGGAAGCAAATCACCCCTGACCTGGAGAGAGCATTCCATCCTTCTCCAACTGAGATTCACGACCTTGGAATGGAGGTGCTGATTTTCATCCTAGTTGCTTCACACTCAGCAGCAAACTGTTCAGATGACACCATGACAGAGGTTGTGGTATCATAACATCACATTCGAAAAAAAAAAAATTGAAGCAGAAAAAGAAACCTAAATCTATAAGATTGGACATCCTCTGTGTCGTTGCTGGAGCAAGCAATTCTGTCTGTAAAAATTCTGAACAAAATGTGTGACAAAAGGAGTCCAGCTGTCCTCAAGGAGGCAAACGTTTTGAGTGTGAAAATGGCAAAGACATTAAAGAATCACAGAGATTTCCACATTGCAGTGACAAGCAGACAAAGTGGTATTTACAATATTTCATTTCTGGCTTAAGTTTATTTGCATTTGCTTTTTTGTTGGTCGGCACAAGTCCATAAAGCACTTAGAGACTCCTATCATCCTCTTCTTTATTCAAATGGGTGAATTTTCCTATTCAGAAAACATTTCAATTGTCTCACTTCTTGTATTGTATTGATCAGAGGACACTCATGAGTTGCTTTATATTTATCAACTGATTATTTTTGGCTGATTCACTTGCACACATTTCCCGGGCTGTGATTTGTTAAACAGTGCAGGATGGGGTCCAATTTAACTCCCATACACCACCATCCATCACCAGCAGAGGGGGGCGCTGTCCTACGACAGAAATACTATCCGGAAGCTGAACGTAAACATTTCGGTGACGTTCTTCTCCGGATCATTCACATCCACCCATTAAGAAGAACATCAGCGGCTCCAGCTGATGAGTTCCAGGCAGACAGCCTCCCCGCGTCGGTCCGTGTAGCCCGTGTGTGCGCGCCATTCCTCTGCGCTCTCTGCCGCTTTGCATCCACGCAGCTCGAGTGTTTTCACGCCAGCTGCTTTCCACTGTGTAACATGCAGAAGAGAAGGAAGCCAGAGCCGATCCAGCTCAACCCGATCCCCGATGGGAACACCATCAACGGCACCGGAGCCACAGAGTGAGTGTCCTGATCCATTTACTACACGCGTCCTACGAGAAGGAGGGTAACGTATGACTGATTGATCCCCGGTGGAACATTCGTGTTCAATATATATAATAAAGACTACTGCAATAAAATATACTTAGATGGATGAACTTCTCTCTCAGGTCTGAAATTCAATCTCTGCCCCAGGTTTATATGTGTGGTTTGGGCTCCAACTAATGGTCGCCTTCATTTTTATCGATTCATATGTATGGAAATGGTTTTTGAATGATGGAATCATTGATTATCTAAAATCCAAGAGCCCAGGGTGCAATGTTCAAAAAGCCCATAATTCGAAAGAGCAGTAGAAGTGAAACACGGATTCTTCATTACCCAGTTGGCTTTTATTCATGAATCATTTATACCATCAAATGTAAGAAATTTGTAAAAGCAAACTGCCCCCAAGTGCAAGTTATAACCATCAAACAGAATTTTCTGTGAGAGTAAATGTCTAACAGAGAATACTTGATATTACTGATTTGATGGTCAGGTTTGAAAAATAATAACAATAATAATAATAATAATAATAATAATAATAATAATAATAAAACAAATAATAGAAGTGAGTCTTCACATCTGAGGAACAACTGTTAAAACAGAAGATCCTGTTGTTACAGAAGAAGACACCAATGAAGCATTTTTGTGGTTTATGAGTGAGACCAACTCCACTGAGAACTGGAGGAGGTTGTTTTTTCTGTTAGTCTGTTTACTTATCGACAAGATATTTCAGAAACATTAGTAGATGGACCTGAGAAAGCATTTATTTCATTTTGATTCAGTCATAGATTCACGTTCTGGGTCACTTCTTCACTACAATGTTGCAAAATACAGATTTTTTTTGACATGTAGTTAATATATTATTTATAGAAATGATAAAAATGAAAATTTTTTGGTATGAATGGCATATGATGTCTCACCAAAACATTCAGTCTGGTGTAGATCTTTGTAGGTGGTTAATATTTCTTGGGTCACAATGTGGCATCTGAGAAAGGACAAAACATGGAACTGCCTCAGTCAAAAGGCTTTGGTTAAACCATTATAAAAAGTCATAATTTTGTTCTTTACTCATAAAATACTGGTAATAAACATCTCATCGGAGTCCAAACACCAGACGTTTCCAGGGACACGGAGTTAGCTAGTCGCCTGTTATTTAATCTGACATGATCCAGATCCCAGTAAAGACACAACATTGTGGTGACATCACCTCAATGTGTGCTGTACCCTTAGGTTGTTGCTGCAGATCATTGTTTTGACATAGTATGGATAGGGTTTTTTTTATATAGTTCTGGTTTTCTTGGCAGTGGCGAAGTGTGTTAGTTTGTAAATTAATTGTTAGTTGTTAATTAGTTTAATTTAAATATTACAGCTGCTAATTCCATTTATAGTTTTACAAGTATTCACAAATCTTTTCAGAGACAGCAGACATGATCTCTGTGCTGATCGCAGTGCTTTAAAGTGCTCTAAAATTTTACATTAGCTTGTTCCAACCATCATTTGACAAAACTGTGTTGTGATGGAGATATTGAACTTTTGTGACTCCATGTTCTTCTAGTTCTCGGTTCACTGAGAAAATAGCAGTCTGTACAGCAGCTAGATGGACCAGTGGAGAAGAGGATTACATAACATTTCATCCTCGTGTTGGCAGTTCACTAATATGTTGCAGAGGTGGAATATTTTATTGTTTCATCATTAGATCATCCATTTGAAGGCCATCTGGGTCTTTTGCAGTGAATTACAAATAAAGCAATAGCCAAAATAGTCTTATATTATTATATTTGCAACCAACATTTGTCTTTAATTATTATGTCAATGATTTTCTCATTTTACCCGGTACTAATTGACAACATCCTCCTTTTTTTACCTGCCATCTTGAATACAAACGGATAGTATTTATTATCATTTAAAGTAGCAAATTCCCTCAAAAAGGGTTGTCCATCTAATGTTCTGCCACTTCAAAGACTTATGAGTGTTTCACTCTGGAGAGACAGGTTAATACATTAAAGATAACGCAGATGATATATGATAAATAATCTGTCTGAAAGTTTTTGGCGCTCACACCGCAGTACTTTTAGAGCCCTTGCTGCTGATGAAATCAAGTTGCGTCATGCCCATAACAAGAATCTCAATGGGCTATAAATAAAGTAAATATTGTTTCATCACACACTGAAGGATTTCATTAGGATTCTGGGGAGCCATGAATGCACAGCCTTGCGTGACTTCTCAGTCGGCAGCCGTGTGACATACACTTCACAGTGAGAAAAAAAGAAACAGAAGAAATAAGTGTGTATCAGAAAGTTTTTGGAAAGACAAACTCATTAAAAACTTTCTATTCTTAAGTGTGGTTTATGTAAAATGATAGTTTCATCTCCACAGCTCTCTGAAGCCTGGAGCAAAAACCAGTGCTGCTTCAGGCAGGTAACCCAGCCTGCAGGTACAAAGATGTCCACACAGTCTGCACATATGTTTTCCTTAGCACTGCATAGAATAAAACACCTTATTAAAGGAGTATTAAAGAATACTTACAAGACAAGTGATGACTTAAGGTTTTTTTTTTAATGTCTGTAATATAATTTGTTGACAGCGATAAAGGATTTGAACCTGTTAGTGGTTTAGAAATATTGAAGTGTTTGATATTTATCTACAGTATTTTCCTCACTATAAAGCGCACCTAAAAGCCTATAGTTTTCTCATAAACCTACAGTGCACATCATAGTCCGATGCGCCTTACATATGAAATAAATTATAAAATAAGCAATTCATTAAATGTGCGCCTTATAATCCGGTGCGCCTTATGGTGCAAAAAATACTGTATTTCCTTTTTATAGTTGTGAATGTGACTTACGGTACCAAAATAAAAACAAAAGATTTGACAAATATTTGCAGGCCATTGAAAAGCCGGGCTGAACTGAAAGAGGTGTAATACTTTGCTCCACATGCATATACTTGGGACTGTCACAGTTGAGATGGAAACAATTTGGAGGAAGAGGCATCTGTAGGTTCTCACATGGTGAAAAGGGGGTGTCTTTTTTTCTGGCACTATGTTCTTCAGTTCAAGGTATCAGGTCAGCCTTCTGTGGTAACAGAACCAACAAATTAAGAGTCCTTGGGCAGCAGCTGTTCGGTGAGTCGTCAGGATTCGATCTGGGAACTTATCACTCCTTGTACATTAAATCTACTAAAACTACTAAAAATACATTGCAGAATATGATTATTTATATTTCACTGCTCCATTCCCATGAGTGCTTATTTTATTTTGGCTGATGACAGCCCGTCACCTGATACACATTTACCATTCTTATCTGTATTGACCTCAAGTAATTCCCAACAAAACTCCACCTGTTAGACCTCCTGCACGTCAGACCTCTTGATGTGTCACGGCAGTTTCTAACATCATTAACAATGGCTGTGGTCTGTTGACACGTCCAGTGTGATGACATGACAGTGAGCCAGCTTGGACAGTGGTTTGACCCGGAATCAGATCAGTGGAGTGTAAGTGTTCTATGGGCATGAGATGACGACAGGAGAGAAAATACTGTTTCAAAATAGATTTATAGAAATAATCACAAATTATTTTGGGACATTTGAACCCGTATACAAGAGGTCCATGTGGGTGACATTAGCATTGCCTGTTTTGTCTAATTCTACTCTGGTGAAAAAGGTTTATCATTACTCGCATCTAAATGCTGGCTCAGCATGAAACGACTGGCAGTCATGGGAGAAGTGTATTGAGTAGCCCAAGCAACGCCAGCCTAGTGTGGAATGTTATCAGTGGAGATCTCAGAGCAAACAAGAAACAACCTGTTTTTAGATTAAACTGTCCCATCCACAGTATATGCAGTTTCTTTAAAGCGTAAGATCCTATAAATTCAAACTGTGTAGCTGTGTAGCTGTTGTTTAACGTGCACATAGTTTTATTATTAAGAAAGGTGTTACTTTTCATGTTTGCAGGAATAAATAAAGTCTACAAACAAGTACAGTATGTGAAAAGGATGTAAATCATTAACCAACGGGTGACTTCAAATTGTGGTACTTAATCTTCATGGATTAGAAACCACAACCGTATCCTGTTTTAACACAGACATATTTGTTCCTGTTTGCATTCCAGAGATTTGCACACTTTATAAAGTATAACCTTCTCTTCACTTTAAATGCTGTTATAGTTTCTGGCCAAAAATCCAGTAAAAAGAGATAAATGTAGCCTTCTTTGTGATATATCAAACAACAATATACTGTACTGTATGTGTAACGTATATATGTAACACCCATCAGCTGTTTGCAGTAACCAAATCACACAAGAACAGTTTAAATCACTCTATATTACACAATATGTCCAGTGTTTTCACAAATCAAATATTAAAATAATATTTCCTTACTGCAGTATCAAAATGATTGAACACCTAATGAAAATCATCTCTAGGACTTCTGGCAGCGTTCCTGAGAAATCTTAGCCCATTCTCCGAGTACAAAAGCCTCCAGTAGAGTAATATTCTTGTGTTTATATGTTGCAACCTTCATTGAATGCTGCCAAAGAAACACTGTGACTTCCTCCAGAGTGATCCAGGACTTCTTCTGAAACCAAACCTCAGAGAACTTTGAGGCTTGCTTAGGATCACAGTCTTTTTGGAACATCCAGTGATGTCAGAGCTTCATCTTCCACGCAGACTGTGTTTTCCTGATACTTGTTGGATTCCATTTTACCCAAACAAAAAAGCCTCAGCATTACCACCATCATAATTCACTGATGGTAGGGTGTTCTTTTCAGCATCAACACCATTCTTCCTTCTCCAGACACACCACTGATCCATAGTTTTGTTGTTGTTCAACTTATTATCTCAAGCTGATGATTCTGGCCATCAACAGACGAGACACTGATCCTGTTTTCTTATTCTGAATTTGCTGGACTCTTTGCAGTCGACTGTGACCCAAGCTTTGTATGAAAATAGAAGATTTACTGTCATCTTTGAGGGAAAACATGTTGACATCAAAACAGTGAACTCTTATGTTTACTTACGACATTTAAAAACTTTCAATTTTGTAGAATTCTATCTTACAGAAATGGATCATCTATGGCTATGAAATCCTCACAAATTCTACCAAAAATAATCTAACATTTGTGGGGTTTCATGGCCGCTTGATAGTCAAAGTTGGTAAAAACCCAAGTCACAAGACAAGATTCTAATAGTAATGCATCCAGTTATCACTGTTTACTTATTTCTAGCTCACAGTCACATATTTCTTAACAGATGGTCGGGTTTTTTCGCTGGCACTTTATGACAATCTCCAGAACTCTTTTGCATTCATGTTCTGCTGAATGTCCTTGGACACTGTGAGGATGGAGATATAAAAGCCAGCATCGTGCTGTCTTCTGCATGCATCCAGAGGGTGGGGGTTGTGGTGCGCAGCAGCTACTGTAGTCCCTCCCACATAGATATTATGTGGAGTGCATTTCAGGCTGCTCTTCTTGGTATCTCCAGCCTCTTCCACCCCCAGCTCTTGTCGAAAAAACGCCCACGCTACCCACAACCAGCTCAAACTCAGCACCGCGTCTCCATGGATATGTAGATCTATTGTGAAAAAAATAAAACCATTTAACCCTGTCTTTGCTGTGCAGTGACAATAGAGGTGCACTGCTGTATGACTTAACTTTACATTAACAAACCTACATAGAGATTATTTCTTAACTGTAGACTTAACTGCAGGAAAACAGACCTACGTATTATTTCTTTGCTTGAAGACTTTGTAGTGGTTTTCACTACACACACACACACACACACACACACACACACACACACACACACACACACACACACACACACACACACACACACACACACACACACACACACACACACACACACACACCAGCTTTGTGTTGGAGTGCGTGACAGACAAGAGGAGAGGTCATAAAGCGGCACATCAAAGCAGTTCACTCCACCATTGATTTCTCAAGGCGATGCATCTCCATGACAACAGCATCGGGGGAGCAGCAACAGCGCTCAGGGGAACTCCGAGCATCCTGATAGTGAGATCGAGGAAGAATCATTGAAACTTACCCAGAGATCCTTCCTGTCTGGCTTGTGTTGCCATCCCCCCCAGAGGAACAAGCAGTGGTAGCCGTCATCAGACATGATGCTTGGACTCTGTCCAAGGTTTCAATAATATAATAGATGCAACAGATCTGGACTCACCGTGGACCGGCACATCACTTTGGGGAAAGACCATCTGCAAAGTGTCTTTCCACAGCATGCATTAATAATACAGGAATTACTCATCTTTTACTCTGTATTTCTTTGCATTCCGTCTAAGAACAAACTTGGAGGCACTGCAGAAGAAACTAGAGGAGCTTGAATTGGATGAACAGCAAAGGAATCGCCTGGAGGCCTTCCTGACACAGAAGCAGAAGGTGGGGGAACTGAAAGACGATGACTTTGAGAAGATCTGTGAGCTGGGCGCAGGCAATGGAGGGGTCGTCTTCAAGGTCTCCCACAGACCCTCAGGTCTGATTATGGCGAGGAAGGTAAGCTGTGGTCCTGATCACTGCCTAAATAGACGGCTATAAAGATGTGTGTGCGTGTGTGTGTGGAGAAAAGGGAGACTCTGAAACTTCTATTGCCTCATGATGAGCTGGCATCTTGTTCGGGGTATACCCCGCCTCTGACCAGTAGCCAGCTGAGATAGGCTCCAGCAAATAACTGGCTGCAGATGAGATGATTGTGATTGATAGATGGATGACTTCTGTTGTTCATGTACTGTGATACAAGAGCATAAATAAAACCGGATGTCTTTTGTGTTCCAGCTGATCCACCTAGAGATCAAACCAGCCATTAGGAACCAGATCATTAGGGAACTGCAGGTGCTGCATGAATGTAACTCTCCCTACATTGTGGGCTTTTATGGAGCTTTCTACAGTGATGGAGAAATCAGCATCTGCATGGAGCATATGGTACTTATCTTTAATATTTAATGGTCACCAATGTATTTGCATGACATCAACTTTGAATGCTGCTTAATGGAGTAGTGAAAATGTTTTCTCTTCTACATACAAACCCTCAACGGCAGTTTTATCTGAAAGTGTGTGTGTGTGTGTGTGTTCATATACACTACATTGCCAAAAGTATTCCCTCACGTGCCTTCACATGCACATGAACTTCAGTTGGATCCCATTTCTAATACAAAGGATTTAACATGATGTCGATCCACCTTTTGAAACTATAGCAATGAGTTTAGTTTTGAAGAACTTGACTGGCCTTCATAGAATCCTGACCTCAACCTGACAGAACACCTTTGTAATTAATTCCATCACGGGCCTTCTCGCCCAACATCAATATCTGACCTCACAAATGCCCTTTTGCAAGAATGATTAAGAAGTTCCCATAAACACACTTCTAAAGATTGTGGAAAGCCTTCCTCGAAGTTATTACATCCCATGAAGCGGTGATGTATTGTAACTGTCAAGTGTTTGTTTGTTCGTCTGTCCGTCTACCAAATATCTTCACAACCATTGCAGACAGAAAGATGAAAGAAAAAGCACATTACTTGGGCGGCAAAGGAGATGAAAATGACATAATGACCTTGACCTTGAGACAAGTAGGTCAAGGTCAAATTTCAAATTTTGCACATTTTTTTCCACATATCTCAGGAACCGGATAAGATAGAGAGACAAAAAAAGGAATTATATTCAAGGAGGCAATGGGATAAAAATTAGATCACAACCTTTACCTTGAGAAACTGGGTCAAGGTCAAATTTTCACTTTTATATATTTTTAGGTACACATTTCTGAAACCTGATGAGATATAATCACAAAACAAAAAGCAACATTTTCAGGAAGCCAGAGTCACAAAAATGTGAGGATGTCCTTCACCTTTGGAAAACTAGGTGAATGTAGGTCAGGTTAAAATTTTGAATTCAGGGGGGTTGCGGGATGTTGCAGTCTCTGACTGCCTTGTTGGAGCTGTTATAGCTTCAGGTGGGCCGACATCATGTTAAATCCTTTGCAGTAGGAATGGGATGTATACATACATAATATATGGTTTGCCTTATTTGCTGACTGTAGGATGGTGGCTCCTTGGACCAGTCCTTGAAGAAGGCAGGAAAAATTCCAGAGAAGATCCTTGGAAAAGTCAGCATCGCTGTGAGTAACTCCGACAACTCTCTTACCAGGGTTACCAGAGTACAGATGAATTTGTGTTATCACTGAGGCATATACAGTTGTAGATCACTTTGTAATGGACTGATATGTAATATTTGTTTTCCTAGGTCATAAAAGGACTGTCCTACCTGAGGGAGAAGCATAAGATTATGCACAGAGGTGACTTTTTCATTTACTTAATATTGTGATTTAAAAACAAAATTTCCCAAGTCAATGTATTTTTTAAGTCTTGATGTGCTTTATTTTGCCTGAAATAATGTGAGGCAGTGTTGAACCACCTCAGAGTAATTACTGTTTAAAATGCATAGACTAGATCTTTGTTGCGCTCAGTGTTGCACGTACACAGGAATCATGAAAAAAGTGTTAAAGCACATAATCATGGGACAGTCAGCTCAAAGTGCACTGAAGTGTTACTCATCATTTCCTGTTGAACACTTGTCCACAACTCTCTTAAAGTACTGCATTCCCTTCTTTCAGATGTCAAGCCATCCAACATCTTAGTGAACTCCCGATGTGAGATCAAGCTGTGTGACTTCGGCGTGAGCGGACAGCTCATAGACTCCATGGCGAACTCCTTCGTGGGCACTCGCTCTTACATGTCGGTGAGTTACAACAATCCCACACACTCTTTGGGGTGTCTGTTAAAGGTAAGGCTGAGGTTTATGGGGCTACAGTAGCTGGAGTTCAGCTGACTTGAGTCTCACCGGCAAAGAGTGACTGGTTTTATACAGACATCCTGTCGAGTCAGCTGAAATCTTTTGAGCATCAGTGATAACAGACGAACCACATGGAGAGACAAGCTGTGCTGTTTCCATTATTCATACCACTGATGAGCAAATGTTATGCTGAGCTTCATTTGCTTTTTATTTTCTCAAAAACTAATTAAATTTAAATTTTCATGGTAGCAAATTTAATTCATGGTAGCAGAGATGTGACAGTTCATTTCCATTTCATTCGACTGCTGAAAAGGGTCATTTTGTATTTGAACATTTCCTCCATCTGTATTTTCTCTGCTTACCATTTAATAATGAATGGGGGGCAACCTGAGAACTGACAATTTTACGGTCTCTACTGGATCATATCACCAAAATTTTTGTTTTAAAGATTTTACTCGCATTACTCATATTCACATACTTTTCCTTTGTCCTGTTTTGTCATGCTGCTGTTCTGATAGTCGGTTCTGCCCAGACTAATGACATGTGTGTTCTGCAGCCAGAGCGTTTACAGGGCACCCATTACTCGGTTCAGTCAGACATCTGGAGCATGGGTCTGTCCCTGGTGGAAATGGCCATCGGGCGCTTTCCAATTCCACCGCCTGATGCGAGGGAACTGGAACAGATTTTTGGCTTTCCAGTGGAAGGGGAGGCAGCTTCTACCGGTTCTTCCCCAAAGCCACGGCCCCCTGGGCGCCCAGGCAGCTGTAAGTCTGAGACGACACCAGTTCAGCATTCAAAAGCTGAATACCACCTTTAAAACTGATTGAATATCATATGGACTGTTAAAATGAGACTGTCAACATCAATTGGCAAGCTGTAATGTAATGATTAGTACAGAAATGAATTTTCACTTATGTTTTTTGCACCACACTAGCATATGGATCTGATAGCAGACCACCGATGGCCATATTTGAGCTACTTGATTACATAGTTAATGAGGTAAGCAATGGTAACATCCTGTACACTTGCATTAATTCACTTGACAGCAATTTAATTAGATCAGTACTAACTAAATCTATTTTCAGCCGCCACCAAAGCTCCCTGGTATATTTGGCTCTGAATTTCAGGACTTTGTCAATAAATGGTATGTGAACGTGTTTTTTAATCTTCAGACCCAATGGTTACCATTGTTTTTGTCGCGCCACCTGCTGGTGTTAAAGTGAACGACATTCTGCTCTGGTTTGTCTCCCCTGCAGTTTGATCAAAAATCCAGCAGAAAGAGCAGACTTAAAACAATTGATGGTAAGTATGCATGTCAAGCGTTCTTCACTATTCATCCCTTTATTAATGAACAAATTCTCTCTTCTTCAGGTGCATTCCTTCATCAAACAGTCCGAAGCAGAACAGGTTGACTTTGCAGGCTGGTTGTGCAGTACTATCGGACTAAATCAGCCTGGGACACCCACCCATGGGTTAGCAATGTGAAGTCTGTTCTCTAGTCAACCCAAGATCCTCTAATGGCTGAATTTTTAATGTTTATAATGACACTAAAATTTTTAAAGTTGTGCAATCAATAGTTGTACTTAGCATACAAACTGCTGTACCAAGTGAAATTAAAAATGTATTGTGCAATTGTTGGGGCTACACTGCAGGCCTGCCTGATAAGCCATCATCTTTTCTAATGATCAAATTATTTGTGATAAATGCTGCTCAGCCTGTGTGCTTGACATTTTTCTTGACCTTGTGACCATACAGAGCAAAGTATTTACAGCTGTAAGCTTTTGTGAAACAAAGTCCTGTGAATTAAACTTTTGAATGAGAGGTCTGACTCATTTATTTTAATCAGCTGATTTATTCATCACTGAACTCCTGTCTGTAAAAGATCCAGATTTATGCTGTGGGTTTGGCAGGTGCTGCTGCCTTCTTGGGCAGCTTCTTCTTCTTGGGTTTCAGCATCTTTGCCTTGATCTATGAAGAGATCGTAAGAGACTTCAAGCTCACCTACTATTACAGTATAAAACAGCCTCCAGCTCACATTTTTTATGTCCTTACCTTGGGGTCATGCTTGAGGATGGCATGACGTCTTGCTGTCTTGGCATAAGGGTTCAGCTTGAGCATTATCCTCAGGTTCTTCAGAGGGTTCTTCTTCAGTACTCTGCGGTTGATCTTCTTACTGCAATAAAAATATAGCGGTCTTAAAACATGGACTTAAAGAGCTGAAAGTTCCTTATCAACTTTGCATTTCTCAGGACTTCCATAATAATCAGGATTCAGAAACACGGACCTGAAGTGGAACATCATCATAGCCAGCGAGCTTGAACAAATCTTAAGAACTGAACAACACTTACTCAGGTGCACGAAGTGCTTTCTGGATCTCCTCGCTCTTCAAGATCCTGCTCAGGTCTGTGTTGGTCATCTTGTGCATGGGCAGGCTGAAATAAATAAAAGCCACCAGCAATTTAACATTCTGGAAACAACGAAAACTGTAAACAGACAAGTGATGTGCAGACTCAGAACTTCGTTAAATATCACAGGATTTCAAAAACACGGACCATGAAGTGGAAGCTCATCACTGAAAAGCGATCCTAACTAGTTGTGCAGTGCAGCTGCTCCATCACTCACTTGTAGCCAACCTTCAGAGAGGCTGGTTTACGCCAGGTTCCGTACAGCTCATCCAGTTTGCGGAAAGCACTTTCTGTCCAGATGCAGAAGCGTCCAACATGTCCTCCAGGTGCAAGCCTCAGGAGGTTCAGTTTGTTAACATTCTGCAGAGTGATGCCTTCGCAATATTGAAAAAGTGTGAGATACATGTTTGAGTAGTGCTGTTCTCTTTCACTCTACCACGAAACTGCAACATCTAATCATTGTATCCCTGCATGAATGAACAGCTCTTGGTTTTGACAGCACGCTACTCAAGACCTTTTGACTCAATTGTGTCTTAATGCATTTTCAATACTGACTGCATGTGAACTGCACATTTTAAATAATTACTAAATGTCTGATAAACATTTAAAAACATTTGATCATGTGCCACACCTGGGATATTTCTGAAGGCTTTGGTGACACCAGCATCTTGGTTGTAGATGATGCATGGTCCTCTGCGTTGGATGCGCCTGCGATTCCTCATCTTACCCTTTCCAGCACGCATGCGCTGAGAAGCGTAGACCTGGGAACAACATTTTTTAAAGCCATTAAATGACATAGGAAATTGGGAATACATATTGTACCTTGTATATGCAATTTTTACAAGCTAATGAACCTCTTATCCAATCCTCCCTGGAACACCAAAGTTCAGTTTTAAAGTCACATCCCATATTAAAAGTCAGATTCATGTTAAGTGTTTCAAAATATACTCAAATTCTGTTGAAACTTCCTTGGGCAGGGGTAACATAAAAGTAAACGTAAAACAAAATAACTTACTTTCTTGATGTCATTCCAAGCTTTTAGTTTTTTCAGCAGGAGCACGGCCTCCTTGGTCTTCTTGTAGCCCTCAACTTTGTCTTCAACCACCAGTGGAACCTCTGGGATTTCCTCAATACGGTGTCCTGAAATATAAAACCATCAAATCAACAAAAGATACCCAGAGATATACAACCTGTGATTGTCGAAGACTGTTACCAGTTTGCTCAGACTTGAGAACACATCAATTATCTGTGACAGCTTTAAGACAGCAGGCAACTGTCACTGTTCACAGAATCAGACGCAAATTACACCATCATTGCAAATATCACGCAACACTTAAAAGTATTACAAGATTAATCTCTACAGTTTATTTGAAAAAAGTTACATCAAAAGCTTTGTCCCAAATGTTGAGTTTTTGATGCTTACCTTTGGACATCACAAGTGCAGGAATGGCAGAGGCAGCCACAGCAGAGCAGATTGCGTAGCGCTTTTGGGTTGTATTGATCCTGCGATGCCAGCGGCGCCAGGTTTTGGTGGGGGCAAACATTCGACCTCCACGACACATCTACACCAAAGTCAAGGTAGTTTAACAACTCAAGAAGCAATCAGTACCGTAATGCCTAACACTTGCTCAGACTCTACTGTTCATCAACCATCTGCACCAGCATGACAGCAGGCATACTGCCATTGGTCACAGAGTCTGACGCAAATTACACCATCAGTGCAAGTCACGACACAGATTGTGTTTACATAAAAATCAAGAAAAAGATGAAACAAATATTTAATTCTTAAATGCCAAGAAAAGGATACATTTCCAAAAGCACCCTGCCCAGAGCGGTGAGTACCACCACCTCTCACACGAGGGATACGGGCCACAGCTCTTCCGGTTCCCCAGGACTCTGCACTAGTCTGGTGACCTGAGATCAGAACAGTTCTACACTAGAATTACAGAGCACTCACAATTTCTGAACACGGGCTCAAATCCATCTAATGGAAATCTCAAACTTCTGAGTTGAAGAATGGCACAGACACTCACCTGCCAATTCACTGACTGCATAAGGCTGACGGTTGTTCTTGCGCATGTTGGTGTGAACAAAATTCACAACATCAGGGCGAATTGGAGCCTTGAACACAGCAGGCATGACCACATTCTTGCCTGCAGATTCTCCTTTCTCGGAATACACCGAGATTAAGGGTCGGGCACAGGCCTAGGATGGAGAATGAAGACAACATCAGGCGAAACCATGATGCATATTGTTACATATCAGTGGCGAGAAATGTTTCTTCTTAAATCCGTGAGAAAAGATTAACTTAGTCACTGATATAACCTCGTGGTATGTCAACTAAGTGCAACTCGGCTTCACGCACATAATCTATTAAAATTAAGATCCACGGACACAGACCTATATCTATAGACATACATAAATGTAAAGTTGTAAGAGAAGGCTGCTGATGGTTTAGCACAGCTCGACTCTGTTTAGGTGACTTAGCAAGATGCCGTGACTTTTTTGGTCTCATTACAGACTGCAGTAACCATGTTCCGGGGAGAGCTTCATGTACAGATTGGCTTCAAAGTCGAATTTCATACATGTCACTGAGAAGCAACATCCATAAGCCCACTTCAACATATCACCGAAAGCTCAGTCACACGTGTACGTTAGCCGGAGCTGTTCGTCCAAAATGGCTCCTCGTGTTAGCTTCCCTAGCTGGGCCATTCCAGCTCTGCCACATGCTTTTCACGTAATCTTTCCCAAGACGGAAAATACAGTATTGCTCGGGGGTTATATACTATCAAATAAAACATACTACATCCTAAAGCTTACTACAAACAAAATTGTGGGCAATTTCTCACCATTTTCGTAGATTACTTTACGGCTCGCCGGGAACAACGCTCCACACGCTATGGCGGCCACAGTAAAAAGGAAGTTGGTGAATCGTCCCGACCGGTTTATGCCTCCGCTTTACGGATTTCACTTCCGTCGCCAGAATTTTTCGACTATGACTTACCTCTCACAACCACGTAAATTATTATTTATATTGATAAAGAGTAAACAAATTACAATATTTCAATTCATATTCTCAATTTTCTGTAAAAATTACCTTGAGGTCGAGCCTGACGCTGGGACTATTTCTTTACGCCATGTTGGCTCATGATGAAAGTGTACGGTAAATATTTTTTCTTGTAAATATTTTTAACTAAATTCTTATTTAGTTTTGTTTGTTTTCATTTTATAGTTCTTGATTATATTATAATTTGCACAATTATATAGAATTTAATATGTGATTTGTAAAGTTAAAACAAGGTGATGACCTATAACCTTGTGATGTCAGTGCCTGTTTGAGCGCGCGACTGTCAAACGACTAACAGTAACGGCGTAAGCGTCGGGACGTATTTAAAAACGATTTCCTTGTATTTTCTCCACGGTCTGGCCTCTTAAAATGCGTTCAGAAGTGCTATCTAATGCCAGGGAGCTTTATAATACTTTACGGTGAGTTTAAGTTTGAATTGCTGTTTTTTCATGTCATTTGGTCAACGTGAAAGAATGTTCTAAGAGACTGAATGAGTTGCAAATGTTTAGCTTTATGTTCATTATTTGTTTAACCCAGGAACCATTGCGTACTTATCCAACTAAAATAAGGGTGATTATTATTATTATTATTGCTGACTTATTTATGTTGTGTCGCTCGTTCCAAGGTCTCTTCAAGAAGGAAGAGAACCATGCATTATGTATGAGGTAATTAAGAGGCTACGATTTTAACACGTTTCAAAATCAATACTACCCATTGATAACCTATTCACGTGATAGAAATAAAGTGGAAACGGTATCTGTTTCTTGCAGGAGGACATCCAAATGTCAAAAGTCAGTGATAACAGAAAACCTGTGCTGAATGTGTACTGTGACAGACAGCCTATCTTCGTGTGTGAAAAAGCTGTGAGTAATGTTGTGACTCTTCAATGATTCTCAGAGCTCTACATAGGCTATAATTTGTAATGTGTATATGAACGTACAGGTAGTCCTCGATCTACGAACACAATTGGTGAGGAGAGGTTTTTCATAAATTGAGTTGTTTGTAAGTCCTTATTTATTCAATCTAAAATCTAAATCCATAATTGCCATTTGAGGTCATTTAAATACCATTACTACTCCCTAAGACTTTCCAGGAACAATTACAGGACATAAAAGCAACACATAAAGAAATAAAATACTGTAGTACCGTAATATAACTTCCCATTAGACCCCCAGCCCTGGGGTTGGAGTCTAATGGTGCTTTTCTTTACCTTGTGCCTTGTGTTTTTGACAATACCACTTGCTTTTGCTATGATAAATGGTAAAGTATCCAAGGTACGAAGTCTGATGCGCTGAGATGCTCACAGAGACATGTACAAAAACAATGGGGGGGAGACGGGACGAGTGATGGAGATATCCATACTGTTCGGTGGGGAAACTGCAGTAGGCCGCGCCTGGTTATTCATATCTATGAATGTTCATAAGTCAGATGTTCATATATTGAGGACTATCTGTACCATAAAAAACACGAGTATTGACTTAATTTTAGAAATCAGTCTGTCCTTTATAAAAGCACCTTGTGATAGCTGCCACTGCTTTTTTGGCATGCTAATGCAGGTCTGGGATGCATCAGCGTTAAATACCTTAAATAGAAATCTGTATGCCCCATTCACCTACAAAGCAAGAAACAGTAACATAACTTTGGATAGTTTTTCCATAATGTCTAATAAATTCTCATAATGCTCACTATTTGTTATGTTTTCACTTGTTTGTTTTTCAAGGTTCCAAATGTATGTGAACCTGATGAAGAGACTGAAACATCAAACTGTGGTGAGGATGGAGCTGATGATAATGCTGATAATGCATTCCGAATAGAATTAGGTCCACAGCCTCTCAGTATCAACAAAGCAAGGTGATGAAAACTTTAAGACTTAATTGAATTACAGCTTATACTCATTGGCTGGTACAAACTGTGTGCCAAACTTCTCGTACACGACAATCAAAATGTCCCCCTTTTTACAGGCAGCTGTTGTCTTGGTACACTTTATCTCAAAATCCTAATATGACAGTTGTGGACAACATTTGTGCGCTACATCCACTGTGGGTGCGATGTGACATGTCCGATCCAGCTGGTACAACTTGGCTTGGAGCTGAAACAGTCTCCATAGACAATAATGTGTCTGGGATCAAATTATGCTCTGTCACCTGTAAAGGTATTGCTTATATTACATATCAGTTTGATGAACTCCTGTCTTATTCTGATGATTCTTGCACTGTTATTATTCAAAATCATTTTTGTCAGGCCCAACTGTAGACAGAAGAGCTCTTATGACCTTGGATGAGCTTAAACAAGAGCATGAGAAAAAGCATCACCCATCTGCAGTGAGTTAGTGTGGGCAAATTCTTTTGTAAATCAGTGTGAATGAATAATCATTGAGTTGTGTCTGCCAATTCCTCCAGATGGTGATTAATGGGAATGCCAGATACAACTTGTTTGGGTCCACTGTTGTTGAAAACACAGTGATTGAGTCACAGAGTAGTGTTAATGTGGATTTCAAATGGAACCACGTGGAGAGTATCCTTGAGACCCCACCTCTGTCCTCGACGGCAACACTGGTAATCATCAGTAATTTTCATTCAAAACATACCCCTTTTTTAAATGCAAAAAAAAAAAACATGGTATATTTTATGTATTAGCTTTGTTTATCTTTGCTCAAATACAGAATATCAAAGTTGCCAGTGGAGACACGAATAGCCCAGTGTTTGAGGTATATAGAGAGCTGGAATTTCTTCAGGTTTGTATCCCATATGAATTTAAAACAAATGAGCATCCATTTATAAGTAAAAAACTAAATATTGAAAAATTTTTAGACTCTTGCTGATGGTTTGAGAACCGGTGAAACAGAATGGATGGAACACTTGGAAAGACAATCAGCTGTGAATCTGACCAAGGCCTTCCTAGAAGGTATATGATTTTTTTAAATTAATGTGAAATCACTTTGATTTATTGAATGTTTAGAGAATTATTTTCTTCAATTATTCTTCCAGAGCTTCAAAACATTACAAAGACACTCCATGATCAGGCTGCAAAACCAGATGAGGTACAATTATTTAACAATGTATCATCCCCTTACAATATTGGACTTCCAAATTTCAATTATTTTCTGAATAAATATGATAACTATCTTCTTCAATTCTCATGAAAGACAACAAAGCTGAAGTCTGAGACAGACACTCCCATTTTCAAGTCACTCTTGGAGCGAGGCGATTTGGATTTTGTGGAGCAACTGTGGGTTCTGATGACAAAGAGTAAGAAACACAGAGTCATTTTCTCTTTTAGCGTACCTGGATTTATTGGTTTAAGTGTTACAACCAAAAAATGACAATCATGTTCCTCCATCTTGTTTAACGTTATAGGTGTGACTTCACATCAAGACATACGAGACTGCCTGAAAATGGTCATTGATGCGCTAAGATACGGCAACATCACACCCTGGGTATATAGTTATTTTTATGAAAAAAAAAAAAAGATAAAATAAGGACAAAGAAATGAACGAAGGTTTTTCTTTGTTTTATTTTAACTTCCTTTAGATTCACAGAGACAGTAGCAGCTCCCTCAGCAAACTCATCCTGCAGTCCTACCACCAGCAGATCGATCATGTGTCTCTCACAGGTGTCACACCTGTCCACATGCTACTAGAAATGGGTCTGGACAAAATGAGGAAGGACTACATTAACTACCTCATCGGTAACCTCTGAATTATCATTCTAAATCTGTAAGAACTTGCATCTGATTTTGTGTAATATTTAATCTCAATGCACATTGTAATTAAATAGTGCTTTTATACTGAACTATTTGTAACTGGTTATCTCTCAGGTGAAGAACTGACAACTCTAAACCATTTGGTAAGCTTCATGAATATTTTGGCGACTCGACATTGAAGCGACTGTTGACGAAATATTCTGAGTCTGAACATGTCCCTCTTTAGTGTTATTACCTGAGCACCGAGGTTGATCTGCAAGAGCAAGTAATCCGTCTCAGAAAACTGCACCATCTACTGGAAGTGATTTTGACCTGCAGTACTTTCCTGGCTTTGCCTTATGACCGTCTCTTCCTCCTCACACAGTAAAGCAGTTCTTCTCATTTCCCGTGACTAAGACAATGATGTGATTGATGTACAATGTACTTTCTGGAAGATTATACTGAAGTACATAATTATGTGTTTTTATAGATCATGTTTGCGGCACTACAACACACATCCATATGATAAGGAGCATGAATTCAAACTGCATATTAATCCTGCATTGATCAGCCATTTCTACCAGAAGTAAGGGTTGCAATGTTTTTCAGATAATTTCATTACATCCACAGAGGACTGAATGAAAGTTTAGAATTAGTTTTTTATTTTATGTAGCAAGGCAAACCAATAATTTGCTTCACCCACTAATATGTTAGAAAGGTGAATGAATGAAGGCATGAGTGTTGTGACTGAATTTCACCTCTTCTGTTGTGTAAAATGTTATGAAAGGTATTATTTGAGCAATGCATCTCTTCTGGGAGCACACCCCAGCTATGTACCAACTGCAAAGTTTTAGAGGGAGCTTTCCTCTCATCTGTCATGGCTGCATGCTCCACAGTGAACACCCATTGGAGTGGGGGGTTGAGGTGTCCAGTGGCCACGGCCCTCGCAAGGTCAGGACTTCCTTACAGCTCAGTGACAGACCGTTAGTTGATCATGTCATCTTTCAAACAGGTGATCTCAATGCACAACTTCAAATATATTAGAAGTCATACAGCGACAAAGAACAAATAACACTATTTCTTTTACTGTGCTTCTTTTAGATTGTCCACATGAAACAGTGAATGGGGACAGTGTTGAAACTGCTTTCTACTCCACCGTGGTGTGCTGCAACTTCATCGCTTTTGCATGAACTCATACAAAACACAATTGAACAACAAAAGTGTTTGTCATTTTTGTTTTCTTTAAAAGCTATTAACATCTTTTGATGTAGGGGTGCCAAATGACCTTACATTGATTGCATCACAAGGCGTAGGGACAACTTTGGGGTTTGCTGTTGTTACCATACTGTATCTTTGTCAATGTTAAATGAATGACTTTCATTCTTTTATAGATGTTCCAAGTTCTTTGACTGCATCCTTGGATCCCAGTTGTTGTATCTGTGTCTACTGTGTTGCAGATGTGAGCTATTTTGTAGCATATTTGCCAAACAACTACCAATCAAATGAAAACACAAAGCTCAAAAGGCCACAAGTGCTGTTTGTAATGGCAATTTTCACAGCAGTAGTGTAAAATCCAACATATTTTGTCAAGCTATCCACACTGTTTGAATGTCTGGTGCCAAAGTCTTTTGCCGTAAAACATTGGTTTACCTATATTAGAGTTGTTTACACATCAAAATAATGAAGTCACTTATTCTCATAAAATTCAGTCCAAATAAAGAGCTAATGTCCACACATGATCTCCTGCAGAAGAGATGCATGTACATTATGGTTTTGTGTCGTGTGTGTGTCCATGCTTGTGTTTGTACACATGCACACTCAGAGATCCTGTCTAGTTCCGCCTCCGCAGCAGGAACATAAGGAAGATGGCACTGAGCAATATAGAGAGCGTGCACACAGTGGGAACGACAATCTCTGTTACCATCTCCATGTGGCTGGTCAAAGGGTCTGCAAAGCAAAAGCACATTAAAACTCACTCGTGTTATTGGTGAGATCAGATGCTGTTTATGAAGCGAGTAATGATGCTCAAGCACAGCACTCAAAGGGTTAATACTTTCCCCCTGAATCACATGTTATCTATAGTGAACAGGAGTGATTCCTTACCATGTATAAGTCTTAGAATATTGGCAGCAGTACTCCGCTGTTCCTCTAATGAAAAAACAGAAAGTACTCAGAGTTGATTAACAGCACTTTAACCCTTTGAGAACTGCATGCAGTTACTGGGGAATATTTCAGAAAGCAGTGTTTGTACAGGAGCCAGGTCATGTTCCTTAACTTCCTGGTAAAGTTACACTTTCTAAATTTAATTCAGATAAATTGTAGACAGCTCAGCTGGTTCTGTGTCATCTGGGTAGATTTGTTATCCTGCTTTGTGAAATAACCCCTGGGCACACAGATAAGCTTAATTTTTTCTGAGTTTTTGCCAAACGCTGCTTGGGAATCAAAAAGGCTTCATTGCAAATTAGATTTAAGCGCACTAGAACATCATAAAGAAAAACACAAGTTGATGTTAAACTGCAGAGGATTCATTCTGTTAAACATTTAAAACCCACAAATTGCAAAACAAACTAGTGACATTGATTAAAGACAAATACCCTGAAGTTCTAAACTTCATCATGTATTAGCCAAACCTTTGGCATTTCTGCCCTTTCCTTGGATTTTCTTCTAGCTGGAGGGCAAACAAAGAAGATATTCTGTCAGACTTTCTTAATTGTTTAATATTTCCATCAATCTTATTAACTTATTAATTTGTTCATGTGCTGTCTGGGTGCTTAAAGCAACACATTCAAGTCAAATTATAAGATTGTGGCACATTTTTGATTTTTAGGTCAGAATCTTTGTTTACCCCCCTAGGTGCTCATTTGATCTTTAACTATGATCAGGAATGTTCTAAATAAACTGACCTGCAGCTAAGAGCTGGTTGCTGGAAGAACACATCTCCACAGCCTTCCTCCTCCAGTTCTCAACCTGTAGTGGTTTGCAAAGGAATGATTTCATTTCTTATAGTACAGGATGATAGAAAAGGCTTTTCTCTGACCTCCGTGTGTCTCTCACCTCTCTCTGATTTGGGAATCCATTGGCGCTGATGATGCGTTTATAAAACTGGACAGAAGCCTTGGGATAGCGAGGTTTGTCTTTGCTCCTGAAGTCCACATAGTACAAGCCGAACCTCTCAGAGTAGCCTTCGTCCCACTCAAACTTGTCCAGAAGGGACCATGCAGTATAGCCCTTCACATTGACTCCATCTTTAATAGCTGAGTAACATCATGTAGAACAAACAGTTGGATTAGACTTCAAATAGTTTTATTTTTTTAATACAGGAATAAATATATAAGCTCATTCACCTTTTAACATCTCATTGATGTAGCCTTTATAATACTGTATCCTCCAGTCATCACACAGCTCTGTGCACAGCATCTTCTCTGAGACTCCGTTCTCAGTCACATAAACTATTGGGTTTCCGTACTGAGTCTAGATGGGGAATAAACACAATAAATTGTCTTAATGTAATCTCACCCAGCCTGCAGTGTGCTGGGAAAAAGTGAGGTACAGCACAATGATCAACAAGCCTGGTCCATATCACTCAGTATAAGTCACCTTGACAAAATTGAGCAGACGTCTAAAACCCCAGGGCACAGAGTAGAGCCACTCAGACCCTGGGTCAGGCCACCGTGGGTCCACCAGCTCAGCCAGGTCACGGTCGTTGAAGTAGCTGCTGCTACCACGCCCGGATGGGTTGCTCTTTTGGGTGATGTAACGCGTGGTAAAATGGCCAATGCCCAGGAAGTCACAGGTCCCCTTGATGTAGCTCTTCTCTTGGGGGGAAAATGTGGGCAGACGAGACGTTCCAAGGCTCTGTTGGACGCTCTTCCTTCCTGATCACACAGTTACAAGTGAACGATTCATTAACACCAAATGAAACATAATGTGTCCGTCTTTACAGCTTAAAATTTATCTCACCAATGAAGTCTTTCATCACTTGAGGGTAGTCTCCATGAAAGATGGGCGTGGCAAACCAGCCCAGGTAGAACTGGACATATCTCTCAGCTGCTTCGATATCTTTCTGGTTGCTGATGTCTACAGGCTCTCCCCAGTCTCCGGACAGAGAGATGCCAACCAAACCTGCAGATGTGAACATCAGCTCGCAACATTCAGACCAATGGTACTGGTGAGTGGCATATCTGAGTGAAATCAATGTCTACCTTTTTGTTTTCCCCTCCATTGTGTATCATAACTGTGCCAAACTTTGGCGTGTGCCTATGAAAAACATTCTGATTAGAAACCACATTAATTGATCATGCAAATACACACACACACACACACACACACACACACACACACACACACACACACACACACACACACACACACACACACACACACACAGCTCCAAAAAATTAGAGGAACACTTTTTAAGCAGCATATAGCAACCTATCAGTCAAACTTCTGGGATATTGATCTGGTCAGTTAAGTAGCAGATGGGGTTAATCGGTTTCAGCTGCTTCGTTGTTAATGAAATCAACAACAGGTGCATCAGAGGGTTTGGTGGTGGGTCATTGACCAGTTTGGTGGTGGGTCATTGATGGTCCAGCGAGGGATATCCCTGGAGGGACGCACAGACCTTTACAGGTTAGATAATGGCACCCTGACTGCTATTAGGTATCAGGATGAAAACGTTGGCGCAGAGTCAGAACCTACGCTGGTGCAGTGAGACCTGGGTTCCTCCTGGTATGCAGGCAGTTCCTGGAGGATGAAGGAATTGATACCATTTACTGGCCCCCACATTCACCTGACCTAAACTCAATACACCTCTGGGACATTATGTTTAGGTCTATCCAGCGCTGCCAGGTTGCTCCTCAGACTGTCCAGGAGGGCAGTGATGCCCTGGTCCACATCTGGGAGGAGATCCCTAGGACACCATCGGTCGTCTCATTAGGAGCCCTGACATTGTCAGGCATGCTTACAAGCACATGGGGACCACACAAACTACTGAGAATCATATTTAGTAGCTACAATGACATTGTGGAAAAATGGACCAGTCAGCTGCATAATTTTTTCACTTTCATTTTTGGGGTGTCTTTGATTTCCCCCCCTCTATCGGGTGATCATTTTCATTTCTATCAAATTATGTGGCATCACTTTGTTATTAGTACATCACCTACTTGTTATCAGGAAAGACAATCAAGATAATTTTTCCCCCGTTTAAATCAGATGTGTTTTCAAAGTGTTCCTCTAATTTTTTTGAGCTGTGTGTGTGTGTGTGTGTGTGTGTGTGAATGTGTGTATATACATACAGTATATATATATATATATATATATATATATATATATATATATATATACCTTGATGATATATACATATCATCAAGGTATATGTATATATATATATATATATATATATATATATATATATATATATATATATATATATATACATATACCTTGATGATATGATGGGCAGCTCTGTACGCCCCTGTTCCTCTCAGCCTCAGTCCAGGAGCATGCTCACCGGTCTCATAGCCCTCAACTGCAACAGACTGATACAGATTATTGATTATTAGAGAAATTGTACTTTCAGTACCAGGTGGATACAGATTTATTAATGTTGTATGATTTAAAAATCATGTATGTGTGGATTTCAAACCTACCCATGGATTGTTGAAAGTGATCCAGTATTTGACCCTATTGCCAAATCTTTCAAAACACAGGTTGGCAAATTCATTGAAATGATTTACCATACTTATATTCTGCCATCCAGCATATTTCTCTTGTAAGACCTGGACAGCACACAGTAGAGTGACAGTAATGAGATGCAGAAAAAGATGGAATTAGGGATTATCTGAGTTTTGTGTACCAACCTGTGGAAGATCCCAGTGATAAAGAGTAACAACAGGAGTGATGTTGTTCTCCAGAAGGTGGTTTATCAGCTCATCATAGTACTGTATCCCTTTTTCATTTATGTGGTCAGCTACAGGTGATATTAAAGCCATTAACTATTTAAACCATATGTGCTGGTCCACCTACACAAGGCTTGGATTACTCACACTTTATGCCGGTGGGTATGAGTCGGGGCCATGATATGGAGAAACGATAGTGGTTAAGCTTCAGCTCCTTTATCAAGGACACATCATCCTGTACAACAAACACACAGGTGGAATATTTAAATTTCCTGTTTCCCAGAGTTCACCTCGTACAGCTCAGACCCATCACACCAGATTGGCCCACCTTGACTTTGTGGTAGCCCTCACAAGAGGAATCACCCGTTTCATTTTGTTGGATTTTGCCTTTCTTGTGGCTGAACACATCCCAGATGCTCAGTCCCTTTCCATCTTTGTCCCAGGCTCCTTCTGTCTGATAGGCTGAACTGCCCGCACCCCACGAAAATCCTAATGAACACAACATCAGTCACAACCATAATGGTAATGCTTAGCTTCATCTTTCTTGCTCAGGAAAAAAAATAAACCACACTTGTTTACCAGTTGGAAAAGTGCCATAATAGAAGGAGCTGTGGTCGTTCTTTGTCCAGTCGAAGTCCTCAGCCGAAGACAGACACAGCACCAACACAAGCACATGGCACACACTGAAGGTACAGCGGGGAAGCATGGTCCTCCTGACCCTGTGGCAAAGTCACTGTTGGGTTCTGTTTCACAGATCTGCACACAGAAGAGAACCATTCAGAACCAACAACATTACAACAACAACAACACTATCAACATGTCTTGTCTGGACAAAACCTCTTATTTTTTCTAAGGCACGTTGTCACACATGCTTACATCCTACCTATGGACATAAAAATATAAATTAAGTCACAATAAACTGTCATCAGTCTGAACATATCCAATGTGATGGCTTGCAGGGGTCCTGCATCTGTAATGCAGATCCTAATACCCCCTTTTGAAACTCAATGGAGTGTGAGCTCATCTCGCTGAGGCAGACAGATCCCATATAAACTATGAATTCACCTGTGTAAGCAAAGTTAATGTCACAGAGGTCGATATATTTAGAATGAGAGGTATGACAGTGGAGGCTTCCACATAGACCAAATGTAAATATTGGAAACTTTCACAATCTCTCCATTCAGCATTTACAGGGACATCCCACTAACTGTGTTGTTGATGGAGTATTTTAGGGCTTTCAGAAAATAAAAAACAGTCTTTGCAAACAATTCCAATCATTCAGGAGAAACATGTATCACAACCCAGTCCTACATACTTCAATAAGCATGCAGTACACGTGAATGTGTGAAATAACTGGTCTCTTTTCTCTGCAAATACTATGAAACTGAAAATATTGCACTGTGATACCTTTAAATCAGGGATAGATTTTTGTCATGTTTCTGTAATTATGAATAATAATTACAACACATTCCTCCTTGTTAAGCTGACCCCATCCTATTTTTTTTCCATTCAATAATTTGATTTTTTAAAAATCATTATTCCCACAAATAATTAATCAAATCACAACTGCAAGTTCATAAACACCTAATAAAGGTTTCTCAAAAGCAAATGTACTGAATCAGATCATCCTACCTGTGCACGTTATGAAGCGTTCATTGGCAGCAGGTGAGCGTTGTGAACTGAAATCCCCGGGCGTATGGGAAACCTCATGGAACCTGCAAACCCAGTGGAAAGCTGCAGCTATCGACTGGTGCAGTCTCTATTGTATGTTGCCCTGCTGTAGCACCACCCTTCTCCAGAGCTGTCCCTATGGTAGAGCCAAAGCTGGCCTTATTGTGACACCTGCTGTATTGTTTGAGCTGTTTAGAAAATTGCTGAATGGATTGTCAGTGGAAAGTGTTTGCACTGCATTCCCTGTTTGTCTGGGTCATGATGGGCAACGTTACGTATATGGTCCAGGTGGGGTTGATGCTATTTTAATGTCAAACTGTCAAAAGGATTCATCTTCTAACTGACCACAAGAACAGATTCATTACACATGAAGAACTATGTTGGGAAACATGCTGGCATTCATGCACATTGTTGGTAAAAAATCAGTCACGTGACCCATATGCAAAACATTTTATTTTGTGCTTAAGTGTAATATTCCATAATGCATTCACACTATCTCCTTATATGGCCCAGCCATACAATCCAATACCAATGCTTGTAAACACATCTAATAAGCTGTGAGTACCTAATAACACTGTTACTACATTTCAGTGAGACATCTGTCTCAGAATGTGTTACATGAATTCTAGCAATCATGACAACATGTTTTAACCAGGCAAAAGAGGGGGCGGTGTCATCTCCACCCACAATGAAACCCTAACCTGCATTCACTTCACTCAAATAATTTAAACGTCCTAAGTGATCATTAAAAACAAATAAACAGTCCATTCATGCCTGCTGTCATCAGTAATCGTTGTCGTCCTCCTCCTCCTCAGGCACAAACTCCAATGCGTTATCTTCTTCTTCATCATCCTCTTCATCTTCTTCCTCGTCATCTTCCTCTTCTTGCTCCATGTCACAATCTACAGCAGCATTCAACAGGAGTTTGGTTCGGTTGATCTCGCTCTCGTCATCGAGGTTAATGTGAACCTGAAACCATGAAAACCCATTTTACACACAGCTGTTTACCCCTTTTTTGATTCAATCACAGAACGTTGAACTCTGAGCTGCAGACACGCAATGACATCTTACAGTTTAATCAGACGTAAATGTTTTTTTATCTGACAATCTTGAATAGATTTTACAGTTTGTGTTTATTAAATAATAAACACAAACTGCAAAATCTATTTTAAGCCATCTAAAGTTATGTTTTGTTTGTCCATGCTGTATTTTGTTGCTGTGAGGAAGCTTTTCTGAAAACCAAAACTAGCTCCAAGGAGCACAGTTTTAGTTGTAAATTCTGACTGTGCACATTAAAACAAGTCTGTGTTCAATCTCAGGGCTTCTTAATGATCACATCTCAAAAGAGATCTGATTCTATTGAAGAGTTTGAAATAATTCTGTGGTTGTCTTGACAAGGGAACTAAAATTAAAATCTTTAAAAAACTAAAGCTGCTGGTAATAACCTAATGCATGACCTGATGTGCTGAACTGCTGGAAGACACAAACAAGCTTCATCAAAGGTTACAAGTATGTTTCTGAGCAAAAACAGTCTACCAGTAAAACTGAAACCAACTCTTTCAAGTTTTCTTTGGTATCTCATCGACTGTAATAATCCAATAATCCCCAACAAATTAAGGGATAAAAATAACTCAGTAAGCTCAATGCGATAACTTCTTCACTGGAGGTTTCACGTCATGACATAAACATGTACAGGTAGACTGATTTATTGTCTCAACAATTTTACCGAGTAACCTGGATTTTGTGTGGATAGAAATGAATGTTGAAATGACATTGGAGTGTGCAAGCCTGCAAACTCCAATGTCTCCTGCAAGACAGTATGGTAGAATTAAAATATCTGACGTCTGTTTTATTAATATTATATACATTATATGTATATATACTATTTATTAATGTTATATTAGGATTCTTACTATTAATTGTTGGTGCTATTTTAGATTTCTACATCTGATGATTTCAGACAGGACCCAGGCAGCAAATTGAATTTCAGTATCTTTCTCAGGGATACATCAATATATTGCCTGCAGGGGAGGGTTCGAACCAACAACCTTCAAATTAGTGTTGGACCACTCTATCAGACAGACCTAAATATACTGAATAGACTGTAAAATGTGGGACGCGAGGGGCACCCTCGAAAGGTTCGGTTATTCACAATCTGCATGAGTAAACAGTCCAACAGTTTAAAAATAATGTTTCTGATGGTGCAATGCAGATGAATTTACAAATTTCACAATCTATGATTCATAATATAAAAACCTTCAACAAATCTGCAGACATCCTTCTGTCCCTCATCCTTCTGTCCCTGGATCAGAAACCAACATGATTCAAGGCAGCATAAAAGGCGAGTGAGTGTATGAGGCCATTGCAGAATGAACCTCATCAATGAAGGCACCTTCCAAACTGATATGTACATAGAGATCCAGGAGCTGCCATCCAGGCACATCTTCATTGACTCCCCTGTTTATTCCAGCAAGACACTGAAGACATTATTTACTGGTTTATAACGCTGTGGCTTTGGTATATTTTAAATATTATCAGTTTGAATATTACTGAACATATTTTTACATTGAGGTGAGAAAATATTCAGAAATCATTGCATTCAGATTGCTTTGATATTTTATACAATGCCCCAGTTTTACTGGAATCAAGGATGAAAACTTAAGGGTGAAAAACTAATGTCTGCCTCCTTTCAGGTACCTTTTAACATTTAAGCAATGAAACACATGATTCTGGATTGTGACAAACCAAAATGAGTGCGAATTAATCAACAAACCCAAGGATACATGCTGAGATGGCATTATTTTTTGGATTGTGACCAGAGTGTTTAGCAGGGTTGTCCTCTCATTCAATTTACCTCTGTTTCAGGCGACGACTGTTGAGACGCTCCTTCTTCTGTTTGGGCATTAATGATTGATTTCAAGGCCCCTTCTTCAAACTGAAACACAGACAAAATCAAATTACTCATAAAACACAGGTACCACAACATGGACACAAAGGCCAATGCACTCATTGGACGTGTGAATTAAAGAACTAATTCACCTTCAACCTGTTCAGCTGGTCTTGTAACATGACTTTGATTTTGAGAAGAGTCTCCTCTTCCTTTTTCAACTCCTGCAGACGGCTGTGCATCTTTACTGGTGCTGCTGCAGTCCCACCATTCCACAACACTGACTGGGAACAGATCAGCAGCTGGTAATCATCTTGTCAAACTTCGGGCTGATTTTTAACACATTTCAATTTTTTCCTGCCTTATTACTTGTCTAAATCAAACATACTCAGACATTACTAAAAAGTCTTAGAGGTGCGGTAGTCCAGAAAATTCACTTGTTTTATTTTATTTTTCTACAATTTCCTCCCGGTCCTCCTGTCTTCCCAGTGAAGATTTCATTTAACAGTGAAATAATACATCATCTCTACACATCAGCTCAGACACTGCAGCTAACTAACAATCATCTATCAGTGCAGGACACTGCAGCATTTATCAGACCCAGTGACAACCAGATCGGCATTTTACCAACACATCAGATTTGATTGTGTGTCTCACGTCTAGCCTTCACACACACCATTTGGCTAACGACTAGTAACTTAACGGTATCCCATAATAATGTTCATTACCGCACATGAGAAAGTAGAAGTGAACGGAGGCGGTTACCTCGGGTTACAGAGTCTGCCTACGCCTCCATATGGACGTCGGAAACAGAGCTAGCCCAGATAACGTGTTTAAGTCAGCTCTGTGTTATTATATCTCTGTTATGAAGCGCCGATTGATGCTAAAGTTCGCGTCGTGTTGTGATGACGTCATTTCCGGGAGAGTAACTTTAAGTTCTGTAGGAAAATTTCACTCTAGCCTCAGAAACAAGTGTTGTTGGACGGCACAAAGATACGGTGTGGATATAAATGAGATTATTTTGCTTAATTCAGAGCAGAATTCATTCATATTAGTATTTAACAACATTTTTTAAAACATTTTTATTCCAATTTGATTAAAAATTGTGTTCACCACGTAGTGCACACACATAAAAATTAGATGAATATGCTGGCAAATACAAATTCAAGTGATGAAATAGTTTTATAAAACATGTAAAACTTTATGTTCACAAGGGACGACCTGTAAAGAACAGATTAAGACCAGCACAAACACTAGAATATTTAAAATGATTATTATTGCTATAACAGGAATAAAGTAAAAGTTGGGGAGAAAAGCTTAATCTATTGATTAACAGATCTATCAATCCATCCACCCATCCATCCACCCAACCATCAGCAGTGAAAGTTACAGTGAAAGTTATTCACCGTAACATAAAACACAAAACTTTTTGGATCCTCTTTCAAGGACAGTAAAAATATTAAACTTTTCTTCCTGTTTTTCTTTCGTTAATTTTTAACACAAAAACTACAGAATGGCGTCGCGACCGGAGTTTGCCCCGCCTCACGCCGTAAGACAGCTAGAATGCGCTCCAGCTCCCCGTGACTCGCTACGGCGGATAAAGCGGTTCTATGAATGAATGCACTACAGCATTACGACACGCCCTGAAGGCAGCATAAACTGCGGAAGAACTTTGTGTTTGGCGCCATCCTGTGGTCAAAGAATTCCATTAGCGACCTCTACCTTGAGAGCGAAAGCCAGACAATTATTACAACTATATTCTTCCCACACAATAAAAAAAAAGGCAAGCTGCGTTTTGTAAATTAAACTATAAAGGTCAGTCTATTAGTGTACAGTCTATTAGTGTACAGTCCATAACCCTTAACCCTAACCCCAACCTTAACCCTAACACTATCCCCAAACCTTAACCCTAACCTTAACCCAACCCTAATCCTATCCCATAACCCTTAGCCTAACCCTACCCTAAACCCTAATCCTACCCTAACCCCCTAATCCTAACCCTAACCGTAACCCAATTCCCTAACCCTAATCCCTAACCCTAACCCTAACCCCTAATCCTAACCCTACCCTAACCTCTAACTCAAAAACTAACCCCTAACTCTACCCTTACCCTAATCCTAACCCCTAGCCCTAACCCTACCGTAACCATAACCCCCTAACCCCTTACCCTATTCCTAAACCCTATTCCTAACCCTAAACCCTAACCTTAATCCTAACCCCTAACCCTAACCCTTAACCCTAACCTTAACCCTAACCCCTCACCCTGACCATAACTCTAACCCTAACCTTAACCTCTAACCCCTAATCCTAACCCTAACACACACACACACACACACACACACACACACACACACACACACACACACACACACACACACACACACACACACACACACACACACACACACACATTTTTTCTGGTCCTCCATCGCCCTACCAACTCTTAGAATAAGGGAAATAAATGAATCTGACATTGACCAGCCCCAACACTTGGTGCACAAAGACGCTGATCGGAATCAGTCCCCATTGTGATGTAACAACAGGAGAGATAGGCATAGCCCATCCACGTCTGGGCAAGAACACACCCCTCTCCCCGGATAATGAGGCGCTTATACCCGACGTAAAGTTCAATGTGTCCAGCAGTAAGATGCTGATGTGTCGCAATGTTGTCTCTCAGAGCTAGAACCACAAGTTGTTCAGTTGTTTGTTGTACAAATCAACATAACTTCTATTCTGTCCCAGCCAAAGAAGACCAGAAGAGACTGTTAGCCACATCCTCTGTGAGAGAGCAAAGGCAGGCATCGACAGATGGAGCTTATTAACATTCAATGGTGCAGGCTAGAAACAGCTTGTTTCTGGACCATGAATCAGTTTGGGGCAAAACATTTTGAATACAGTGTAGTCTGACATCTGAAAGCTGTGTGAAATTGATTGAAAAGAGCATAATATGGGACCATTAAACTTAAGACTTAACTAATTCTTTACAAAGTCATAATATTTTCAGAGGACTATGCTGAGTAGTGACAGCTCCTGCTGTCTGGAGGTACTCTATATTAAGGACTGGGCAAATATTGGACACCGTTAAATCTATATTCCTCATCAAATGGATTATTTGCCTGTTCGTTTCAGCATTGTATACATGCCGTATTATTTTGTTGAAAGCCAAGCAGTGAGTTGTGAGAGGGTGAAACTGGACCTGTGTCTCAGTGTAGAGACTTGAAGGATTTGGGGGTCGGATGAAAGGGTTCTCTCAGGCCTGCACACTACTGCAGCTGCCAGCCTCCCAGCACAAACATGAGAGGGCCCCGTAATGGCATGAAGGTTTCACTTGGAGCTGGTTTCAGCAGCTTGAAGGTGGCTAACACTGTACAGTTATCACTCCACTCCTTCACAGGCACAGTTGTTTTGTCCTCATTATCATCATGCAGACTGCATAGCTGCTGCATAGCAGTTTCTTCCCAATCAAAGCCCCCACCGTAGCAGGGCCACAGCCTAGTGCTGAGGCCTGTTGGCAGCTGAGGCCGGGGCCCCGTTCCACCGTGTGCTTTTGAGAGTGGTGGTCTGCTATGCTTGTGTGGTGTTGAAGGTGCTCCCAATGCCTGTGGAATGCGGCGCCGGCCGTGTTAGATGAGGGGGCCTCCCTAAAGGGAGGAAAGGGGGCAAGGAACACAGAGAGAAAGAGAGAGGTGGGAGGGGGGTGACCTTTGAGCAGCGCCGTCAGGAAGTTATGACTCAATTTTCAGTCGTGGCAGTAAAACAGAGAGTAGGAGCATGGAAATAGAGGAGGGCTAAAAGATGGAGAAGGAGAAAAGATGATGACACAGTTGGTAAGGTGAGGCCTGGACAGATAAGATTGTGAAGCAGCAGTGATTGAGTTATGAAGTCGATGTTGTCAGTGGGTCACTGGGGAATCGTAGCTTCTCTTACAGCTGAGGAGAAGCAGACTGTGGAACAGCATGTCGTTTGTCTCTGGTTCGGGGAGAGGATCCACTTCAACAGAGCCGTTAACTACAAGCATAACTTATATCAACATTATGAGCTACTATATTATATAGTTCTACTTGCATACATACATACTGTATATACATACATACATACGCTATGGGTCAGGCCATCCATAGAAGGTGAAGGGAAGGGTGGGGGTGGCAGCCCCAGGATGTTCCCTCTTGAGCTTTACAGTGATGAAGAGAGGAGCCTCAGGCGCCTATGAAAGGAAAACTCTCATGCAGAGATGCAGTGATGTGGAGGAGCCTTTGTTTCTAAGGAACTACCTCAACCTACACATTTCCTGTCTTGAAATCACACACACACACACATATTCATGCTAATTGGCACGCACAAACAGCAGGATAAATGCAATGGAGTTCATTCTTTTTAATCTGCACTATCTTGCACGTACACAGCAACAGAAAAGTATGGATTCACAGTAAGTACATGTGTAAGTGTATTGATACATTACGTTATGTGGTTAAAAATACACCAATAGGCAATCATGCCCTTGCATGCAGGATGCAGGAGGTAGTCATATTTCATGTTATACAAGCATTCAGTGAGTGAAAATGAACTACATCTAAGTGGGATGAAGGATAAAGGTCCAGTTTGCTTTGGTTGTTAACACATTGAAACCTTTCACACTAAATCAATCAGCTCCTCCGTCCCTGTGGGCACGCTGTCACTGCAACATGGAGGATGATTGATAACAGTTTTAATCAGCAGATCAACCGCAGCAGTGTGGTTTGATCCACCATGTGGTTTCTATCTATCAACACTTGCTTGTTTATGTGTGTAAGTGTGTAGGTGCCCGCTGCAGTTATGATGCTTTCCTCATTCAGGGAGTGAATGTGGTCAAAGCCAACCATTACTCTGTTGTCAAACTGGAAAACCCGACCGTTGTTGTCATCAGTTTTACTATCTGAAGCCCTTTATGCACCAGGAGACACTCTTGCTTCTGTTTCCTGTTCATGACAAACTCAGGAAAGTATATTTATCCCATGCATTGATTTAATTTCAGTCTGCTTATGTGGTTTTCATTTGACTTTCATGGCCAAACTGATCTGTTCCAAGAGGTATATAAGCCCATTCAGTCAAATTGGAGCTGAAGTGCAACATGGTGTGATCCCAGGGAAGTAAAAAAGCAGAGTGACAGTGGTGGAGGTCGGATTCTCAGATTCTCACGTTGAACCTTTGGAAAACTGAAAAGGGTTTAAAGGCCCTGGCAGATGCTGGCTGTAAGGCAATCCAATTTAATAACTGTAAAAGGCTTTTGATTTGGGTCGGGCTAAATGGAGTGAGTGTCCTTATGTTGCAGCCCGGGGAATGCCTCAGATCGCAGCATGAGGTTTGGGCTCTGATATGATGTGGTTTGGTCAGGGATGGCAGGAAGAGTTGTGGGGCCAGAGCAGAGGAGAATGCCAGTCACAGCTGAAATTTGTAAAATAATTGACCACCCATACACAGCATTCCTCTCCAACCGGCCTTTCTCTCATGACTGACAAACAAACCCAGAGCTCCAGAATGCCTCCACCACATCAGGCCTGCTGCCTGCAGTAGGATTAATTACATTTTCCTCTCTCTCTTTCACTGATGCCCAATCTCTCACTCTCCTGAGCCCCCTGTGTTGGTTCTTATAATTCACCTCCCTTGGCAGCCTAAATGAAACATCACCCCAATATGAGATTAGTCAAAAAGAACTCCACTGTTTTGCCTTTCTGCATTTTCTTTATTAGCACATCTGCAGGCTCATTTAACTCTTATACTGGACATTTTCATTTTATATACAGTATAAGTGAGACAGGTAAAGACGGGAAAACCCTTGAAATTCTTTGACCCCAGCATCAGTGTGGATCTCCCCTTGTCTTACTCCACACATCCAATCATCAAGAAATCCCAGCAATAACTGTATTTTACAAAGCCAAATTCTTCGTTGTCTAGTCGAGATTGTTCCAAGTTCCATCACAGTCTGAAATGATAACACACTCAAGGGAATCCTCAGCATGTTAAAAACACACAACACATGTACGTAGAGCAATTTTTCCATCCTTTTAGAACATCCACAACATCGGGGTCATCCAGAGATCATGGACCATCATCAGGGACTATAACGCCCCTGACACAACCTCCTCACACTTCTGCTTTTGCAGGTGAAATCCAGTTTCTATTCCCTGACCACAGATCAGACTCCTGAATAACGGCTCCCTCTCCCTCTCTGGCTGCTTCAGCTTAATAGAAAATCGAAACAATGCACAGTGTCATTTGTGATATTTGCACAACGCACCTCAGATGTTCTATATAGTTTGAGTTGCTATACATTTTTACATAGTTCTTCAGATTTCTGTCAAAGTACGGGTTTGATTGTGTAGTTCAACCACTGCTGTTTTAACTATGCTTATAACAAATTCTTCTAAAGTAAGCAGTGTAATGTAAGTCAAGCATACGACTGATTAAACTGCAGATAAATACTGTGTGAGTTCCTCTGGGCTCAGTCGTTTGCGTTTCAGTGTAGGTGACAGGCTAAGCTGCTTTTCTGAAGGCTACGTTGACTTCAGAGGTTTGAGCATTTCTTACATTCTCATGGAATAAGCAGTGATGTCTGAGAGTATGTTATGTTGTTTTAAGAGATATTCTTATTCTCTCTACTGAGAGTATTGGATGAAAATTGATTGAATAACTTTCCCGTTTAATTATTACATATAGCTTCGGTACAGTAAGTTTAGTTTAAGCTTAGAGATGTGGTGAAAAGCTCACCTTAAAGTTCCACAGGCAGGAACGACTTGGATTAACTCTTTGCTTTAACTTCATGTGTATATCTCAAATTGTCAAAATACCCCTTCAATAATGATTTTAAAGTTTGCCAAATGTTTGTGACTGCACGCACCCATGTTGTTCATATCTGCATCCAGGCATTATCTTGTGACCAGCTGTGTGACTCTATGCTAATGGAGCTGTATGGAGGATCAGGCCATTGGTTGGAGGAATTTTTGAACACCGTGACAAAACCATTTATTTACAGGCACTTCCAATGTGAGGTCTGGCACTGGCAACCCAAGTGCAACCCCAGGGAAGACGCAGCTGCTTGTGAACATTGAAGTACCAGTCCTTTTCACTTTGATCGCCCGACATCAGAGTGACCCTGATCTCTGGGAGCACCACCCATCTTGTCTGATATTCTGAGAGCACAAACTGAGACATTCCAGACGTGCGAACTGCCCATGACAAATGATCGCCCCTTGGTTTTTCAGCTTCCATATGCTGTTGCCTTCTTGCTGCTCTGAAGTGGGTCTAAGGCTGGGAATTCTTTCCCCTCTCTGAAGGCTCAGCTAGTGAAGTGGCACCACAGACTGTGGATAAGTCCTGGTGTGAACTGTTATGTTAGAGAGAGCCTTCAGGGTGGGGCTATGATTTAATACTGACCTTATTCATCGCCGGAGAGCCTGCACTCGGAATACCAACTGGACTGTGGGGACTCTGTGTCATTTAGTTGAATGATGGCTGGATTAAATCAACTTTGATGATACAGATCTGAGGCACTGCACAAAAGAAGTTGTTTTCATTGAGTTTCAAGTCATACCCTTTGAGAAGAGTGATGTGAATACAACATCTATTACTGCCAGATTAGTCAGTGCATGTTAGGGAGTGATGTTGGTTTTGATTGGATTCCAACTCTGCTCCAATTTCATCTGTGGTTGCATGTGAAATTTCTTTTTTTAATTTACAGCCAGGGGCTCGAGGTGTGCTACGTGTTTTAAAAGGCGCAATAGAAGCCCACTGATTTCTCCATTTTATTAAACAGGCCTTGCTCTGTGCCATAACTGATGTCATTCTACTGTTTCCTGTCATTTTCCAGCACAGGCAATGGTCCACAAACCCTTCTTCAAAATCAGTTCAGTCAAACCTTGACATGATTGATTCCTTTACACTTCATTTGTAGCATTCATCAAAATTCCATTGAATCTAAAATGTTGGCTGATGACGGTCCAAACATAACCGCGCCAAAAGAAACGCTCAGTTCTCTGGGGACATAGATTTCCCCATTGAAGTGATGACATTTCATTCCACAGAAAGAGCAAAAATACTGCCTCAAAAAACTCCCGGTCCTATGAAAAGGTTTATCCTGTAAAGTTTGCTCCAGGATAAATTGCTTAAACTTGTATAAGATTTTCATTTAGCAAGTACAATTCTGACTGGCACCAGTCTTGCTGGTTGAAGTCACAAGCTTCAATACATGAATCTGCCCCCTTCCTGCTCCCATGTCTGATACACGCTGATGCAAAGCGAGATTACTGCCAGAACAAGTTGGTGGCATATTTAGCAAAAAGATTTCCAAGATTTTAACTACCCCTGTGTGTATGTGTGCATGAGTTAGCATGTCTTGATTTGTGTGAAAGTATTTGAAGTGCTGCTTCTGCAAGCAGATCGTAATCGCACATGTCATGTATGACCAGCTGCAGCATGTCTGGTACATTGCCTGATTAAAATCAAGACATAAAAAAATGTGGGTACTGAGTCTCTGATGAAGTCCTCAATGTCATGTTCCACTTGCAGCAGCAAAGGTAATTATGGATGTTCCTTATGTTTCTATGTTGAAAGGGATGCTATGCCAAGTGGAAACCTGAGCATGACACAAAAATGGCGACTCCCCTCTGCACTCCCAACGATCACCAGCCAGCGTCATGGTTATTGAAGTTTATTTCAGAATTTATTAATTATATTGGCTTCGGGGTGGGAATATGCCAAAGCAACAAGCAAAAAAAAAGCCGCAAAATATCAACCTAGCATACTTAGTTTACAAAAGTATAAAGAAGACGTTGGAGCTTCTCAAATGCCTCAACACAAATACAGGAGACGAAGTAAAACTAATATAAATGACTTCCTATCAGAGTTAGCTGTACTGCTGGGTCAGAAAAATATTCCCAATATATAAAAGTAGACTTTACTTCCAAGCAGCTCAGGTACATACAGACCGGGGAGAAGAGCAGCTACACTGAGATGTGATATTAATGAAGGAGCTCTTCACATCCCCAAACAGCTTCTGACTCAGAAAAAAAAAAACTCTGAGTAGGTTTGCGTCACCTCATGGAAAGAAACCACAAACACAAATACAAACTGACTCTGGGTCATAACAGGGGAGTTCTCACAGTAGAAAGTCAATGAGCCTAAAAGAACAAACACATTAGAAACAAAAGTTGAACATTATTTGATCCACACAGATAAATATTGTCCTTAATAATCTTCAGTAACACCTGTCGATGTAGATTCTCATTCATTCATCCACGGCCAACCGTGGGCTCGAATCTGAAGCTGGTTAGTGCAGCTATTAAGTCTTCTGAGGTCATGAACACAATGAGACTTGAGGTTAAAAGTTCACAGTTGGTTCAAAAACACTTTTATGGGTTGTTACAGTCTTTGAAAACAAGTAGTCTACAAGTAGTTTAAAGAAGTCCAACCACGTCAGATTCAGTTTTCAAGGATTCATTCACATCTTATATCTAACAACAAACAAGTTCTTACGAAGATCAACAACCAAAGCTCTTTTTTTTAAAGTAACATAAGCAGAAGACATGACATTACAGTGTAAATCTAAAGGTTGTTATTTCAATGTGTTTTCTAGCACTTTAGCTAACGGGCAGCACATTCAGATTAATATTAGTTATCATGCTTTAGTAGTCTCCTGTTTGAACTTGCCAACAAATAATGATCCAAAGTATGGTGACACCTAGTTTACCAAATTACATTTAGCAATGACTCCTTTATGTACATTTGTACAACAATAATAACAATTGCCAACCACAACTTTAATCACAAGTGTTTCAGGTGCCTTTCAGCTATGTCAAGTCAACTATTTACACACCGAGCAAATAAAGGTAAAGGTGATTTCATAGAAATGTGGTTAGCTTAGTTTTTGTTGACAGTGGCAATGTGTTTTAAATGCATTGGCAGTTTGCAGCAAAGAAAAATGATGCATGCTGTAGTTTTATTTCTAAATGATGTATTTAAAGAAGACACTGACCGGTAGCAACACATTCATATTTTCCCATAAGTGAACTGTGTGGACTGCGGGCCACATTCTGGGATCAGGGAGGAAGTGTTGTAGAGTGACTGTAAGGACGTCGCTAGGCAACAGGGTGTGCAGCTTGGCGTAATGAGTATGGGGCTCAGGAGCTGTCTGCTCAGTGTTCCAGGTCCTGACAAGAACAGACAGCCTGGCCTGGGACTGCCTGCATGGAGCTGCCACCACGGCCACCTGCTCACAGCAATCATCACCAGCACTCCAACCAGCCACCGATACAGCATACAGACCCAATTAAGAGCCCTGCATGTCCCCCTCCAACCAGCCATCACTAACACTCCTGCAAGTCTGACAAGGCTGCCTTTTTTCTCCTAAGCAAATCTCTAATTAACAACGTTGGCTGTGGTGAGGCCGGCCTATACAGAGTTGCTGAAAGGACCTGGGACTCTGCTTGGGTAATCAGCTTAAATACAGGTTTATTTCCTGCCCCATGTGCCTCGCTACTTCCAGCAGAGATTGCATTCTTTTATCTGTTTATCTCCAATTTCCTCTGACTTGTAATGTGTCTCGTAGACACACTGTCACCTCCACTTAAAGCCAGAGTGCTCCTACGATCACAGGGTTTCAGAGAAGGGATCAGAGTTGGTTTTGGCAGGGCATAGCTCTTAACAACATCTCTGTCTGTTCCATTACTGCCTTACCACCACCCACCACAACCACCACCACCGCCACCCCACTCCCACCTTACTGAAGGCCTCTGATCCCAGCCACAGAAACACTACTGAAAGGATCAAAGATTCTCATATGAAAATATACCCTTTTGTCAGATTATACTCAATCGTTTATAGTTTTGTAAAGAAAGATTCCTGTTAAGGAAAGAAGTCAGTCACAAAGTTTTGTTCCTTTGAGTGGAAAGTGCCAGATTTTAATTAGTTAAAATGAAAAAAAGGAAATTATATTTGAAATGACCTCATTACCAAAGTTGGATTAAGAGCTGTGTGTCCCAGCCGAGAGTAGAGGAGGTGGAGGAATTTCCTTTCAGTGGGAAGGTGTTATTGTTGGAGCCTGGTGCAGAGCCGCTGGATCAAATATCCTCTTCCTCAGTTTGAGATTGACTCATGATACAAGGCTGCTACTCTCAGTTGTATAGACATTTCCCAATTCATATTTTATCAAACATAATAAAGACTTATTTTTTGGACAAAATTACAAATGTATGTAAGGAAATCATCTGTACCATCACTAAATAAATGTACAATTATATTTTATATGTTTATTCAGGCATCATATGTACAAAATGTCTCTTTGCTGGCTTGTAAGGACTGTAAAGTTGGCTGTCATAAGTACAGTATTGCTATGGTAATAACTCCACAGGTTGCTGGTCTTGGATTGGATGTTACTTGTTAAATATTCATAACAATACAGTATTTCAGTCTACAGGTATATGACCAACTGAGTACTGAATAGGACTTAAATATGTCCTTACCCCAGACCAAAAACATTCACTGCAGCAGACAAAAACTGAGCAGGATCTTAGCAGGATTTTATGTGTTGTTGAATATAGAATAAAGGGAATCCTCTCAGAGTTAGGTTATTATACCAGAGCCTCAGTGACATGTGGAGATTCATGGCTGGTTAGGCACTGATTTCATCATAATCTGACTTACAAACATACAAACCTACAGTGTAGCTTACTCACCATTTAATAAGCAACAGTGAGTGAGTTATGTTTAAAGTCTCAGAGCAGAATTATTTACACATACAAACTGTGGCACACAAATAAGCACATTTGATTCTAAAAAAAAAAAAAACGTTGCCATGTTGTTATCTGCATGTTTGTTTATATGTTATGTTTACTTACAAATGAAGTCCACGGAACTCTTCTGAACAAAAGCATCAAAAAAAATTTTAGTTGAGATATATAATCCTCCATTTTTATAGCAAGGCAATGCGAGCGGAAAAAACAAATGAATGGAATTTGACTCGCTGACTATAGATTGTAGTTTGCTGTCACTTCTTCTAAGGCCGAAGAAGAGGAATCCTCAGCTGAATCCCTGGGACTCCCACCTGGCTTGAAACCCCCTGCTCTCAGCGTCTACCTTCCTTTTACCCATTTTTGAGGAGGGGAGTAGCTAAATCCAACCTCTGCTTTGACTGCTGATAAACAATGAAACCAAAGCCCGTTTGCTGTGCTGCATGACTTCCACTACCTTGGCATTGTGGGAATGTAGTTTTGGTGTGTGCAAAATACCAGCGGGCTGATGTGGCCTGCGGGCTGGTTCTAATAGTAATTTAAAATCATCACGTCACAGGCCAGATCTCGCTCGTGGGCCTTGACTTTGACATATGTGCTGTATAGCATGCTAGCACAGCTATCCGACTCATTGTGCAATCCATGCACAATGGATGAGGCCAGTGCCTCACCGCAGGTCTCATCTCAGTATTTCAGCAGTAAATGTGAAAACACAGCTATTTTGAGTAAAAATCTAAAATTGGTGACGTTAAACATTAATATACATCACTGGATTAATACAATCATTTAATTTATTTCTTCCATTTTTCATTTTTTTCTTTCACCTGCCTCCCCTGAGGCAGGTGAGTATAGGCTCTGCATGTCATTGCATGTCATTGCAGAGCCTATACTACCTCCTCCGCTAATGAAGTGGGGAGGGTGATTTTTACAGTAGGAATGGATTCCATCTGCACAGTTTTATCTATTTGTCATGCTTCGTTTCCACAGTATGACTCAGTATTTTATTATGAAAATTTATGCAATCATCAATCATAACCATACTATTAAGAGATTTATGCTACTGTAATTGTTTTTATTTCCATGGGTTCAAGTGACTTTCACTCATTCTGGGAACAGATTCTGTGGCGAGAGTACCGCTCAAAAATATTTAATATATTTTGATGAAACTTTCTACAAATAAAACCCAAGAATTGAAGTTGTACCTTTGGCTATTCGGGGATATCTGTATTTGTTTCATTTCCATGGTTACAAGTTGAAGTTAGTCTCATTTTATGAGTGTGACTGGTCACAGATGAGGGTTTCTTTCGTGGGCATAACTCCAGAAGTGCTCAAACTTTATGAACACAGCGCCCATTTACTGGAACAATGCATTTGAATGCTTTTTGTTGTATTCATAACACTTAAACTATATTAATGCCCAGTACTAGTAAACACGTAACTTATTTTCTGCAGGAGGGCCCTGACCCATTGCATCATAGCTGCATGTCCCTTAATCGTTATCATTTCAGTCATAGCCTTTTGTTGTGACATACACATGAATTCAACATTTCATGCTTTTCCCTTGTGCTTTTGGGCTTATCATTAGGGTTAGGGTTGACATTTTTACCCCAAAGTTACTTCGGATAAAGGGGTTAATTTGAAAAAAGTTTATTTTTCTTTCCTTGTATTTTAGTATGAGTTTGGTGACTTGTTAAAGTTTCTCATTTCATACATTCTGGGATTGACCTGACCCTGGTTGATCCTGAACCATTTAAGCCCGGATTCATGGATGGTTCAGAGGGTAAGCAGCAGAGGGTGCTCTTCATCAGAGAGGGTAAACCCTTCACAACGTGTTTGCAATAGATTCAAATGGCAAAATTGTGTTATTCTATTAATCCAAAATTTTTATTTCTTTTAAATGTTCTTTTTGAGACTGTTTTGTCTTTGTATGAACACATGCATGATCTCTCCCTCAGAACTGTTTTTCACTCTATAATTCAACAGTCAAGACACATTCACCTTCTTGCTGGGTTGTTAAACATTTGGTTTTAAGTGTGACGAGTGATGTATGAATTCTGAGCTGGGCAAACCCAGGAAATCTAAGGTGTTAGTTGACAATCCTCAGGAGCCTCAATCAGTTTCCTCACTTGATCAGTCAGAAACACATTTTCAGTGAAGATACCATGCAGACTTTTTCCTACCTAGTATGAGTCAGAGTTCATAGTTCCATTGTTTTTCTTTAACAATTTTTTCCATAGTTACAATTTATGTTTTTAAATATGATGTATTGTAAAAAAAATTGCTTTGCATTTTTGTCACAAGTTGATAATTGCACTGAATTAAATACCCTGAATTAAATATGAATAGTCATGGAAATGGAAGTTGGGTAAGAGTCTTACCGCAATCCCCTTTCATTGACTACAGTGCAGAAACTTTCCCGCTCCTGTTTCTGGACAGGCAGTGGTTTCAGTGCATGTGGTTCAACATGTCCGACAATCTTAACTTTCGATCTTATGCTAACCAGAAAGGAGGAGTTTGGAGTTACATGCAGAGACAGTGTGTTAGTGCTACAACGTAATTGTTTGCTCCACCATTGCTTGTCCACATTGACCAAAACAAAGGCAGCATGAGGCTGTGTGATTTTGAATAGAATGCCAGTGTTCTCAGGCAAAAGAAGCACAACGTGTAACACAGTAGTGTTTGCATCTCGTGTGATATTTTATGCATGCATCAACCAGTTACTAACAAGATAAGCTTGCGTGACCATTGATTTTGTCCTCTGCTTGTGGGGCGAGACATTTTTGGTAGATATTCATCTCCCTTGAGTTAGCGGCTAGCTGCTACTAGCTGCTTTTTCTCCTCATACTAGCACATAGCACTTTGTCAAAACATCACACCATTGTCCTGTGGAACAGCCTCAGCAGTTGACTTTTAAACTTTTGTTTAGTAGGCTATGTCCACTGCCAACTCAGAAGTGGAACAACAGTGAGACCACATTACACCTTTGAACCATTTGCACAGAGCATTGAAATGCAACAAAAGGTTCAACGCTCTCGTCTTGGACAGGCTGTGCAAAAAAGCCTGTTGTTTCTGGGTCTGAACCGTGGCTGGCAAGGTCTGTCTGGTCTCCAGAGCCCTCGTCTCACTGGCCCCTCTCTCTCTGGGGCCAGGTCAGCTCTGGCTGAAATTTCAGCAGGGGTATGACGGAATGGTTCATTGAGTTTAGCACCTTCCGTAGCATTGGCAAAATAAATGACTTCTCCTAATGCTGTAATTGGTGGCAATTTGATGATCAGGTATCAGTAATAGTGATACCTGAGCCGAAACACCTTGTTGTTTTTGTACAGCTCAGTGAAAGCCAGTCTAAACCTGTTGCTTCTGGGATTTTTTAAGGTAAAGAAGAAGAATATCTGGCAGCATGCATTCTATCTGGTCCTCTAAACTGTCTTTTTTCCCCCCATAAAGCCAGAATAAAGCATTTGACATTTTAAGTTTTGCCAGCCTTCTGATCTCCCTTCCTCAAAATCCCTCGCCCCTGGCTGGGATTGTGAGTCCTTCAGAGTTGGTCCATGTGTTAAAGATTTTGAGAACAAAAAGAACCAGAGGTAGCAAGAAACACCCCTAATCTAGAAATGCCTCTATAACTTTAAAAGTCAGAACCCCTGCTGTTCTGCTGCACCAACAGAAGCGCTCATAACAAAAGACTTGATCTGTGTCCTCAGAGGGACTCCTCAATGTCTCGCCTACAAGACTAAATCGCTGGCTGAGATGAGTAATTGAGATGCCAGGCAGTTGTTGAAATCACTGAATGTCAGTTTTGGTCAGAAAATAATGCTTTGACTGATCCAGCATTTTCCCCTCCCAAGAAAGACATAATGACCTTGCCAAACATTTTATCCGTACTTGGTAACTAACAGATTTGTGATGCAACCTTGTATTTAAAATGTGTTCACAAACTGAACTGATGATCAGTGAATCACAGAGCTACAGTTAACTTATACCTTAAAAGTACTTTTCTGCCTCATTTTTAGCAAAGAATCACGTGTTGCTGACTGTTCGTTAAAATGAGTTAGCAATCTTGATGAAATCTCCCCCATCTTTCCATCTGATGGTCCAGAGGAAAATATGGACAGAGTTTCTTACAAATTAACAAACAATCTTGTTTGTTTCTATAATGTTATTGCTCAACAGAAAGGCTATTAGTATTAGTATATGTTGTTTTGCAAGTATGTTTGAGACTTAACAGGGTGAGGTAGCACCTCTGCATGGGAAATGAAGGACAATGGTACAGTGGGGTCAGTTTGTTATTGTACTGCATGCCTCATGGCTGTAGCATGTCACTTTCCATCACTTTCCCAGGTTAGCCCTGTGTAAGGCTTTAGGCTGGCCCGCTGTTTACAATAGCTCCCATTCAGCCTGCTGCTCCTCAATGAAATTGCTATTTATAGAGACCAGAGAGTCATCTGCTTGTTCTGAATGAGGTCTGGTGGTTTTGACAAGGTTAGCTGGATTAAAGCATTGGAGGAGGGGCTGAAGGACAGGTCACAGGGGCTGGCTGGGGTGAGAAAGTATAACCACCAGGAGACTGACTGCCTTTATTGTATGTGATGGCCAGTATCAGCACACTGTTTAGTTAAACGTCTGACGTGTTATGAAGCTGAGTTAGCCAAACATTTACTCAAAACCAAAACTCCAGTTTTATCCCTTTAATGTGGTGTTTGTGTCTGCCCTTCACCTACAATGACGCCAAATATGCATAGATTTCTGTTCGTATGAAGGGAAGTCAACATAATGTAAGAGCTGTTACCACCAGGCAGTAGTATCATACACATTGATGTAAAAATTTTGACAACACTACCCTACAGATGGCTGTCAGGTCACACCCATTCAACCAGCCAATGGCTGACTGGGAAAGGGGCATTCTCCAATCATAGGCCAGCGTTCGTCTTAGTTAGGCATTTTATTGCTTGACTGATACATATTTTTTACTGCTGTGCAAATAAACTTCTTGTCTCTTGTTAGTTTCCTGAGAGGTCCATTATTGTGTTAAAGCACCTTTTGGCTAATGTCGCTGCTGTTTTGAGGAAATGTTTTGTGTCGACTTCATGGTGGCAAAATAGAATGGGAAAAATGGCAATTTCCTTGATCCTTGCAGAGTATTTTCCCCTTCTGTGTCTTTGTTTTGATTCCTCGGTGTGTGATGGTGTTTCCCACTCAGTGTTGCTGCAGCCAACTTGCCCTACCCCATTGTGCTGCTGTCCTCTCTTTGAACCGGTACAGCTATAAACATGGCTAAGTGCTCTCCATGAGGAGCAGACTTGCAGTAGGACAATACTGTGACAGGAGTTGTACTGTCCCAGGCCACACAACGGAGCAGGAGAGAGACAAGAACCTGGCCGAGGCACTGGACCCCAGCTCGGTCACTGCAACCTCCAAATCAAGGCAGAGAACAATTGCACATACACAAATATACATACACAAATACACACACAAATACACAGAAATACACACACACCGTCGTCATCATCATTAATTGCCTCCCATGTTCCTCCAGCTTCAGGCTGTTATCTCCTCCTAGGATTTGGCCAAACCTAAACAAAGACCTGATCTTTCCCTCTCTTTTAATATTGAAATGGAGCCTCTTGCTGATCTAAATAAGCTGCTGATTTGGTTTCAAAGATCTGGCCAGCTATCTTTCCAGTATCCCCCAGAAAAAACTTTGTCAATGTGTGGTCAGGATAAACTGTGTTAGGTTGAAGTGCAAATGAATGCCAGTGTGGTCGTGTTTGGACAATTTAGCAAGGCTACAAAGAAAAAGCCTTCAAAATCATCTAAACATAGAGACTCTTAAATATCCCAGTCTCTCACGGTCTTGACAGATTGACTTGATGATTGGCCTCTAAGATTCCTGAAGATGGATGCTATTCTTGACTAGAGTGGGGGAACACTTTGAAGGATTTTTGCTGTACAAATTAGTATTTTTTCTGCTCTTCAAAAACCTTGGTTTAACGATGACTGGCCTGTTTATCTTTCACATGTGTATTTTTGTAGTGCCCCTGGTCTTGGCTTCTCCACAAAAGCCACAGCTTCCCCTAAGCAGAGGCTCTGCCACCCACAGCTCAGATACCATCTTGCTCATGAACACAATGGAAAAGTTTAAACAAATGCATACCATACATGTAAATTCATTCATATGTATGTGGAAGATTGCAGATGTTGTTTTGTCATTGTATCCGTCGCAATCTAAAATACATGATCCTCCATCATGAAGATTTTGTTTGACTCAGGGTTTACTCAGATCAGAGACAGTTTCAATCAAGGTCGTCACAACCCTTGACTCATTTTCCACTCTCTAATTTTTCTAATGGCTGGGACCGGAGGCTGGGAGCAGCACGGCCATCTCTGCGCTCCTCATTAGCTCTAGCACCACCACCCGTGCTGCATTTAACTTAATAATGAGGCCAAATTAACAGCAGCCCTGGCCTTGCTCCAGGTGCATTGTGGTTGAGAGTGAGGCTGGGGGAATGGAGGGGGAGTACCTGGCCAGCTAAGGGGGTTTAAACAAAGCAAGGCAGTAATGACTGGAAACACAACATCTTAGGACTGCCTCCTTGTTCTCTAAATGGCTGTTTACTTCCACTCTGTCTTTCCACCCATAATCCAACCTCTTATTGTTTCAGTAATCCAAAATTGGACATATTTTTTAAAGCTTTATTCCTGATTTAGTGTATATTTTGTTCCAAAACATAAAACTATTTAATTCATTTCCCCTCAGGCCTGCACCAAACTCTGGAGCAAGGGTGGAGGGCTGGACCAGAGGAGGGTGCTGTGTAGGGTGGAGCAAATTTGAGATTGGATGGGTGGAGAAGACATGCCCTCGTCTCCTGATGTGTGTTGGATGTGAGTTGTAATCCAGTTTACCCCTGTGCCAGATTAGGTGCTACCAATAGCCATGTGTAAATGCATCCAGGAAGTCTCGGAAACAAGGCCCTAGATGACAGATACGTTTCTTTATTCTATATAGACCCTCTGTCATCATTTATTATTTGTTCTGTATCATGCATTTGTAGGGCTGGCTTTTGTCTCCTGCATTCAGAGGGAATGCCACCCACGTCTGGCAAACACATGTTGAAAGTAATTTTGCATTATGCATATGTGGTCTTAGTAAAGCAGGCATTAAGGCATTTCCAGAATCCCCAGGCGCTCCTCTAACCATTTGGATGCCAAAGTGTAATGTTTGTTTTTCAGATAAAAATATATTTTTAGTCCTTTTTATTTCAGTTGCTTCTCTAGTCCCTGTACAAATTGCCCCTTTGTGGTGCTTTTACATCCTGCTACAAAACGGTGATGTACTGTATTGTGATTGTCAGTGTTCGTGTGTTCGTCTGTTTGTTCGTCTGTTAGTCCACCAAATATCTTCGGAACCGTAGCAGATGGAAAGATGAAACAAAAACACACTACTCAGGCGGCAAAGGGGATGAAAATGAGATGATGATCTTGACCTTGAGAAAACTAGATCAAGGTCAAATTTCAACTTTTGTATACTCAGGAGCCGGATAAGATAGAAAGACGAGAGAGAAGGCCCGCGTAAGATCGTAGATCAAAGGTAGTGCTTTGATCTATGAAAGTAGGTCAGTGCAATAGCTTTGATCTTTGATCTATGAAAGTAGGTCAGGGTCAGTCAGTCAGTCATTATCTTAACCCGCTTAGTCCGCTGACGCGGGTCGCGGGGGAGAGTAGGTCAGGGTAAACATTTTAAATTCAGGGGTGTCGCTGGATGTTGCAGTCTCTGACTGCCTTGGTTCTAGTTTGTTTTTGTTTTTTGTGTGTGATACAAAAACTTCCAGATATTTTATTTTGTATCAATATATAAATAATGGAATAAAATAATGGAAAAATGATTGGGTAAGAAAACTAATCAAAATCATTCGCAATCAAACTGTCACCAACTACGTTTGTCATCTCAGAGTGTTTTATCCTTTAAAGAGTTATGTGTTTCACATAAAAGGTGGATCTTGTCCCTTTGACACTCAATCATGATTCTTTCACCTGCTACCAATAAACCTCTCTCCCTGTGGATTGATCCAATCAGGCATTTTAGATTGTCCCACAACTTCTCCATATTCAAAGCCTTTGTGGCATCAAATTCATAAACGTCATGTGTTTATAGCACACATTGTCTTTGTCCTGTTGTCACATTCAAAATTACTTGTTTGTCATATTATGACATTTTGGAACTGGGGTTGTACAGCAAGAGACAGAAATTAGAGGTATTAGTTAGAAACTGCTGCGTTGTTCGGAATGAAGGGGGTGCAATGGCAAAAAAAAACATCAATACAAAACACATCAAAATACAGTGGTTACATACGTATATGTATGTGATATATTACTATTCTTTAACCAATAGTCAATCTTTATGAATGGTCTTGTACTCTTTATATTTACACGAGAGATATATTTTGACTTTGTCCTGTTTGGTGGATGTTGTTACGATCGAGTTCAAGAGCCAAATGGCTGGTACTATTCAATGTATGTGGTGGATACAGTAGATTACATACAACACAAAATGAACCACTGCCTTTACATCAATTGATCAATTCATTTGGTCAGTTTTTTAAACTTTCCTATTCAGACTATGTGTTTGTTTGTTCAACTTCTGAAGGTTTGGCGGCCAATAAACTTCAACAATGAGGTGACGTGACTCCTAACACCACACCTATGATGTTGTGTCAGGCTAAAGCTTTTTTCCTCTGTGGAGTATTCAGGAAGCATACTACCATTTCTCACTCACACTCACTTAGTACCATGACAGAATGCTCTCTATGTAAAGAGCCATGTAATGGCATACTTCTGACTGCTGCTTTTGCTGGGCCATGTCAGTCTTTCAGTGCACAGGCCAGAGTTGATGGAGGTGATGCATATATCAGGATTTGATTTCATGTGTTTTTTTGGTGTTTATTCTAATTTATTCTGACTCACTTCACTGAGTGAGGAAATGAATGTGCATGAATTAAAGCTTACTTGCATGTACTTGCACACACAAAAACAACAAGGCAGTCAGAGATTGCAACATCCTTCGACACCCCTGAATTCAAAATTTTACCCTGACCTACTTTCAGGGTAGGTCAGGGTAAGTCGCGAGATGTTGCAGTCTCTGAATTCAAAATTTTACCCTGATCTACTTTCATAGGTCAGGGTAAATCACAGCACAGGTAGATCAAAGAAGCACTGGCTTTGATCTATGGTCTTACTCACACTGGCCTTTCCCTCGTCTTTCTATCGTATCCGGTTCCTGAATGTACAAAAGTTGAAATTTGATCTTGACCTAGGTGTCTCAAGGTCAAGGTCATCATCTCATTTTCATCCCCATTTGCTGCCCGAGTAATCTGTTTTTTGTTTCATCTTTCAATCTGCAACAGTTGTGAAGATATTTGGTGGACTAACAGACAAACAAAAGGACAAACACACTAACACTGACAATTACAATACATCGCCGCTTTGAAGTGAGATGTAAAAATATACACTGTCTGAAGATTTTCTCGGTTTTGCAAAGAAAACATTAAAAGCTACATTGGTGGCAATTGTACAACTTTATTGATAGTCTTTTAATCAAAGCAGTTCCCGTTCAAACTGATTTTTATTTAATCTTTAATTGTCAACACATGGAATATATCACCACTGACTAACGTTTGTTTACATCTTTGGACTATGCAATTTACAGGTGTTTGTCATGATCAACAATATTAAATGAATGTATATAGTGGATGAGTTGACAGGAAAACATCTAGTAGGGATAAATATCAGCATTACTCTTGAAGTTTAGCCTTAAGAGACTTTACATCTAGAATGATTCAAAAACACCTGGATGTCCAAGCTGTGACATTTTGATGATTTGTTTCGATATCAATAATGTGATTTCAGTGCAGTCGTCCGTTGTTTATCTGCATCATGAATCTAAATGACTAGTAGGAAATTCAGGGCCCTTGGACTGCAATGTCTTCATATGTATCATCGTGCCATTGCTCTGCGTGTGTGTGCGTGTGTGTGTGTGTGTGTGTGTGTGTGTGTCTGTCTGTCTGTCTGTGTGTGTGTATGTGTGTGTCTTTCTGTGTGTTTAGAAAAGAGCCTCCAGTGTTTGGTCAAAGCAAACACACCATCATTACTGGCATGATTATGGGGCAGTGAAAGTTTAAGCAAATATTCATGAAGCTTTGTCTGTTTTTAAGATTTCTCAATACACAAATCACCTCTGACTTAACTAAAACTTGACAAGGCCGAGCCAAACCCTGCTTCATTCCCAGTAATGTCACTGGGAAGTTGGTGCCTCTTATTACTCCTCCTCCTTACTTAAAGTTCGTTTTTTAAAATTGCTGTTCTGGCTATAATCATCCAATTAGGGTGATGGAGGCAGGACTTGCTGAGGAAAGGATCACATTTCAGAGACCTGTGTCTGCCATCCTCCACTCTGTTATAGGATGAACAACAGTCAGTTCTAAAAGCTATATGTGAGTTTAAAGGAAAATTAAAATTAAAATTGATATATTTCTGCTTCTTCTCTTCAGGTGTTATAAGGAAAATGAAATGGAGCAGTTTGTAATGTAATACTGTTGGTGATAACTAGATTGATGGATGTCTTGGTTTCTTTAAAACACACACACACGCACACACTCACACACACATACACACACACACACACACATACACACACACACACACACACACATACACACACACACACACACACACACACGACTCAAAAGCAATTGGCACATTTCCAACTACAGCTGCCAGCTACAGACCTTGGGTTAGGACAGTATATGGAGATTGTCCTAAGAGACTGTAAGTAACTTAGGCTTACTTACAGTTTAGGATCAAAGAGGGTCATCAATGCACTGGGGTTAAGGACACTTTAGTAATTTATATTTTTAGTGATGGTATTCCAACTTTCTCTTTTATGTATGATTATCTAAGAGACTGGAGGTGACACATCCTGCTCCTGATGCGTTTATAGGTTGCTAAGCCTTCAGAGTGATGGAGGAGAGGACTGATGGCAGCAGTGCCGTCTGAATAATTACAGGCTGCCGGTAGATATTACTAAGGTCTCAGTGATCCCGACTCCTTGCTCCATGCTCCACACTCCAAATCTCTCACTGTAGTTAAGGAGTGAAAAAAATGTCAACGAAAGACAAGGCAGGGAATGAAAAACACAAACTTTAACTTCTTTCTGGTCCAATTCAACAAGCAGAGTTCTGTTTTCTGTGTATGGTTTTGCTCCTGCCAAAAATATATATACTCCACTATAGGCACATTTTTATTATCCAGAAGGGCTCTTGGAATTTTGAAAATGAGGTAAGCTCAATTACCAACAAAGGGCTCCTCTCAGGGGTCTGTCACCACATGGGGTGCAAGGGCGGGAGAGAGAGGAAAGGGAGACCCTTCTGCCTGTACTTTGATACTACAGGATTATGGGCACTATGGCATGAATTGTAGCCATAGTTCAGCTTGCAGTATGTGGAGACCAGATGTCCAGATGACATGCAGGCAGGACAGCGGTGAAGTGGTGCTACACACAACATTCCTCAGTTGTAATTGAAACTAAACGGTACCGTTCCTGCAGGGAAATATTCTATCTCACATCAGATATGTCGCTCCACAGGTTCTCTGTGCATCTTGAGATCTCAGAAAAAAAATCAGGTCTTATTTTTTACTATTTGTCCAGAAAGAGCTGGTTGTGATGATGGTTACAGGAAACCAGTAAAATCAATAACTGTCTGTGTTTATCTCGTGTTAACAGTCAGTAGATTAAAACCTGCCACACCTATTTGCCTGGAGGTGTGTTAAATGTATTTTGTTGGCAGTTCTCTTCTCAGTGACACATCAGATTGTGTTTGACTTTGAATCTAGTGTGTCACATATAATATAAAGCCACCAGCCAATGAAATGCTCTGATGGTCTGTTTTCCACAGCATGATGCTGGGTGATGTCAGTTGACCTGGAGAAGCAGCTAAAAATTCCATTCCACATCATCCAGTCCTTATTGAGACCTGGAGGAGATGCTGACCTCTCCTCCAACAAGTACAACATTGATAGAAAATGCACATGAATGAAGCCATTTGTGATCAGCCTCTGACAAAATGTCACACTGTATGTAGGGAGAATGACCATTTTTACAACCCAGGCTCTGTGAGTTGAACAAAGAGGGAAAATATTTGAAAGCAGAAAATATTTTGAACCACACTATACATTTATCTGTGATTAGAGAATGTGAAAATAAAGACAAAACAAAACTATTGTTGCTTTCAGCAAAGAACTACACCCATCTACAAGGCACCAAACAGAACAACCTGGTTCCTCTCTTTCTTGAAGTGGTCTGCAGCATTATTATCTGTATTATCTCACAGCGATGAATTTTCCATGAACCTTGCAACTGTAAACATTCTGGATCACTAGATCTGGAATGGACATAATTTTTGTCCTAGAATTGTAGGTGTCGTCCATGATAGTTGAGCCCTTTCCTCACAAAGGGAGAATCCTTAAAAACCTTTCTGCAACTTGATCACTACCAAAATCTAATCAATTATTATTCAGGCTATTTGCTTCCACTACTAAAAATATCATCAAAATCAGTTCATAAGTTTTTGAGTAATCCTCCTAACAGGCAAACAGGTAACAGGCAGACATCCTAACATGGCTGAAGTCAAAACCAAAATGCAAATACAAAATAGGGATCAAAAAATCGCTTTAGTCAAAATAGGCTGAGGGGAAATGAGGAAATATGGAATACTGCTTTCTAAGAATGCACACCAATATAAAAACTGATTTTTGTGTCTGAAACATCCTCCAGGTAAGAATTACAAAATCTAGAGAAATGAACCAAAATGGCCTTTTAGGGTGAATGTCGGGGTCAGAGGACCTTCTGCTTTGGTGACGCAGTAGGCACCAGAGCTGTTTGGGTTCCAGGTCGTCCTAGGAGCCGCCTGACGTCTCCTTGCTTCCTTATCTTAATGACCATTAACTGTTTCTGCTCTGTGTCAGCACTGCAGCTTCAAGGAAGGGACAGGAAGAGAGAAAAAAAGAGGAAGGGGGTCAGAAAAGGAGAGCGAAAAAAAGATAGCGAGGGAGAGAGAAAGAGGCCCTCTGATAGAAAATTCCTGACAGCTGATAAGAGGGAGAAGGAGATCCAGTTTACTGCACAGATAGGGTAGGAATGTGTGGCCAGATGATGATGACTGGGTCCATGACTGCACTGCCCCTATCCGTGCCTGCCAAGACACATCACCACTGTACGCCTGCATGCTCACCAACATCCTTGTTTCCCAGAAAAATACTCGATTCTGTATGTTCCTTGATGATTGTGCCTTTGCCTTCGTGCATGTTGCACTGTGAAATCATGCACCCATAATTATGTCGTGCAGTGCAATCTTTCCAAAATCATTGTTTTTACCAGTGTTTATATGTACAGCTACATAATGTTGTGGGACATAAAACCCTCACTTATGCCAGTTGTTTTATTTCTGCATGATCAGTGTGCACCACAAACTACAGGGCTAAATGAACCTTTGCTTAAAAACACAATTTCTTGTGAATTATTGGTCTGCTACAAAAGCAACATAAAGGGCATGAGAGAAAAAGGAATCCAGTTTAGACAGTGGATAGTAGCCAGGGCAGGCAGAGAAGACATTTTAGCTTCTAGCTTTTTAATTTACAATAAATCACAGTGAAAAGATGTACTCATAAGCCTGTGTAGACCCTGTGTCGACGCTGTCTCTTGGTCAGAGACAAAGAGAAAGGAGTGGGGTGAAGCAGATTGGGTTAGCGGGAGCCAGGGCGGAGGAAATCAAACAGGCCTGTGTGGTTCATTATTTCGTCAGTCAAGTCAGCAGCAGTGAGCGCTGGCGTCATGACCATTTACAGGGAGTCTCCACTTACTGAGCATGGCTACAGTCAGACCAGTCAGTTAGATGGAAAAGCTGTGGACACACTGCTCCTGGATTTATTACATAAGGAACTCTTGGTATGTTTTGTTCTGTACTGATGAAAATAAGACAAGGAATAATTCTCTTCAACCATTGCTCTTGAAGCTTTACTTGGGAATGGACTGAAAACCTGTCCCCAGCTTCCACTATTGTGATCATGACCTTTGTCATTTTGTTCGTCTCTCATTTAGAGAGAAAATGAGAAGTGGGGGGAGGTGTGTTCTCATATTTGAATACAAGGTCCTGCATGGTGATCCTATTATCAGATGACCAGTAGATTTACAGGCAACAGGAAGTGGAAACACACATGCACAGCAGACCAGTACTTAACCTCTGAACTGCAATCACCTCACCTTTCGACCGTACAGTGAACTCAGGAAGAGGGAGACATGTAGTGAGGTGCATTCTCATGGCTTTGTTTATATAGAATTCAGTTTTAGAAAGCAATAAAGTCCAGCAGGCTGAACTTCACCTAGGATTTATTCCTCTTTTCTCATAGAAAGTACATTGTACATTGATGAAGAAACAACATCAAAGACTGAAAGATAATAATGGGTTAATTTGGGATATTTTTCTATTCTTGAACATTTATTTTTCAATACAAACCGTCTGACGGCTATCGGTCAGGTCAGACGCCAGTCTCCGCGCTATCATCAGGGTGTGATGAAGCAGATAGCTCTGGGAGCGATCACCGCTTCACAGTGTGCAGTCGTGCATGGCAATATGGGTGGAGTTGAGGGTGCGGGGGTTATTCAAGGATGGCTAGACAGTTTGTAATCTGCTATGAGAAACAGACAAGAAACCTTCAGTCAGCTGGTATGCAGAAGACAGAATGGCACCAGCAGAGCGCCAGTCAGGCACAAAGCTGGCCAGAGGCATAGGTCACAAATGTTATCACCCAGCCTCCGGTGACATGCTAACTCTATCTCCATCATCAAGGTCAGGTCATTGTTTGCTTTGTCTGGGCTGAATTACGACCAGCGCCTCTACTTGTTGGTAGTGGACAAGCAGGTTTAGGTGGAGCCCAAAGCTAATAGCTTCTGTCAGCTTTAGACCGCAGGCTAAGCCACTTATTTATGAGGAAGGTAATTATGAGATGTGCTAATATCACTTATTTTCCAAAACCAGTCTGTGAACCATGTATTCCATTCAGCTCCTGTTGATGCCAAGAACCGGTTTAAGTGCTTATTAGATTCGACATGTTGGTAATATAAAATAGGCATTGATAGCATCTGTGTGTCTTTAGCCTATAATTAGAGTCAGATGTTATATAATATGGTGTTTGCAAGGTGTTTAGGGAGGTGCAGTACCCCAATGACTATAAAAGGATTTGCTTCACTTTGCCCCCCCAGATTTCAAGCTAAACATTGTGCAGTTCTCCTCCATTAGTCTCTTAAAGTAAAATCCTGCATGTCATAACGTACAAACTGTTGACAGGTAAAATATAGAAGGGTTTTATTTGTTCAGTGAGCGTAATTTTAGTAATTTGAGTCGTGTGATTATGACATTGTTGTAACAGCTCCACCTAGCATAGAGAAAAGCCTTTATAAATGCACAGAATATCTTTCTATCGTAACATAGGGCTTTTAAATATGACTGATGAGGTGTCTGAGTATGTTTGGGCTCAGTATTAAGATGCTGTGAATCAGGTAATTGCACATACAATTATAATGGAGGCCTTGCAATACATAATCAGAGAATACCATACACTGACATTGCTGTGCTGGAGCCTGGCAGACAAGCTAGTCTGAGCTGGCATAGTCGTAAAAACATCCAGTGGAATACCACATGGAATCACAGTGGATGAAAGAAAAAGTAAAAAAAAACCAAATAGAACAAAATTGGTCATCACAGGGCTTTGTCAGGCAAGGTGGAAAAAACAGAAAACACTCAGTTCAATCTCTTTTTTGGGGAAGAATACAGAAATGGACCTTAAGTCTGTAGCATGTGGCTTTTTGCATTCTATTTTGGTGCATGCCTTTAGTTCTCAGTAAACTCAGATTCCTTCATGCCTGAGTTGTACTGTTATATAAGTTAATATAATGTTTGCGGCACTGCGCAAATGGCATCAAGTGAAATTACCTGTCAAGATTATTTTAAATGTACAAAAATCTCAAAATACATTGGTTAGTCTAGAAGCAACAAAACTTTTATAATTAGAAAAGTAATCTCAAATTTTCAGATTAAAGATTTTAAATCTCAGCAAGGACAGAACAATTTACAAACCAAATTCTGGGACCTACCATTTTATTCTTCTACTTTTGTGACATATTAGTGACTTCTTGGCACAAATGTCCACTTGGATTTAAGACTGAAGTGATGTTGATCAAAGGTCAAAGTTTACAACATCCAATAGGATGAAATCAAGCAATGACATTTTATATCTAAAAATTCAACTTTAATGTTACTTTAATGTTAATGTTACATCATAGTCATCTGTAAAAATAAGTTGATATTTTGATAATTGTCAAAAAATGTTTTGTGTCACAAAGCTGTTTATCAGCTGCTTTCTAGCATTCCCTTACTTTCAAACCCTCCGTATGTCCTGTGGGTCTGAATCAATGTTCATAGGGCTGGCAGTAGGGGAACCCTAAATTCCAGAGACACCAGAAAAGCCGGAATAGTTCCAGAGAAATTAATAGTCAATTAAATTATTATTCTACTGAATGAAAGTGTGTACAGTGCTGTTTCATTTCCATCCCTGCAACACATAACAGGAGTGCCGACACTAAGATCTGGTGACTGTGTGGCCTAAATATGACAGGATGCTGAGTTTTGCTATTTTCTACAGATAAAACTGAGTTTCAATCATTTCCTAAGCAAAGGTGCAGGAATGCATTCTGAACGGTCCCGGCCCTGGATGTCAGCTGCAACTTGTTGCAACTGGTGTACAACCTCAAGGCAGTAATTGTAGTTTGTAATCACATCACTGAGTCATCTTGGTTGTACTTGCATGAGACGTCCAACATGTTACGAACATCATACAGGAAATTAAACATGTTAGTTGACAGAGATGGAATAGCAGATATAGATAAATAGTAAATAGATATTGGTGGCTTCACAGGGTAAAAAGTTGTGACATCAGTGAGATGAGTTTCTGATTCCATTTAGCTCCAACCCTCCAAAATAGTGTGTTCATACCCCAAAATAAGTTTTTAGCCAGTACGCTACAGGTGATGTAAATAACAAGGCTAATAGCTAGATAGCTAGATAGATAGATAGATAGATAGATAGATAGATAGATAGATAGATAGATAGATAGATAGATAGATAGATAGATAGATAGATAGATAGATAGATAGATAGATAGATAGATAGATAGAAAGATACTTTATTAATCCTGGATTCATTATCATAATCATAATAATGCTAGTTATTAATGCTAATATGGTGACAGCTGACAGGTTTTTACCACTTTTTTTTAACAAACAACGAGCAACAATTTTTTTGTCGAGTGTCTCTCAACATTATTGCTGATTTCACAACATTCTCCGGGAATGTGCACGTATCCAGCTTGATAGTAACTACTTCCACAAAGCCCAGTAGTCACAGTGACGTGTTGTTCTTCATTCCTTTGCTGTGCTATCAAAGGGTTTGATGTTTGTCTTTGTGTTGGCATAAGTGTCTGTATTGGTGAGTGTTTCAGAGAGCACACTTGATCATGATTGTGTAACTCTGCAGCACAGGGGCAAGAATATTAAAAACAGATGTGGCCTCTTAAGTGAGGAACATGGAGGGGCTGGTCTTGAACGAGGGAGGTGTAGGTTCTGGGCAAAACACTCCCCATTATTGATTGCTGATCCTCTGGTATGTTAGGGCTATCAGCAGGGTTCCAAAGGCTAAGATGATAAATGGAAATAGTCTGAGGGTGGGTGGGCGAAGAAGAAGCCTCAGGTTGAAGTCATAACAAGTTATGGGAAGTCAAGAGTTTATCCTGTTTGTGTTTGACTTCCTGTTGTATTAAATCATTTGATATCATACTAGCTCCACTTAGGTTAACAGTGCGGTTACAAGACTCTCCTAACAGTGACAGGTTTTACAGGCCAACCCCCCTCTCTGAAAGTTTGTTTTCTATTCATCTCTACTGGTTTCTGAAAATCTCCCCACTAACACACAAGCATCACCTCCACCTTCCATGACCCTCTAGAATGGAAGGATTCTCTTCTGCCTTCACTGTCTTCTAGAGCAACGGCGGAAAAAACAACACTGTTGCAGACATGCTTTATCTGTGGCAGGTTACAATATGAGGCAAGGAAAGAAGAAAAACTTCCTTGTGAAAGAAGAATGCAAAGTATTCCCCACAATACCACACTGCTGCAATTACTCCAGTGCCTGGTGGTGGGCCAAGACAATGAGATGACAGCTTATGGAACGGTTCAGCTCCCAACTCACTCTTTGTGTACTGTGAGCTTGCAGGAGACCTACTCATATCGGTTTGTCTCTCAGAGGTCTGCAGGCATGCTTTTGCCAAAAATACTTTCAGTTACTTTCAAATTTTGTCACCTCATACAATGTCTTAAATATGTTTTTATGTATAATGACTTAAGTTTTGCCGGGAGACAAACAGAATAATATATGTACATATGAATTTGTGTATTCATGTCTGAATATATAAATATCTATAATACATCACATTATTTGCTTGCTGCTCGTCCTGCTCATTCTCAGTTGGTAATTAACCGCCATAGTCCTCCACTGAGAAGAGAGACAGAAAGAAGAAGAGGTGAGATTAGACAGCCGGGGGGGAGTGAGTGGGAAAGGAGTCTGCTGCAGCCACAGTGTCTGCCTCCCCAGGCCTTGTCCACCACAGCCAAGGGCAGCCTTCCCTCCCGCCACTGTTATCAGCTTGCTCAGCAGCCCCAGAGAAACAGCTAAACAAGGCACTGTTTATCTGTGCAGACTGTATTCTCTGCACATCCCAGCTGCTGAGCTGCGGCACCACTCAAATCTGTCTGGATCTGCAAAGAAAGGGTCGACGGACCTCCTCTCAACAACAGTCTGCAGGGTGGAGGTGCCAGGGGTGCAGATCAATGGACAGCAGTGTCCAAGCTTTGTCAGGCGCTGCAGCCAGCAATCCCCCCTCCTCACCCCTGCCTCCTCCACACATATCACATTTAGGATGGGATTGTACATCCTGCTCTGGTCATGCATTGTATAAAGTGAAACTTTGATCATTTTCGGACAGATTTTAATCCTAAAAAAAATCAAAACAGCAAATGAATGTTGGTTCACTTCCCCAACTTCTGATCTCCTGGCACATTTGCCAGCTTTGATGTGTTGTGTATTACAGATTGTACATGTTTTTTGAATGGTTGTGGGCAGGTGATTATGTTATTTTTTCCCCGTTTCAAACCCCCACAATATGAAAATGATATGAAAAATTCTCCAAGCAGTGCTGATTAAATATGATTTCTTTAGTATAGACATTGTGTTCTATTGTGCGTGTATTTTTAATGTTTCAAATATGTCCAATGAAACCCATGGATCAGTTTCAGGATGTAAGGACAAAGTTGGAAAAAGTATAAAAAATTTAGAACTAAAATAAAAGAGGAAAGGAATATGGATGAATGAGAGAATAAATAAAAGAATATATAAGTATAGATATAGATATATATCTATATATACAGATTTTAGTGCCCGCTTCATTCCTACTCATCACTCTATGACCGTCAAAGTGAGGCATTGTACAGTTTGATGGCCACAGGCATGGTGTTCAGTGGCATATTTACAAAAGAGTCTAACTTTTTCCCAACATTCTCACCAGTCCTGTGGATTAGTCTGTGCAGTCTGTTGGTGGACAAAACCCTCAGGGCAATGCCCCAGCACACCACAGTGTAGAGGAAAGCACTGGCCACCACAGACAGATAGAACATCCTCAGCACAGTGTTGCATATGTTAAAGGACATCAGCCTCTTCAACAAAAAAGAGACAGCTTTGGCCCTTCTTGTAGATGGCATCAGTGTGCCTCCCCCAGTCTAGTTTGTTGTCACTGTGGGCCCCCAAGTACTTGTAGTCCTCAACAACATCCATATTGACCCCATGAATGGAGACTGGGGTTACCTACCCCTTCATTCTCCTCAAGTCCACCACCTGTTCCTTTGTCTTTGCCACGTTGAGTTGGAGGTTGTTTCCTCCAGTGCACATGACAAAGTCTTGATCCTCACAGTGCTCCCCGTCTTGTCCAGGTGACGGTAGATGTGGTTTAGTGGGTAGAGATGATAAAGTCATTAAAGGAAAATACATGCCAGGTTGATCTGCAATGGTGTTTTTTTACTTGAGACAACTCCCATGACCCCATGCTACTTACTGGTAAGTCTGTTTAGATTTCAAGGCCTCCAGTAACAGAAGTTTTATACTTTGCATTTAATACAAGAGTCTGTGACTACCAGCTTTGACTGCTTGAGACAAGGTAATAGAAAATAAAACCATGTTTAGTGGTACAGAGTCATTCACTGGATTCTTGTTGCAGCAGGTTTTCTAGATTTTTTTTTACTTTTCAAGCAAAAAGAAATATAAGAGCATTTGTGTCTTTATTATTTCTGACCATGTACCATCAAGTTAAAAGATAATTTCCAATGACATCCAACCCTAACCACAGTTTTTAAAAAAGACCACGTTTCAGCAGTTAAACTCTTCCTTAACGGTAAGTCTGTTTTCCCATTTATCAAAATAAATGTGGTCAGTTTATCTGTACTGATTCATCAGAAAAATACTTATTTAACATAGTTGTTCATTGATTCAGGGCAAGGCAGGATGATACCAATGTTTTTCCTTATTTTTAATGTCAAATTCTTCAACAAGATAGTTGTCTTGTGTAATATGGTTTGAAATAAAGAACATTCTTTAGATTCCTCATCTGATAACTAGAACCATGTTGAAAGCACGCCACCTCTATCTCATCTGTGCACCTCAGCCTGCTAGTTCACGTGAGGATTTCTTCTAGAAATAAATCTGGCATAAACATAAGCCGCACTGCAACAGAACTTGCTGTGAAAACATGTCTGCCAGTAGCAGAGGTGCTGTCAGTAAGATGACCAAGCCCTGATGCAATTTACTGCATCAGGTTAGATGTACATCTAGCCTGATGCAGACAGGCTGAAGTTCTATTCTCTATGATCGGTCACTATCACTCTCACAAACCTCCAGGCCCAGAGGGCTGCTCAGATATGCTGGATCCGTGAGCATTGTCTCACTCTGCTCACACACACACACACACACACACACACACACACACACACACACACACACACACACACACACACACACACACACACACACACACACACACACACACACACACACACACACACACACAAAAGCGTCCCTCTCTTATCTGTGGGCTGAGGAGCCCTGACTCCAGCCTGTGCAGACAGTGCTATCTAACTGGGCCATGTCTCTATATACACAAGGAAATCACCCATTCCTCACAGAGAAATTAAATATGCTTCAGTCATGCTTCCCCTGAGCTGTAAAATTAAAAAAAAAAAAAAAAAAGCTTGACACAGCTTGAGTCTAGTCCCACACAAGACTTGTTGGCAAAAAAAGCTTTAACTATTACAAAAATCCTACTTATTCTTCTGAGCATGGTAAGCACAATGTCTTTGTTGTGGCTTATGTTGCCTTGGCCTTTGTCCCTGGTAATTTTCTATGAAGCATGATGGAAGAAATTGTATTTCATTTAGACTTTTTATTTGGTGAACAGGGTTTGCCTTACTCTGTTGTTGTTCATAGTAACAGATTGTATTTCGGTCACAGTGTTGAGATTTTGTTGTTGATTGCGGGTGAGACAAGCAGGCTGGGCAAAGCAGAAACCCAGTGCTGAAGGCAAAGAGTCAAAGGTCAGAGGTCACAGGGAAGTGAAGATGGCTGACCTCTCAGCAGGGCAGACTGTTTAGTGGTGTTGACTTAACATTGCCCGAACTCGGATGCGGTTGTCCCTTCATTTTAGTTGACCTGTCCATGCTCACCACAGGAGAAATCACCAGGATCCTTCATGATGGCCTGATTCAAGATCCAACACAGTAGGAGTTCTACACTGACATTTTCAGGATCATCAGGGACAGAATATGCAAACTTATCAACATCACTTGATAAAATGTGTTTTAGATTCCTGGAGAATGTTTGCATTTCACATCAGTTGGTAGAAGTGGAAGACTGCACAAGGTATCTCAGTTCTCACGGCTCCAGCAGAGCCTCAGATCATTACACTGAATGATTCATGAATTTGTTCAACTCTGCTTTGTTTCAATGGCATTATGGAAAATCAGAAAAGGCTCATTGATTCTACAGTTGTGCATGTTTGACATCTGCCAGGCCGTTGGTTTTTCTGTTTGTTTGCCTGTTAGCATAAATCACATTTTGAAGCAATATTTTTAATTTTAAACCTTAATAAATTAAAACAACAACAACAAAGAGATAGTTGAGTCTGTAAGTGAATTGTTTTAGAAAAGCACACGTGGTAAATTGTCGATGTGCTTAGTCCAAGTGAGTAAACATGGGGCAGGATGGGAACCAGCCACTTGTTTCACTTTTGGGAACCATGAAGAAGTTAGTTTGTCTTTACAAAGCAGACAAAACAGTCTGAGAGTCTTGCGCCATTAATAATTGATGATTATTTAAAAGATGACTCACATTAGTGGTTTCTATGGTAATTAATCATTGCTTCATTGTAGAGCTGTGTATTAGCATTAGCCTGGGCCTGCTCTCTGCCTCTGGCTACATAATACAAGGACCCCTCACAGAGATGCACAAAAGACTGATACGATTCCAGTGTAAATGGCAAGATGTTTAGGCCTGACGTTTGATGACTAGTGGCAGGATGCATGAGCTGTCTCACAACTGGCAGTATGCCCACTATTACATAGCATGAAAGATATTATTGGGAAAAGGACCCTTTGGTTAATGTGTTATAAACATCTCGTATAGATCATAGAGTGCATCAAGCTGTTCTCAAACAATTGAACTAATTCACCTGCTGCCTGACGATGCTTGAAAGTGTTGGTGTGATGCATCAGTGCTATGATTCATTCATACATTCATTTTCTCAACCCGCTTCATCCACTTGCACAGGTTGTGGGGAGCTGGAGCCTATCCCAGCTTGTATTAGGGCGTGAGGCGGGGAAACTCCGGGCGTGACGTCAGTGAACCGTGGAGTTACACACAGACACACAACCACGCACACACACACTCATTAATTCCTGTGGTCAATTTGGGACCTGTCAGTTAACCTGAAGCGCATGTTTTTGGAGGTGGGAGGAAGCCGGAGAACCTGGAGAGAACCCACGCAGACACAGGGAGAACATGCAAACTCCGCACAGAGCGGGACTCGAACCCGTAACCGCCTTGCTGTGCGGCGACAGCGCTACCCACTGTGCCGCCATGCGGCCCCAGTGCTATAATGGTTGTGATCATTTACATACATGTTTGTAAAATTCTTCCTGGAAGTGAAGTCATTGGTGTGTATAGTCAGCAGCGACATAGACTGCATATTGAAATTATCGAAAGCTATTTAAAGTGGTAACACCATCCAAACCAATGCTACCTGCCAAACCAGACACAGACACTATACATCCGGAAATTATTTTTCTGTTTCACTTTCTTCAACATTGCAAGAATCCTGATTTTGGTCATCCATTAATTATTTGGATAACTTCATTTATAGGTTAATTATTGGATTTTTGAATTAAGGTTTTCTACTTTCTTTAAAACTATGAGATGTAATGTGTTTTTCCAAATTCATGCTGCACTTACACTGATTTAATGCACACATGATAATTGGAACTTTTGGGTTGGGTTGTTTTTACATCACTTTGGAAAAATTAGATATAAATCAGTGATGCTACTACATTATTAAAGGCTGACTCTCTTGCTTTTGATTAGGTTGATAGCATTCAACACACACTTCCTCTAAATATTAGCTTTGCACCAAAAAAAAGGTTTTGTAAGGGATATGTTAACAGCCCCGTGGGTATAGACAGCATGAATTATAATGATAAATAGATGTTCCAGTGGAAGACTGCAGTGTACATTCAACATGAATTCCATATTATCAGTCTTGAGATATTTCTCTAGCACCTTGCTGTGCCCTGCTCTTCAAATGTTGCCCATTCGTATCTCTGGCCTTTTTAACTTCCCAGAACCTTAATATTGCCTGCGCTCTTAATCATTTGTGTCTGGATGTGGCCTTAGTAACACAGCGGGTGTCTCTGGATCAGGCTAGAGAGAGAACGAGGGCTTATTTTTTACAGCTGGTTTGGGAAACATTGAGCTGCAATCATTGGGAGAAAAGATGGTTCTAATTACAGATTGTGCCCTTTCTCTTTCTCCCTACATATGTCTCTTTCTCTGCTCCTCTTATTCAGTGTATTTAGTGCTCTCAGAAAACTAAAGCATTCCTTGATGCATTGTTGTCTGTGCTATTATGAGTTTAGGGATTAAACACAACTTTTTAAAGGGCCCCTTTTGCTGCCCTAAACTTTGTCTTGGAGGACTGGACTCAAACGAGAAGTAAACAGGATAGTGCACAACATTTTGCTCTAAGCCACTAATGAAGCAATGTCTGCAGTAGCACACCAGGCCATTGATAAGGCTGCGTTAAGGCCATGATGGTTGTTTCCTCCATTGTAAATGTGACGTCATGCTACCCTCAAAACATGTTGTGATCGAATAGTGACAAAAGTTACATGCATACCAAACTAAACCCAAAGAAAATGATGGCTGATTGAAAGGTTCCAAATCCAGCAAGGGACTTTATGGAGGATGACTGGAAAATATGTGAAAAGACAGGTTTCAGCAGAAATAACATTAGTACAGACAGCTAGAAGAGTAAAGGGTTGAGGTGGATGAATTGCACTGGAGAGGAAAGAGAGGGGGGGCTGCAGGATTAGAGGCTAAGAGCAGTGTAAAGAAAGGGATCAGAGGTGGGGGAAGTGAAACAGAGGAAAAGCCATAGCGTCCATGCTCACCAGCAGGCCATGGCTGTCAGTGGCAGGGCCTCTCTCCCAGCACCATGCGCTCCAGGGCTGTGGTCACATAATGAAGTCTTGTTTGACTTTGCATTCAAACAGTGCCTGGAAAAACAGTGCCCCACAAGCTACTTTTATTAACCCGGCTAGGATTCCCACCCTTCAATCGAGTGCCAAAAGGCTTCCTCACATCTTATCCACACACACACACACACACACACACACACACACACACACACACACACACACACACACACACACACACACACACACACACACTGTCCGGTAAAAAGCATTGCTACGTTCAGCAGGAACCTCTAGACGTTTGATTGTGTCTCAGTTCTGTTGGAGACATTGCTTGTCTTCAGGCTGAGAGACAATTAAAAAGTGCTTTTCAAAAGCAGGGTTAAGTGAGAATGAAACTATCCAAGCCAGGGTTTAGTGTTGTTTGACTTGTGCCTGTTTGTGTCTGATACAGAAGCCTATCTGAAGGCTCTGCTATTGTCTTTTCTGTCTCTGCTTCTCTGTCATAACAGACACTGGCCTACTGAATGATGGCCCTGTGAGATTCACTGTGGAAGATATTTGACTCAGGATTTTCCGATAATAGGATTTGAAGCATGTTTGCAACTGATAGTGGTCTTGTGGTGAAGGACAGCAGTATGGGATATTGCCTCTGCATGTAAATACTGCAGTTTTTTGGAACAACCTTTCACTCTGCCATTAACCTTTTGGCCTGTATTTGTATTAATACATGGTGTCCCATAGAATAACCTAGGTACACCTAAAAAGAATGTAACAGTGTGATAATGTAATTTGGGTTTTTTAATAGGTTTGACAGGTCTAGACATGAGAAGAAACATAACAAAAGAAATACAAGGGCTCCATTGTTAATTAGTTATCTTGAAGTTGAGCTGTAATAACTTTTAATGGGGTTGTTTTAAATGCAGCGTGGTGTAAAAGTCTACAAATGTTTTCCCAGGGCTGCCTGTTTGAGGAGGCCTGTCAGTCCTGGGGGCTCACACAAATCCCCTTAAAACCCCTGGAGTCACTGAGGGTGTATCAGGCCCCTGGATCTGCTACAGTATGTACAGGACTGGATGATGGGCTGAAGTGCAGAGCCAGTCAGGGGTAGAGGACAGTTACTGTGAGGGCGCCCATAGAGCTGGGAGTCAGCCACAGAAACCCTGTGTTTGTGTACGGAGCGTAGCACTCTTATCTCCCGCCTGTACTGACGCCACACTCTTCCTGTTGCAAATCTTTACTGCTGATTTTTTCTTCACTCTTGCCTCAGCTCCAGCCAGTCCTGTTGTTTTTGGTGTTCTTGTTCTTTTCATTGGAGATTAGATAGAGTTGCTGTGGTGACACAATAGACAGAAGCATTGGTGGTTTGAATATTTGTAGATGTGTCAAGAAAAAAATATCGTCCTGTGTTGTGGTTTTATAACTATGTACTGAATATGATAATCCTATAAATGATTGGATTAGACCATATGTTAAATTTTTCATCAGTTGTACATTTAAGCGGTCACATACCATGTTTATGTTTTTTAACACTGAGGTGGGAAAAAAAGTTTATAAGGAGGTAGATTATTAAAGGCAGTTTACGGGAAATAGTCATCACATTGTCAAACTGTGTATTCTCAAAATAACAGCATTAAGTACAGTATATAACTCATTAATATTCAACAAGGAAAAAACTAATCCTTACTTTCAATTAATAATTATTTTAACAATTCTGTACAAGTCAAGGCGACAACTTTAAACATCCAATAGAAAGAGGAAAGTTGTGTTTTTTAAAAATATTTTTGGTTAATGGAGTACCTGAAGATGTTGCCTTATAATCTTCTTTGGAATTGCATGAAGCGGATGTGTCAGAGGTCACGTCATCACTTTCATCCTCTTGGATTGAATAACAGGCAAAATCCTCCATATTTTGATTGGTGAAACTTGACAAAGGCAATGCTATCTCACCACATCTTCTTGAATTTTTGTTTTTGGTCTCCCTTCTTACAAAGTGTAGTACCGTTACAATTGGGTGAATAAATAACTTGCAGAGCTGAACCATGCAATCAGCTGACAACAAAATTTTAATGATGTGGGCAGTAAACAAAATTTCACTGAATTGGTAATGTTTATCCCAACTCAACGTTGACTGCAGGTCCATGTGCAGACTGAAACTAAATGAATATTCCCTGTAACTACAAATAGACCCTAAATAAACTAAATTTCCTCTGCTGCTTGATAATCACTCTAATTCATTAATTGTACACTAAAGTGGACATTTGTCCGTAGAGTGTTATGAGCCGCTATAACATTGCGCTCTGCAGGCTTTTATCCTAAACCGGACTGTCTCTTATCTTTTGAACTGATCCAGTGAACATAGGTGATTGCTGACCAGCAAGACTGTTGATTAGGTTTTAGGTGTTGTAACTAGGTACTCTTGACAAATGTTTTTAAAAGCATTAACCATATTACTAGGAAAAATACATAGCTACAATGTGCTATTTTCACACACAGCATTTCATCACCAGATAACTTTTTTGCCCGGTGCATCGGTGTTACAGTGCACAACTTCACATACTCTGACCACCTCCGCTGTGGTCAGGCTCTTATTTTGAGCTTGCTTTGCAGTGATGTGTAAGTTAATTGACTATCAGCAGTCTGCATTGGACTGTATGTCTGGGAAAATGGAAAATGGTCTTTGTACTTATTGATTTTACACATACTGAAAGGCATGAATAAAAAAAAATATGTCTGCTGTTTCAGCAACATACAATGTTTTCCATCAGATGCGTTAAAGTAGAAATTCATGCTCTGGGAACATTTCTGACAAATGTTCAAAACGCGCACTCCATCTTTATGGATCAGCATAGCATGCTTTATCAGCCAAATAACTTGAATAATTGAACTGGCACTGAATTACATGGCTGTATAACAAGTTGACAGATAAAAATTAAAAAGCTGTTTTCTGTGAAAAATTTTGTGACCAGTGCCAAGAAAATTGTAGAGAAAGCAGCTTGTTGCTTCAAGTTCTTGTGGTTTATGTCAAGTGATTTTCAGGCTACACAACACCCTTAATTAATTTCTAAGGCTTAGAGAAAAAAGTCAGACATGACATTTACATTACATACATTGAGAAAATATGACGTCAAAAAAGACATTCAGAATGTAGTAAAACAAAACAGATCACTTAACATAATTTCCGTACAAAACAGATTTGATAACTGTAGAAGGCGCCTATCTTTCCTCTCCTGCTTTAGAAAATAAAGACAAACAACGAAAACACAGACACTGAAAAAAAAAAAATCCCCTAATAGTTCTCCAATTGGTATTTGCAAGCGTCACTACCAGTTTTCCTCTCCTGTCTGGCCTGCCCAGCTGCCTGGATGGCCGAGTTTGATGGCGCCAAGTACTCTGCAACTCTGCCGTAATCAGGAACAGCAAGGGGCAGTCTGTATCACAGAGAGTTTCTTTCCCTTTCCTTTGTTTTCCACAGATTTCCTTCCTCATTTTCTTAGATATTCTCTCCCTACTGATGTAAGTCCAAACAGAGGCCTATTTAGAAAGTAAACAGATGAATGAGGGGAGGTTCTGGGACTGGCGTCCATGGAGTCAGGCGCAGATCGGAGACGTCTCGCTCCACCCGCCCTGTGCTGACACAGCCTGTAAATATACAGCATGACAAATGGCATGGCCCTGCAGCAGCTCTCCAACCAATCTCTGGCAAGCAGGCCTGATGCCGGAGAGGCTAGCCGACAAGCTGTGTCTGATTCACTGTCACAAGAGAAACATTGTTTATAGGACAGAGAGACACTGTAAAACAAACACTAATACCCCTCGAGTGGGTGACACACTGGGAAAACCCTTAGTTTGTGGCTCCAGTGTTCACCTGAAGGTGATCATTGCAGTGAGTTTTTTGCAGTTCCCTATTGAAGAGTGTGGAAAAAGTGTGTTATAATCTGTGTCGCTTTTGTGTACTTCTTATCAATCACTTTCCCACACATACAAATTTTTCCTGGCTCTCTTAAATCTCTAAAAAGAGATGCTCTTGTTCCATCACAGCTTGACTGCTTACGTTTGGTTTTGACCAGAGGTGCGTGTATGTCTCTGATTGGGATTGTCTGTTTACATCAAAGGTAATTTCATACGTAGAAAGATTCTCAGTGGTCTAAATACATCTCATAATAACATTTTACCTTCCTTCATATTGGCAATGTCTCTACATGTATAAACAGCTAAGTTACAAGCCATATACAGTAAGTGAGACACGTACTGTGATGCTGATGGATCTAGAACCTTTTTGAAGACAAGGTTTACAGACAGGAATGTATTTGAGGAGGAGAGGGAGGGAAAAGAAAGTGTTCGGAGGACCCTGGGGGGAAAAAGCTCCGTTTGACCTCTAAGGATAGACCTGCAAAGTGAAATGGCGAGACTCTTTCCGGCTATACTCAACCAGGATTTCCTTCCCTTCAACAGGCCCACATCTACTGAAGCACCAGGGACATGGGACACAGTAGGGCCCCTATTGTGAGTGTTGAGCAGGCTTACTGACTGAGGTCACACAGAGAGGCTGTGAGCGCCAGACTGGCAGGCGATCCACAGTTTCCTCCAAGATATGAAATCAAGTAAATCAGAGTTAGGAGTCGTTACCCTTTAAGCGTCCTAATGACCACTACTCCTCTCCCCCTAGCACACGACTGTCTGAGAGGTGAAGCATTATGAAGATGGTATTTAACGCTATCATCTGTTTTTCATCGACTGACAGCAAACATGATATCATCCTGATATCATGGTTAACTTAATGCGGGCAGTATTAGTGCTGTGCCATCTAGCAACAGAATACAGAGTGTGGAGCCAGTCCACATCCTCTGGGCTTTTGGCTGACATGGAGACTACATTACATCTTAAGGAGGTCTATTTTTCAGTTTGCTCATTGCTCTAAAGAAAAAACAATTCATTTTAATTTGTTGTCAGTGTTGTGGGATTCTAAACTGCCACATGGAGATTCATCTCCCAGTGCACCAACAATGACAGCTAATTGATTAGGACAGAGTTCCTGGGATATGCCTTGATTCCGAGCACATTATAAACATTATATATCATCAGCGCCACGAGTCCTCTTGACAATGAAATTATTGTCTGTGGCATTCACATCCAAGTTGCGCCTTACGAGCTCACATCAGAGTATCCAGATTTTAAAAGCAGGTAGTTCAGTTAGTTCAGAGTGTAGGCCTGTGCCCCATGAACAGAGACCTCGATCCTCTCTCCCAATCTCTCTCTCCCTATTTCCTGTCCCATTCAGTCAGTCAGTCAGTCATTTTCTTAACCGCTTAATCCGCTTACGCGGGTCGCGGGGGAGCCGGTGCCTATCCCGGCAGTCTCAGGACGCGAGGCGGGGGACACTCCGGGCACGACGCCAGTGTACCGCGGAGCCACACAGAGACAAACAACCACTCACACACACATTCACTCCTACGGTCAATTTGGGACCGGCCAATCAACCTAAAGTGCAAGCTTTTGGAGGTGGGAGGAAGCCGGAGAACCCGGAGAGAACCCAGACACGGGGAGAGCATGCGAACTCCGCACAGAGCGGGACTCGAACCCGGGTCCGCTGTGTTGTGAGGCGACAGCGCTACCCACTGTTCCATTCAATAAGGGCTAAATTGTTAAACAGATTAAAAAACATTATTTAGATACAATAAAAAATCAGAATTGCAGTACACCAGGCTATTGTAATTATTCTCACCTTTGAGAATGAGAACTCATTGAGCCTGATATCATCCTGAGAGGTGAAGCATTACATAATATGCACATCAATTAAATTTGTAATCGAATCAAGCCAGTCTGTCAATTTTTGAAAGGGTTTTTTCTTTATGTTTAAATGTGGATGGATAAGCAATGCATCACAAGAGGGGACACTCGAGGATGGTTTTGGACTCCTAGGAATCCAATGCTGTGTGCACTGCACCAGTTAAGCTATAAATCTTTTATCCTTCAACTGGGGATGTCATTTAGAAAAATGAATCCCATATGCTTTGTGTTTGCTATGTTTTGGTGAAGAGCCACAGAATAATCGCCGTGCGTCTGCTGAGTTTGTAATTTACCATGGAGCATTGAATTTCACTTAAATGTAATGTGTAACTGTGCTGCAAGTATGCCTGGAATTTTTAAACTTACAGTTGGTATGTTTGGTGATGTACTCCTTCTAACGTTCACGGTCTCAAAGGAATAATTTGTTCACTTCCTCTCACTGCTTGCATGAGTCCTGCAAGCATTCACTGGCGCTGACTTGTTTTCAGTATAGGATTCAATGTCTCCTGTTCTTCTCCTTGATTTACTTCATGGGGCCCAGGAGTGGACGAGTAGCATCAACGACAGTCATTAGCCTTCCTATATCAGAGCAAACAAGTGACACTGCAAGGAGGACCTAAGGCAAGTTGGCGTCTAGGCAGAGTGGAAAGTGTGCCCTTGGTGCAAAAGTAAATCATTATTGGAAAACACAGGTTAGCAGTACTGACTCCGATGACCCAACCAAGATTAAGTCTCACCATCCAGGGTGAAGAGAAACAACACATTCCATGTGATGTAAACAGAATGTCCATTTTGGATGCTATCAGTTTTCAACTAAAGTGGACATTCAAGAATAAATACAGTATAGATCCCATAGATTGTTCTATGCAGAGGTTTCCATTTCTGAGTCAGAAAGTCATGTCTTGGAGCTCCATGTTGTGCTTGTAGTCTGACCACAACTGGAGAGACAGAATAAGCCCTACATTTTCAGGGAAAGTGAATAGGCCATAATCATTATCAGCTCTGTGGTGGTGACTGGCTCCTGCTCTGTACAGGCGACTTTATGTCTGACCTGTCTGTGGTGTGGCAAGACTGCTCAGTCGGAGAACCTAATGCAGAAGGTTGGGGTCACACAGTGTCTGCCGCCTCCCTGAAATATCTGCATGCCATTAACAGCAATGACTATGATGACATGTTCTTCCTGGCCTTGTCTGAGCTCCTTCGTTTCGATTGGAGGTGCTTGTGGCCCCTGGTCTTGAGGCACTTGTCTATTTTGGGAGGTCATTTGGAGCCGGACACTCTGTCTCCCCAAAGCAGCCTGTCTCCTGATACTGCTATCAACTGCTTCCAACAAGGAGCCACTGCAATTCACTAGAGTGACGCCAACCAAGGCAGTTATCAGGACCCGAGCACCAGATTAGCTGGTTGGTTTTCTAATGAGCATCCTTGAAAAGGGAAATGGAGGGGGACTCACAGACCACAATAAAAACATTATCCATGGCCCTGACATACAGGAAATACTTTGCAAAATACATAATCTGAGAAAACACAAGTCATTTGGAAAGTTGAAAGATGTATAAAGTTTAGCGATTAAAACAATGAAGATTTTAAAACAGGACAATTTAAGAACACTTTGAATTTCCAGTTGTATATGGAGAAGAGATGTTGCATTTAGGGAGACTCTCCAGTGGTTAGGCAGGAGACACTAGCCATATTCAGACAGCATGGTGCACCTTCACACCGCCCTGATGTTCTATTTGAACTCAATGGAGGCTTAATGGGGTGTCATTTTGTTCTAGAACTGTGATGCCCGCTGAGGTCGTAACAGTGCCGAAACAGGTATCTGTATGGATGGAGTGCACCGACATGGTGAAATGGGTGATAGGTTATAGTGACATGTTCAGATGTGCAACCAATCCCAGGGCTTTAAATACGACGGCAGAAGATGGTGTTGTATGTGTTGTATGTAACTTGCCTCATACCACTGCAGAACGCCAGCAGGTGCTGTGAATGCACATAGCGAGGTGGTGTTATGATACCTTGAGTTGGTCCAGTCTGAACAAACCAAAGGGTCACAGAGAAGTGACTTCTTTTGCAATGCTTGTGTTTGATGATTGTGAGAATTTGTTGATCCTCTACGTTTTCATTGCTTCTCTTTAAGTTTTCAATTTTGGAACAAACTATTCTACTTTGAAACTTCATTTAGAAAATAGTTAAAAGCATCCATATTAATGTGTATCAAATACATCAATGAATAGTCATTTTAAGTGTAGAAATGTAATACCAAACTAAAATGATAACTGACTTTAAATTGGAATCTGTGGCTTGCTCTGCCTTTGTCCCTGTAAATGAAGTAAAAAAATTAAAAAGAAGCTTAAAATTATAAAACACATCTGTATAGAGGTGATGTCATACTTGTCATAATGCTTCAATGTGGATTCTAGCAGGGTTGAATTTACTAGCAGTCGTGAAACATTTAAAAGAGACGTGATTCACACTACATGCCTGCGCCCTCTTTAGTGATTCTCCATCTTTCCCCTGACTTTGTGTAACACATGACAACTTTTGGTGTGGTAGAAACAGATAAACAAGAGAACCTCTAAGTTGAACTGAAATCATTGAACAGTGTATTCCAATGTGTGTGCCTGAGATTCTCCTGAGGTGTGAAAATCTACTTTCAGCCAGTTTGTTTTTTTTTTTTGGCTCGAGTGCTCCTCTTCTCAAACAGTATTTTCTTTGCTCTGTTTGTTTTGAGGGCTGCATGCAATCCAACACAAAATTTATGAATGCATTAGGCTTGTTAGTCAATTCCTAAGAAGTGACTTAATTCAAGTGAGTTGCACCCAACTTCCCTTGCTGTGGGACACTGACAGTAGCATATTAAGCATGCATGAACTGAACTTTGGTTTTCTATATTGCTCTGAATGGATTGTAAGTGTGGCTTTAATGGATTCATATTGCAACAGGAATGTCCCCTGTCGAGAGCCTAGACACCTGGAGCAAGATGGCTCCTCACAAGCAAACCTGTGGCACCACATGCACATGACAGCTAGTGATTATGTTGCAAACTGACATCCAACCAAAAGGATAAGTACATAAACAATAAAAGGAGTGGGGATTGTATAGGGTTAAGACAGGCCAATGCTCTCAACACAACAATTGTTGCCTTTGCTGTCAGACACACCTCAAATTTGCTGCCAACAGGAATGTAATAATGATTTAGCTGACATCACATGGGAGAGTCAACACAATTAAATGTGGCATTAGTGTATGAAATGCTGTCTGTCTCTATCATTGTGTGTGTGTGTGTGTGTGTGTGTGTGTGTGTGTGTGTGTGTGTGTGTGTGTGTGTGTGTGTGTGTGTGTGTGTGTGTGTGTGTGTCGTGTGCTGATCATATTATACTCATGTGGCTGGTGGTGACGCTATCCTCAGACTTTCATACAAGTTTGTGTTTGTAGTCTGAGATGTGGATTAGCGGGAGTGTTGAGTCAGGCCCAGGCGAGGGCCCAGGAGGTCATCCCAGAGAGAGGCCCACGAAAGCAGGCTCCAGTGCTGCTGAATGGGCCAATAATGGCCTGAATCAGAAGGAATGTGTTCATGGAGCCTTGCTACTGACAGCCAGTCCCTAGGGACATGAATTACTTTGACTGATACAAAAAGAAGATGACAAAAACACTGCCTCAAGCACTGTCTCCCCGGACTCCTTGTCTCCAAAACAGCTAAATGAATCAAATTGCATCCAATTAAAGATTTAACCATACTTCTTTCCTCTCGGCTGTTCCATTTTTTTCTTCCTCCAGTTTTATGATACAGAAACAGTACTGAATCATTGCAGTGAAAAGTAGACTTATGCACTGAATGTTCAATCTTGTATAATTAGAGTGTGTGTAGTATGCATAAGGACATATTTGTATAATTTAAGGATTGATTGAGTAATACTATGCATTCATTCATGTCTATTGGAAAAACCTAACCTCATTCTATTACTAACTGGCTACAATATGATTAGAACAAATGATTGTGTTCTTCACGTAGTTTGGTTCTGTGCCTTAAGGTGTTAGAGTTAACATATACTGTACCTAGAAAATTTATTTTCTCAATACCTTACCTTAAGACCTTTGTTACTGGACCTTAATATCTTAATCTGATGCACCAATCTTTGAGCAAATTAGAAATATATTGCCTTGATTTGCCTTGCCTTGAATTTTACGATATACATCAGGATTCAGTCCTGCATCACTGCTGACACTGCTGTACTTTGTTCTTAAAAGAATTATTTTAGCATACTCTCAAAGTTCTACATGCATTACTGCACTATTCATGTTATTTATACTATTCGCAGTGCCACCTTGAAGTCAGTAAGAGTAGAATGTGTTAGCATTTAGATGGAATCCAGCATTTAATTTACAGGTTTCATTAAATCTAAAATGTGTTAAGAAATATTTTTCTACTAATTAGTCGGTGCAACAGTTTGCATATTCTTTCTCTCATCAATGTTGGGTATGAGTTACTCACCGACTTTGTCTAAAGCGTCAGTTGGGAGAAAGGCTGGCATGACCAGTGCATGATTACCCAGGGGTCTCCAGGGGTGCATGGGCCTGGAACTTTACGGGGAGAGGGGCAGGCCATGGGACGGGCCTGTGTGAACAGCTGTGCCCTGTTTTAGATCTGCATACTCAGTTACCTCTTACTCTTTGAAGAAGTCTTTCCTTACAGACGTTCACACATGCAGGGTGCTTTAGCAGAGTGAAGCTTGAATATGACTGCAAGAGTAAAAGTTCAAATATCTAAACTTTTATTCCTCAATTTAAAAAAAGGGCCAGATGGTTGATGGCTTTTCAAATTGCACTTTTAAAATTGTGATTCCCCATAGTTTCTTCATGTGAAGCTTTTTACAATCAATACAGTCCAAAAAACTTTTATCTATTCAATATTTGGTTCTTTATAGAACCACGTATTTTTCCAAGCTTAAGCCATAGTGGATTTCACTGCACTGCAACACTGAAGCACATGGCCATCATGTGGTACAGAAGATTGCACATTAAGCTGCCACTCTGACATTATTCAGAAAAAGCCTCAATTCTATTTTCAGCCGTGGAAGTGTAATTCAAGTTCATCTGTGATGTCAGGGTCCTGAAATTAACTACCTTTTTTGTTTTTTCCTAGTATTTTCTTTTATTTTGCCTACCCTGTTCATTGCGTGTAAGGTCTGAGTGTGGATACCTGCTTCTCAATTCTGTGTTTGCAGTTAGCTAGCTCACATATTGACTGCTACCTCATCAAACTGTTGTAGTATGTCATTGCTAGTCCTCCAGTCGGTCCAATTAAGAATATTTACTTTCAGGGTCAGTATGACTTCTACACTATAAGTTGTTAACTGGCAGCAGTATTACAAGCAAAAATGTTTGTTTTTCATACTGTATTTCAAATAGCACTTTATTTATTTAAATACCTAAAAGAACTTACATAATGTAAGAATCACAATCTAATTAGAATTTTCATATTTTGTACACAGATCTAATGATTTCAGTGGTCTCCAGCTGTCCGCCATGAGGTTCACCACAGAAACCCTTTGGAGTGTGCCTCTGAAAAAACTCCATCTTGAAGGCCATATAGTCTCAGCACTTTCCTCTTTCCTCTATCTCAGCAAGAATTGGGACACCACTATGTGTGTATGGAGGGTTATGGCCAAGTGTTAGGGTAAAAGGGTAAATTAAAATTTGTCCAAGCGCCTACCTGCCGTCAAGATTTCTCCAGATTCTCCCTCAGTTTATCCTGAGCAGCAGTGCAGCGGGTAGCACTTGTTTCACAGTAAGAAGGTTTTGGGTTTGATTCCTTTCTGTACAGAGTTTGTGTGTTTTACCCACGTATGCAGTTTCGGTGTGGCCCGGCATGAGCTTGTGGCTTGCCTGTGGTGTACCCTGCCTTTCGTCCATAGTGAGCTGGAATAGACTTCAGCAGACCTGTGACCCATAAGACAAATAAGTGGATGTTGAGGTGATGGCGATTGTCTCTCCTACAAGAAAATGGATGAATGGTTTAACAACACAAAGAAGAAGATGGGATGGAGCATCCTTTTCAAAGAAAAAACCCATTCTAATGAACTGCTGACATTATGTGGTGCTTTAAATCTGACTGTACTCCAATCAAACTTTTGACGTTTTGGGCAGATTGGAAGAGTAACTGATAACAACTTCCTCTTTATTGACAGAACAGTGAAAGTAGTAATGTTGCCACATTTATGCCTTATGAACAACCATTCACCCTAACTCTGTGAAGATTGTACTGACCAGGTCATATCTATAATTGTTTTTCTATATTTAGGCAAGATGAACATGTCTACTTAGTTTCATACATTTAGCTGAAAGTTGCCATGGCAGCTGGCACCGCTGTGCATTTTTCTCCATTTTTCATTCTCAATCAGAACAATTTGTTGCAAGCTGAAAATAATGATAAGAATTTTAATGTAGAATATTTGCACTCTACTTTCTAACGATAAGATACTAAAGTACTCACTCCTGCGTGACATCCTGATCATCTTAACCTTTGGATAATCTCTACCTGTGCCATTCCTTAGCCCACATGTGTCAAATCCAAGGCCCGGGGGCCAAATGTGGCCCACCACATCATTTTATGTGTCAAGAGCATAAAAGGTCAGAGTGTCTAAAATAGATGGGTCCAAAGTGTGCTTTGACCAAAAAATTAAAGGGACAGTAAAGTTAATTTTAAGTGACCTATATGTTAGTCATTATTATGAAAATTAGAAGAAAAAAAATAATTTTATATATGTAGCATCATCCCTTTGGTCAGAAAAGCTTAAAATCTGCACCGCAGCAGCTTCCGCATTCAGTGGTCACGTGGGCGTCATATGTCATGGGCGACCAACTTAGCTTGACAGCCATCGAAGACAATGCAATCCATGACACGATTAACTCTATAAATAAAATGGTTAGGTGAACGGGAGGTGAACGGTTGTGTCAACAGAACATCAAGAAAACACAAAGACAAGGACCTATCCTTCTTTAGAATACCTTCTGGGAAGCTAGGAAGGAGATGGAGACCACGGATAAACAGGGTCAATATGTCCAACGATCCGAGTGAGCACTTTACCTCAGATGATTTCCAAAGAGATTTGAAGGTAAGATCATTTTCGGAAAACCCATATTATTTTTTATGACTTCCCAAGGTTTAGTGGATAATTAATTAATGTCTGGAGCTACTGGAGATATTGTATAAATGTTTTTATGACCAGATTATCGTGCGATTCTGGCACTCGCGAAAAGTCAGTCAGTCATTATCTTAACCCGCTTCATCCGCTGACGCGGGTCGCAGGGGAGCCGGTGCCTATACCGGCAGTCTCAGGGCGTGAGGCGGGGGACACTCCGGGCACGACGCCCGTGTACCGCGGAGCCACACAGAGACAAACAACCACTCACACACACATTCACTCCTACGGTCAATTTGGGACCAGCCAATCAACCTAAAGCGCATGCTTTTGGAGGTGGGAGGAAGCCGGAGAACCCGGAGAGAACCCATGCAGACATGGGGAGAGCATGCGAACTCCGCACAGAGCGGGACTCGAACCCGGGTCCGCCATTTTGTGAGGCGACAGCGCTACCCACTGTTTACTCGAAAAATAAACAAAAAAAATTGATAGACAGTTCATTTTACTGAGAAGATCTGTGGCACTGACATAAAACATACAAAAACAGCATGTCAGTTCTTGATCATTATATATTCGTAAATCCAAGACATATTAATATAAACTAGAGTTGTTATTAATTCCGCAAAGTCCAACAGTAACGAATGGCGTCTAGCTCAATGCTAACATAATATAGAAAATCGCATTGATGGGCTAGCGCGTTAGCATCGGTAGCGCGATTAACTTTTCCATACACACAGGAAACCAAAACGGGACATTATAACTAGTTGGATATCTGTGTCAGAATCTGATTCAGATTAAGACACCTGGGATGAGTCGCTAGATGTCCAAACTCCAGTGGCGGGCCCTGCATTTCATACCTAGGCCTTCAGTGATGCTATCCTTAGTCAAACTTGCATAAATACATCCCATAATGCTGTGAGCAGCTCCCACAGCTACCAACAATGTAGCATTCAGGACTGAGACGTTTATAACTCCTCTCAAATGGGACAAAAACCGGCGCCAGCCCCACTCCTTTTATTGTCACTCACATAGAAGAACCCACGGCCACACCTTTTATAGATGTCACACAACTACGTCACAGAAGAAAACCGACTGAAATGACCACCATCTATGACACCACAGCTGGAGAAACGAAATAAAGACATACACTAACACACTACTAGATGTTGCATCATCTCTATCAGGTATAAAACAGGCTATTTTCCAGCAGGGACACAAGTCTCTTTCTGTATCTCCTCTACAATCACACAGCTGCACAAGTGCACCACATTATTTACACACATTGCAGAAGAGCATGAATTTTTTTCATTTTTAGTATATCTGTCATTTTATTTCATTATAATTAATTTGATATAAATTAAATTAAATTACGAGATCATTAAATATGAAAACTTAGATAAATGAAATGCTTGTCTCTTCAAACGGCTTATTCAAACACAAAATCCATTCTCTTTTCTTTTCTCAAGTACACTCCATTAGCTAGAACAGGTTAACTACTTCAAGTTAGCTAGAAAAGGTCAGCTATTTCAGGTTAGCTATTTCAGGTTAACTAGCTCAGGTGAGCTAGAACAGGTTAGCTAGAACAGGTGTGCTGGAACAGGTTAGCTTGTTCAGGTTAGCTACAACAGGTTAGCTCCTTCAGGGATCTGACCCTCGTCTCACTAGAGCTTCTCTTCAAATGTGCCCTAGCGTCGCCAACTCGTGATCTGATTGGCTATCGCATCTGTCTGTTAACTATATGTTCCCTTTCACTCACTGTGCAGGGAGACCTGCATTCTAGATTCTGAAGGTCCTGGGCAGATTTAATTCAATTTGGCAACACAAGCTAGCTGAATTCTGATTGGATAAAATCCCTCTAATCTACAAATAGAACAATTACCCAGTATTGGCCTCTGTCATATTATATCCAAATGTATAATTATAGATTTATACATATATTTGAATATATTTGTTCAAGGAAAATGCATTAAAATATAATAAATTTTCATGATCTCTGGTTATGTTAGACCAGCAGAGAAGGCCTTGCTGGCCTTCACCGCCCATCACTGCCAAACTCACATCCTCCTTGTACATCGGGTGGTAATTATATGGAATAATTACCCCCCCAGGTGGGTTCACTGGGAACTCATCTTCAGTTTCCGATGACGATGACATTATTTCAATTCAAATCAATTGACCTGTCTGTCACTTCTAATATTATTTACTAGTTACAATGTCCCGTTTTGGTTTACTGTGTGTATGGAAAAGTTAATCGCGCTACCGATGCTAACGCACTAGCCCGTCAATGGGATTTTCCATATTATCCATTGAGGGGCAGCACGGTGGCGCAGTGGGTAGCTTTGCCGCCTCACAATATGGTGGATCTGGGTTCGAGCTCTGCTTTGTGCTGAGTTTGCATGCTCTCCCTGTGTCTGTGTGGGTTCTCTCCCGGTTCTCCGGCTTCCTCCCACCTCCAAAAGCATGCCCTTCAGGTTGATTGGCCGGTCCAAATTGCCCGTAGGAGTGAATGTGTGTGTGCATGCTTGTCTGTCCTTGTGTGTGGCTCCACGGTGCACTGGCATTGTGCCTGGAGTGTCCCCCACCTCACGCCCTATGCCAGCTGAGATAGGCTCCAGCTCCCCGTGACCCGCTACGGCGGATGAAGCAGCAGAAAATTAATAATTGAATGAATGTTAGCATTGAGCTAGCCGCCATATATTACTGTTAGACTGTGTGGAATTAATAACGACTCTAGTTTATATTAATATGTCTTGGGTTTACAAATGTATAAGGATCAGGACCTGACATGCTGTTTTTGTATGTTTTATTTCAGTGTCAGATCTTCTCAGTAAAATGACCTGTCTATCACTTTTTTTTTTACTTTTCGCAAGTGCCATAATCTCGCGATAATCTGGTCATAAAAACAGTCATACAATATCTCCAGTAGCTCCAGACATTAATTAATTATCCACTAAACCTTGGGAATTCATAATAAATAATATAGATTGTCCGAAAATGATCTTACCTTCAAATCTCTTTGGAAATTATCTTAGGTAAAGTACTCACGGAACATATAAAATTATTTTTTTTCTTCTATTTTCATAATGATGACTAACATACATGTCACTTAAAATTAACTTTACTGTCCCTTTAATTTCCCACAACACAGTAATTAAGCCCATTTTAACATAATGTTAATGTCCTAACTTGTGTTTGATATTATTTTTCTTTATTCATTGCACAGTTTGATCCTTAGCATCAATCGAGTTATGTGGGTTTCACAACCTGACAAATTTTAACCAAACATATTTTTGCTGTTCAACTGTAATGTTTGTAACTTGAATAAGTAATAGATTTAGAGTAATTTAACATTAGTGAGTAGTTACATTTATTTTACATTACACCGAGTTACATTTAGTTACATTTATTAGTTACATCTGGCCGTGTGAGGACAGCCATCATGCTGATGTGGCCCTAGGTAAAAAAGAGTTTGACATCTCTGCCTTAGCCAAATACCCCGTATGCTTTAAAAAGATTACAGTAATCAAATGTAGATATCAAGATGATCTAAAAATGGAATGCATTAGTGATTTTTATCTGACTAGTGCTACCATGTTCCTATTCAAAGAAATACATTTTCGGTTGGTTTGTGTCTAAATTTTTTAGATGAATTTGGGATGATTTGTGATCAAATTTTTGCAGGAGGCTGTGCCTTTGCAATTTTTTCCACATCTAGATATTAACACTGCACCAACAGTGTTGGGAGGATTACTTTTAAAAGGGAATCCTCGACAGATTAAAGAATAAAAAACCTGAAATATATTTTTCAATGTGTTCTATGAGATCACTCTTTGTTTGTAACACATTCTAAATACTTTTGATTATTTGAATGTAGTCTTACATTTTATAAAAAGTATGTGCATGCCATTTAAACAATAGGCTCGCTGCTTTCTGGAGACCTTTCATTTGTTTCCTTCTATTGTATCAAGTGGTTGAATGTGTTTGAGGCACCCTGATTGTATTGATGCTTTATTAACACAGGTTATAAGAATATGTAAACATAAGAGCTGTTGTGTGTGATGTGAGCTCATATGTCCTTAAGTCAGTGTAATGTCCCGTTATTCACACATTCAATAGGGGTGGCCATGGATACAATTAAAACACCCATATTTAAATATATCTTGCATATGTAAACACCTTTCAGAGCAGCACTCCAAATGAAAACCATAGGCAGCTAGCATTAGATAGCATTAAATAGCATGTCATAGCACTGTTATCAGATATTGGCTGGTATTCAGATGGTAATTCAGCTATGTAGTTGTTTGTTTAGTTATGATATTTAGGTCAGTTTGTAAGTTAACAATTTCCATTGACCGCATAAAGAAGGAGGATTCTTTAAGTTAGAAGTGAAGTGTTTGGCGTAAAGAGCCTTTGCAATCTCCTTTTACTTCTTTACAAATAAAATAGAGTGTGAATCAAAACATTGGCACTGTGTCACAGCCATCATCTAACTCTTGTCATGCTGTTGGAAGGTGTATTACATCCAGGTATGTTGTTGTTGTTGTTGTTGTTGTTTTTTAATTCAGAGGATTCTGGGAAATGGATTGGATTGACGTAATTTCATTTGAGATGGAGTGGGCATGGGAAGAACTAGTAAATCAGTCCTATAAAGTAACCCATTCATTTCAATAATGTAATTGTATCCTGATTACGTTGTTTTGAATTGTAACTCTACCTGAATACAGTCACTCATTTTTTGTATTCTAAATACACAACATCTTAAAATGCCTCCTTTCCCTCTCTAACGTTACACTCTGATTCTTCTCAACTCACTTTAACAGTGGATGAGTCAAACTTACCGAGCCAGTGGATTGTTTGTGTGTAGCTTATACTGTCAGATTTATCTCAATGCCCTTGATGCTTTCAGACTTTTGTCTCGTGAATCTGATCCAGTAGCAGGGATAGCAGAGCAGACAGCCTCAGTGACTTATGACAGAGCTGGTTTTTTCTTTTGCTTAATTGAAAACTGCATGACACTGATTTAAATGAAGTGGTACTGTAATAACAGTTTTCTTTTCCTTGTCTGACATGTGATTGAGTTACAAAGGGGAATGTATTTGCAACAGGTGCCTCTAACACAGTGCAGGCATGAGGGCCTCCATGTCCACCCTCAGTAAACTCCCTCTGCCCCTAAGCTCTAAGGCTGCCAGGGAAACATGATTCCAGTCCAGCCAGTGGCACACGATTGCTGCAGCTCTCAGAACCTCCATCTCACAATGCTTTATAAGCGTCCGAGTGAAGTGTGTGTGTTTAGACCATTGTTTTAGATGCACATTTCACAATATAAAGCTTGTTGGTAATGATTGAAATCCAATAACAAATGGAGGGCCAATGAAACTGATCCAAGCAAATAAACTATTGTAAAACAAAACTTGAAAAAAATAACATTTTCAACAAAAATTTTGTAACATTTTAGACATGAATTGTGAAAGTCATCAACATCAGTGAATTAAACGTAAGTAAAGATCAGAAAACTTTATATACATTGTGCAGGACTCTTTTGACATACAAGTACAGTGTTAACGTTTTATATCACGTTTTCATAAACATGTTATATTAGATTATCTATCTATCTATCTATCTATCTATCTATCTATCTATCTATCTATCTATCTATCTATCTATCTATCTATCTATCTATCTATCTATCTATCTATCTATCTATCTATCTATCTATCTATCTATCTATCTATCTATCTATCTATCTAATTGTAGCTTTGTGCACATGGCAAATGTTAGTAATGTAGCATTAAAATGTTTGTCTTCTGAAGAAAAAATTACAATCATTCACTACAATCAACATAATTATATGTGCTTACTGCAGAGACTACCTCGTAAGAATCAGAACAGACACTATTTCCTGATATTTTTTTCCCTGTCAAGACAAGTAAGACGAAATGAGGTGAAGACAGACTTATGGAGGAAACATCAACAGGCAAAAATGTAACAGTTGGTGTCTCCAGCCATCATGAAACCCGCCATCAGGTCAGCTTTGTCATTTCTTTCTGTCACTTACGGCTTCCACAAGAACCTGTATAAAAAACAAAGACTATTTTCATGTTAACTATAAAATCATATCAGTATGTTGTGATAGATGGACTGTTTGGTTGAAGTGTCACCGTAGACTCAGCAAAATCTTCTTTGTGGTTTTCTGCTCCTTTGACACTTCAGCCTCCTTCAGACTGCGTTTTCATTCTGGTCTGCCTTTAGTCTAGCCCAATGTTCTGTTTCAACACAATGAAGGCTTAATGGGGTGTCAGTTTGTTCTGACTGTAATGTCTGCAGTCGTGACAGCGCCGACACGTCTGTATGAACTGAGTGCCCCGGCGTGGTGGAGTTGGTGTGGCATTATATGTGTTGGTGTGAAACGTACTCCAAGGGATTTAAATATGCGACCATTAGTTTGTTATGTAAAGAAATGTAGCCGCAAGAGGGCACAAGCCAGTGTCTTATTGTGCCAGTCCCAAGCCCGGATAAATACAGAGGGTTGCGTCAGGAAGGGCATCCGGCGTAAAACTTTTGCCAAATCAAAGATGCGAATCAAACCTATGACTTCCATACCGGATCGGTCGAGGCCCGGGTTAACAACGACCGCGATCGGCGCTGTTGACCTACAGGGTGCCGGTGGAAATTGGATTACTGTTGGTCGAAGAAAGAGAGGAGGAAAGTGCGTTCGCACGAAGAAAGAGAAGAGGAGCGCCAAGAGTATAGGACTGAGAGTAGGGACGTTGAATGTTGGAACTATGACAGGAAAAGGTAGAGAGTTGGTCGACATGATGCAGAGGAGGAAGGTAGACATACTGTGTGTCCAGGAGACCAGGTGGAAAGGTAGCAAGGCTAGAAGTTTAGGAGCAGGGTTCAAGTTGTTCTATCATGGTGTAGATGGGAAGAGAAATGGAGTAGGAGTTATCTTGAAGGAGGAGTTTGTTAGAAATGTCCTTGAGGTAAAAAGAGTGTCGGATAGAGTGATGAGTATGAAGCTAGAAATAGAAGGTGTGATGTTTGAATGTTGTTAGTGGGTATGCTCCACAGATAGGATGTGAGCTGGAGGAGAAGGAGAAATTCTGGTTGGACTTTGATGAAGTGATGCAGAGCATACCTAGAAGTGAGAGAGTTGTCATTGGTGCAGACTTCAATGGACATGTTGGTGCAGGTAACAGAGGTGATGAGGAAGTGATGGGCAGGCTTGGTATCCAGGAGAGGAAGGCAGAAGGACAGATGGTAGTTGACTTTGCAAAAAGGATGGAAATGGCTGTAGTGAATACTTTCTTCCAGAAGAGGCTGGAACATAGGGTGACCTATAAGAGTGGAGGTAGGAGCACACAGGTAGACTACATCTTGTGTAGACGATGTAACCTGAACGAGATCAGTCACTGCAAAGTAGTGGTAGGCGAGAGTGTAGCCAAACAGCATAGGATGGTGGTGTGTGGGATGACTCTGGTGGTGAGGAAGATGAAGAGGGCAAAGTCAGAGCAGAGGACGAAATGGTGGAAGCTAAAAAAGGAAGGGTATTGCATGACCTTTAGGAAGGAGTTAAGACAGGCTCTGGGAGGTCAGGAGGTGCTTCCAGATGACTGGACAACTACAGCTAATGTGATCAGGGAGACAGGTAGGAGAATATTTGGTGTGTCATCTGGAAGGAAAGTAGATAAGGAGACTTGGTGGTGGAATGAGGAGGTACAGGGGTGTATACAAAGAAAGAGGTTAGCTAAGAAGAAGTGGGACACTGAGGACTGAGGAGAGTAGACAGGAGTACAGGGAGATACAGCGTAAGGTGAAGGTAGAGGTAGCAAAGGCCAAACAAGACGCTTATGATGACTTGTATGCTCGGTTGGACAGTAAGGAGGGAGAGACTGATCTATACAGGTTGGCAAGACAGAGAGACAGAGATGGGAAGGATGTGCAGCAGGTTAGGGTGATTAAGGATAGGGATGGAAGTCTATTGACAGGTGCCAGCAGTGTGATGGGTAGATGGAAAGAGTAGTTTGAAGAGTTGATGAATGTGGAAAATGAGAGAGGACAAAGACTAGAAGAGGTGACTGTTGTGGACCAGGATGTAGCAAAGATTAGTCAGGATGAAGTGAGGAGAGCACTGAAGAGGATGAAGAGTGGAAAGGCAGTCGGTCCTGATGATATACCTGTAGAAGTTTGGAAGTGTCTAGGAGAGGTGGCAGTAGAGTTTCTGACTGGGTTGTTCAACAGGATCTTAGATAGTGAGAAGATGCCTGAGGAGTGGAGGAGAAGTGTGCTGGTGCCCATTTTTAAGAACAAGGGAGATGTGCAGAGTTGTGACAACTACAGAGGAATAAAGCTGATGAGCCATACAATGAAGTTATGGGAAAGAGTAGTGGAAGCTAGACTAAGGGCAGAAGTGAGCATTTGTGAGCAGCAGTATGGTTTCATGCCAAAAAAGAGTACTACAGATGCAGTATTTGCTTTGAGGATGTTGATAGAGAAGTACAGAGAAGGCCATAGGGAGCTGCATTGTGTTTTTGTAGATCTGGAGAAAGCTTATGACAGGGTGCCCAGAGAGGAACTGTGGTATTGTATGAGGAAGTCTGGAGTGGCAGAGAAGTATGTTAGAGCGGTGCAGGACATGTATGAGGACTGTAAGACAGTGGTGAGGTGTGCTGTAGGGGTGACAGAGGAGTTCAAGGTGGAGGTGGGAGTGCATCAGGGATCAGTTCTGAGCCCCTTCTTGTTCGCTATGGTGATGGACAGGCTGACAGACGAGGTTAGACAGGAATCTCCATGGACTATGATGTTTGCAGATGACATTGTGATCTGCAGTGAGAGCAGGGAAGAGGTGGAGGAGAAGCTAGAGAGGTGGAGGTTTGTCCTGGAAAGAAGAGGGATGAAGGTTAGCCGCAGTAAGACAGAGTACATGTGTGTGAATGAGAGGGACCCAAGTGGAAGAGTGAGGTTACAGGGAGAAGAGATCAAGAAGGTAGAGGATTTTAAGTACTTAGGGTCAACAGTCCAGAGCAATGGAGAGTGTGGAAAAGAGGTGAAGAAGCGTGTCCAGGCAGGATGGAACGGGTGGAGGAAAGTGTCAGGTGTGATGTGTGATAGAAGAGTTTCAGCTAAAATGAAAGGAAAGGTGTACAAAACTGTGGTGAGACCAGCGATGTTGTTTGGTCTAGAGACAGTGTCACTGAGGAAAAGACAGGAGGCAGAGCTGGAGGTAGCAGAGATGAAGATGCTGAGGTTCTCTCTGGGAGTGACCAGGAAGGATAGGATCAGGAATGAGTACATCAGAGGGACAGCACATGTTAGAGGTTTTGGAGATAAAGTCAGAGAGGCCAGACTGAGATGGTTTGGACATGTCCAGAGGAGAGATAGTGAATATATTGGTAGAAGGATGCTGAGTTTTGAACTGCCAGGCAGGAGGCCTAGAGGAAGACCAAAGAGGAGGTTTATGGATGTAGTGAAAGAGGACATGAAGGTAGTTGGTGTGAGAGAAGAGGATGCAAAGGACAGGGTTAGATGGAGGCAATTGATTCGCTGTGGCGACCCCTGAAGGGAAAAGCCGAAAGGAAAAGAGGAAGAAGAAGAAGAAGCTCCTGTGTAGTCCCTGTTTGAAGGAGTCCACCTATTGCTCTGACACTAATTTCAGTTTCTCTTTTGTGCATTTAAAATCCAAAGGTTGGTTAAAATTTAAATTAGTCTTACTTCCACACTTTGTGCAAAACTGGGTTTGCTTTGACAAAATAACCAGACAGACTTGAAGGAAATAGCCCAAACTGGGTTTGTTGCATCAGCATAGTATTAAGCTTATATTCCTGTAATAACATTGGATTCTTCTCAAAATCACAATACTTTTTCCTTTAAAATAACAACTTACAAATACAGAAGTACATTATTACATTATACAGTATTTTACTAACGCTTAATACTAGTAATGTACTATACTGTGTTAGTATAATTTTTCTCGTGCAAATAGGACTGTATTCCATCTTAAAATCGCAAGATCTTCCTCACAGCATTATCTTTTTCTCATGAAATTCTCATTTTGATTTTATTCACAAAAGAAAAAGAAGACAAAACGTTTAATGGTAAATATTATGACTTTATTCTCATATAATAACCTTTTACGTAAGGTGCACAGTTTATTCTGTTGAAATAATTCATTCATGGCCAATGTAATTATATCTTTTTTCTGTTTCTAAAAGTGGGTATGGATAAATGATTGGCAGGATGTTCGCTCCGTTTTTATCTAGTTTTACTTTTGTTTTATTTGTGCTGTTCATACTCCTTGTAGAAATGGTGTATCTCTATCATGTATTGTTCAATTAATTACTATATTTCTGCCCCTTCATTACACAACAAAACTTAACTCTGATTTTCCAGTGGGCAGAGTCCCTTGGTTGTTGTTCTGTTTTTTTTCTTCTTCTTCTTCTCTAGCAGAGACATCTTGCCAGCAGTGTAGATGTAAATAAGTTTCAGTAAGTTAAACTTAAAAATTAGAGGTGGCTGTTTCGCCTTTAAGAGTTAAGAAACTTGAAACCTTGTTTGCGCAACAATCAGTGCAGCTCACAGCCGCCAAAGTGTCTAGACTAGCACATGATGGTAGTCAGCCAATGGCTCCACCGCTCTCCTCGGGGGCCCCGTGTGTGTGTGTGTGTGTGTGTGTGTGTGTGTGTGTGTGTGTGTGTGTGTGTGTGTGTGTGTGTGTGTGTGTGTGTGTGTGTGTGTGTGTGCGTGCGTGCGTGCGTGTGTGTGTGTGTGTGTGTGTGCGTGCGTGTGTGTGTGTGTGTGTGAGAGAGAGAGAGAGAGAGAGAGAGAGAGAGAGAGAGGAGGGGGAGAACAAGAGAGAGAAGCGAGGAAAGAAAGAGATCGGAACTGCAGTTTGGTTTAGAGCTGAGGACAGAAGCAGGAGCGACTCTCCCCGGATTGATCCTCCACATGTAGGCTACTTTCATCTTGCGTGGATGTTTTGTCTGACTTATGAAGGGAAGACGCGCCTACATATCAGGAAGACGACAAAGATCCTCGTGTCTGGTGCATTTTTCCAGGGATTAAATCGTCTCCAAGTGCCTCAAACGTGCCGGTGTAGAAAGTAGATCTGAGCTTCTTCAAAGTCCGAAACTGTTCCAGCCAATGAGCTGCCGGTTTGGATCGAAGGCGACTGGTTTTGGATTATGTTATTAACTGTATTATGTTATGTTATCACGTATTGTACTTTTTTTTTAGTTATTAAATTGTAATTAGTTTAGTTAAGTCTATTCCGCCGGGAGCCTGGATAACAAGTTTATTCGACTGAATGAGGGGATTTGATCGGAATGCTGCATTACGTTTATTGTGTGGTTTTGTTGTTGTAGATGCAACAAAATCGTCTTTACTCTAATGTTGCTCTTTTGCCACCAATGCGCGTCAGCTGGCTGTGCATGCGGTGCACGGCAGTTCACACACATTAATGTTTTGCAACGACCGTAGAAGTGTTTGTCAAATTCGGGTATCCGTACAAGAATAAACCCCCTTATAGATTGTCAAGTTGTCGTATGTTCAGGACGAAACGCTCAGGTCTTGTGCGGCGACTCTGGAGAAGTCGTTTGGTCCCAGTTACAGAAGGGGAAGATGGAAATGGCAAAACTAGTGAGGGCCGTCGGGACGATCTACTCGGAATCAACCCAGAGAAAATCCCCAAAACGGAGCTCAGACCGATGACCCCTAGCGGGTCTCTAGTGGGGGACACAGGGGGTGTGTGCAGCCGCAGCCCTGTGGAGAGCAGCGGCTTTGGGGTCACGTCGGACCAAGATGGGGGCGCGGAGTGCGTCCAGGAGCAAAGCAGCCCCCGCTCCATACAGGACCGAGAATGCAGGACAGTGACATGTTGCTTATTTAAAGACCGGGACCACTCCGAGCTTGGAGGTCCAGACACGGCCCAGGGTACCAGGGATCCGGGGTCGTGTCACTTCGCGCTCAGGAACCTTGGACCGCGGGATAGCGGCAGTCCTGAGGCGCAGGAGGCGATGCCGCGCACGGTGTTGGAGCAAGAGCTGAAATCAGCCACATACTCTCTTTTAAAAAGACTCAAGGAAAAGGCGCTGGATACCTTATTAGAGGCGGTGGAGTCCAGAGGAGGGATGCCGAGCGACTGTGTTATGATTTCCCGGACAGAGCTGAGGCTGGGGGGCCATGTGGCATCCCCACAGCTGCTGGTGTGTAAACTGTACCGCTGGTCCGACCTCCAGCACCCCGCTCAGCTCAAACCGCTCTGTGAGTGTAGGAGCTTCTGGGCCCTGGACAGTCCAACAGTATGCTGCAACCCCTATCACTACAGCCGGCTCTGTGGGCCAGGTAAGGACATCCTTTACACAACACCTTCCAGGCCTGTTGAGGTGATTCCTTTGTGTTCAAGTCACCTGGTGGTCCATTAGTAGATAACCATATGGCTGTTTGGCTCCTATTCTTTTTCCAGCATGTTGTTGCTATTTATTTTGTCTCAAACCACAGTTTCTTATCGGTCTCCATTCATTATATAATCTTGGCTGCTCAAAAAAAAAAGTAGAAACCAGTCCTTGACAGTTATTTTTTTCATATTTTACCAAGTGTGACTATAAAGACTGACAAAGACCCTACTGATGGGAACTAACTTGTTTAGGTTGTAAAAAGTATAAGGGCCTTGACATATGATCAGAAAAACTTTCCCTTTTTTGTTTGCCTACTATTGTCTGGGCTTCTTTTGCACATAAAGAGAGAGAGAGAAAGAGGCAGACTGTTTGATTAAATAGTTAATTATTACTTCAGTCATGCTTATGGCAAGGTGAACAACAATAAAACCCCTTTCAGCACAGGGGTAGAAGCTGAGCTCGCCTAGATTTGACAAACTGTAGATTGGAGATGGTTTACTGTTTGCTCAGTTTGGTGTTACTGATGTTGTCTTTATTGAATCATGTCTATTTGTAAAAATGACTAAATGAATACAAGAAATTGAATAACAGAAGTAATTTTATTATCTTAAAATAGTTGACCAGAGAGTTGCATTTGACCAGTTTGATGCTGCACAAGAACAGCGCTGTAGTAGCCTATGAAAAAAGTTTGGATCTGGATCTGTCGGTCATTTTAGCTCGTGTTAAGGTGGAGGTTTGAGTTGTATTTGAATAAATCTAGAACAGAATCTCCCTGACCCGCATGAAACATGACTTTTCTAGATGGGGACAGGCCTATGTTTTGGCAAACCTTAATGGCTGGGCCACTCAACCCCACTGACCCGATGACAAGGCGCGGTATCATGTGTAAAGATGCAAGCGTCAGTATTTCTGTCTTCTCACTGGCACAGGAGGTGGATTTTCCATAACATCAATGTTTACTAGCGCCAGCTGGCTGTGAAAAGCCCTTCAAAGTCACAAGTCCAACAATATCAGAATTCACAGTGTGCAAATGTGGGAAACTGATGTTGATTAGGCCCTCATGTCCCACCGTACTGCCTTACTAAGAACTGATTATATTGAGCACCATGTTTACTGAAAAACACCGTTTGTTTGTTGGACGAGATCCGATTAGACTAGGAATCTTGTCTCTGTGGAGGTAGATGTTAGGCTACGTGTTGTGAATTTCTTTCCATTAAAACTAGCAAGATGAATGGTTGGACGAGGGAGAGGGGCACATACCTCTTATTGAGACTAGGCTCCTAGTAGACATAGCTAGCATTCTCTCATGCGTGGCCCGATAGAGCTGGTATTTCTTTCATGCTATTCAAGGAGGGGGGGGCTTTGATGGGATCACTGTATTTAGCATAATTTGAAAACAGGTTCATAGACAATATGGAATAAAATTAGGATAATATTCAAGACATAAATGAAAAGCATTTTCATTCTGGTGAAACCACTGCAAAAAGCCAACAGAGTTAAAGCCATTGCAGGCAGATTTTAGAATGGTGTTAAAATTCACCACTTCCTTAGTTTCTCTGAAAGACTTAAGAAGGAATAAAGTAGTAAATAATGTTTGGTAGCGACCTAGGACTGGAGCAGACTAACACTTTTCCTTTTTCTTTTTGCCAGGCATTATACTTTTCGAATGAGATCAGTTTCAAGCAGTGCTTTAAAAGCCCTTTTGTCCTAAGGAGGTCCCCTCATGCTATTTAGGTGAAGGAGTGGTGATAATATACAGTTTGCATACTACTGGCGCCAGACTGACTAGCTGTGTATCTGAGTGACTGAGTTCAGATCCCAGCAATTACTGCCGCCTCTCTTAAAGGACCCGCTGCTATTATGCTTTTCTCCTTCCTCTTTTCCCTGAAGGCGAGGTCACAGTGTGCTCACAAAGTTTTCTTTCCTTTGTGCCTTTCCTTCTTGTGCACGTTTTTCTCTTCATTTCTCCTCTTTTTATTGAATAGAATCAAGGTCTCTGAACACAGTGAAGTTAAAAATCAGAGATTTACTGCGATTCATAAACTTGTAACCAAAAGTTATAGGTATTCCCTGTGGTCGTTGTTTTTACGACTCTTACGGTTAGATAATGCAAGCTTTAGTAACAGAAAAAAAAAATGTCGTTTTCTGTTCGCCTTAAAGCTTTTTCTTGAGTTTTAAAGAAAACAGTTCAATTGTGCAGTAAGACACTCAAGAGTTAACACCTAACCTGATGTCATCTTTGAATCTGAAAATATTGCAGTAGTTGAGTTATCCATTGAAACCTTCATAATGTTCTTTTAGCATGGTCATTTATGTTTATTAAACACACTCTCATTCCTAAAGGTCTGAAGACAAATAATGTCTTGAACTGTGTTCCGTTAGCTTCAAATTGTTTTAATGTGAAAGATTAAATTAACCAAAATCTGGATTTGTTAACAAGAGAGTAGATTTTAAGATGTGTTACATGATTATAAGTATCTCACTGAAAACTTCATCAGTAAGAGCCCTTTCTCTGATTAAAACACATTTTTCCTCTCAGTATTTGTAATTAATCTGTATATCCAGATGTTTTTGAATAAACATTGCACAGTTCTTTGTCTCCAGAACAGTTTGAAATTGTGCAGTGTGACTTTCTTATGTTTGATGACTTCATAGCAGGGTTTGAGTTTTATCTTTCTTTGTGCAGCATTATCGGGTTATTGACATCACTATTCTGTGTTGCAGAGTCACCCCCACCTCCTTATTCAAGGCTTTCCCCAAATGAAGAACACAAGCCACTGGGTAAGTGATACATGCAGAGATGAACTCTGTGGCATATCATGAGTTCTGTTTTCTATTGGGTCCATTGCTATTGAAGTTCATCTGAATGCTGTTACTATGTTTTCATCTCTGTCATCACTTTTAACTTGGTAGTTGTTGTCCTGTAACTGTTTAATCCATTTTTTTTTTCAATATTAAGAAGTAAGGGATTTGGATACAGTAAACTGCAATGGCATCGTCTGTGTTTTGTCTTGGGTCAAGGTTAGGAGACAAAAAAACATTCAAATAAAGCAAAATGGAGAAACGTACTTACAATAATTTGAAAAAGGACCTGGCTAACTGCACGGTAGGCCTAAGATGAGAACCCGACCAGCATGTAGTGTGAGGATGCCAGTCGTAGTCGGTGTGGTGATTTTGTACTGTGGGCTGTGGGACTCTGGAGTTTGGTTGCTTGAACTGTAATCCAGATTTCTGGCAGCAAGTTGGGGAAAGTTATCAGGTAAGGTTTTACAGTGGAGTTGCTAGATTCAGGTTATCCATGTTGAGATGACTCCGAAGGTGATGGAAATTGCCTTGAATTTGAAAATATGATTAATTGTCTTGGTCGGATGAGGCGAGAAGTGGTTGTCATTAAATGGAGATTAAACAGCTAACTTCTGTTTTATTCTCCACAGATCTGTCAGACTCCACATTGTCTTACACTGAAACTGAGGCAGCCAGCTCACCAAACATCACACCAGGGGATTTCTCAGGTGGGAGTGTGTCTCCAACTGTCTGTCTCTGTCTCTGTCTCTGTCTGTCCGTCTGTCTGTCTCTAAATAACAACTTTGTACCCCAAGTGTCTCACCTTGATTTTAAAATTTAATGAGTCATTAATTTAGTTGTTTTTTTCTTGGTTAAGTTCTGTTTATCTGAGGGCCTGTATTTTATGATGGTGCAGAAAACACACTAAACCTTTGGAGAATTACATTCTGTGTGGTTCCATATAAAGTGAAACTGTGCACACAGGTTTTAATTATTAAATCACATTCACTACAAACTAAACTTCATCTTTTCAGTTGGCATTCGATGCGTATGTGAGACGTGGTTGAAAGTAGTTGGTTACAGTTACACATTAACTAGCTAGAACAAAGAGTGACTCTATTACCATAGAAACATAACTCGAACAACAGCCTCCACTTAATGGGTCTTGTTGAAGTGTCGTATTTAGTCTCACTGAAACAGAATCAGGATGGATTACAAGTTCCTTTCCTTTCAAGTGTAAATAAAATTGAGAGTTTGGCTAAGACAAAGCAAATGAGACACATTAATTAGTGAATGGGATCTGAAGCATCTCACCCGCTAAAAGTTTTGCATGTGGTTGTTTGTGTCTTTGTTGATTCATCCATGTTTTACTAGTTTAATGTCTTATGCATGTAGCTTTACACTGGAATAATAAAACTGAAATATAAATCACAGTAACAATTTCAGGGCTTTCATGAATACATTCATGGTTGTGTCATCTTGTCTGTGGCTTTGATATGGTTACATTAAGCCTGAAAAAAATATAAGGGGATACATTTCTATCTGAATATTTATAGTCCATCATTCTACTCTGTGTAGTTATTGAGTATATCTTTATGACACAAAGTTATGAGGGCTGTTTCATTTTGATGTTGCACTTTATTCCGTCTCATTAACCATTACTAACAGTCGGTGCTTTAATGATAAAGGTTTCATTGTGAGCGCTGCAGAGGTTTGGCGGGGCGTGTGTTGGCCACAGAGACGGCCTCCCCTCCTCTGTTTTTCTTTCAGAAATATTTGAGTGGGATCAAACTGTAATAAGATCCAAGCTCACTCTGAAACACACACAAGCACACATTGTCGTGCACATGCATGTGCACCGACACTCACATGTACGACACTATCTCGCCTGGCTGTAAGTGGGCTGCAGGGAGGGGTGGGTTCAGGGAAATGGAGTAGCTCCTGTGAATGGGGCCACACCAAAGGAAGCAAGTAGAAACAGTCTTGTCCTCTGATTGAAATGAAACACTACTTTTTGTGGTGTAGAGTAAGCGTCGCTCCCCCCTCACACTAGGACCACAGCCAGCGCGCACACAATCATGTGGATGGGAGTCAGCGCCTTCATCTTAGGTCTTGCAGGGAACAGTGTTTCCTGTTAAAGAGTTTGCCGTGGCTCAGAGTTCTGGAAATTGAGCAGTTAACATGGCTACTTGGCAGTGAAGTATTCAGTCAGCGAGAGCCCTGTTCTCCCCAGCACACATGCTGTCACCACCTCAGCATGGCCCGGCGACACTCCCTGAGTCAACAAATGAGGGGCTTGTCAGAGCGCGCACCACAATTCCTCAGAGGCTGTGGTGAGGAGGGAGGATCTAGACATGCAAAGCTTTGGTTTCTTCCAACTGTGTTGATGCGTGTTCAGGTCAGGCCAGATCACTCTGTATTGGCTGTGTCACACTCAGGTTCTGGAACGTGACCAGTCCTCTATGGGGTGTTTGTTTTCTGCGCTGTGAAATCATTTGTGTAGCAGGTGTGTTGCATTTGGAATGTATATAAAATACAGTATAGTATCCCATGATGGGGAAAGAAATGCTTCTGCCTTCAGCTCTGATAGGGAGGTGTCTGGGTATAAGCAGAGTTGTGTCCACCCCTCAAGCAGGAACAAGGAAACCTCTTAAAAGCATGTCAGGAGGCTTCTGAGTGGTGGGGTGGGGTACAGTAAAAACAAAAAAGATACAGGTGCAATTCACATCCCTGGGATACAGAAATAAGCCCAGAACATTCAACTTTTTTTTCATAGAATAGTAGATCAGATCAGAGCATTTTGGTTTTCTAGATATTGTTGTCCTGTCACATCAACCCATGTATTTAACCTCATGTTGATGGTGGATTTGTTTTTTTGTCGATGCATTGCATAAACATATTGCACGTAGGTGTAGAAACATTGCTCTCATCCATGTGGTTGCTTCTTACTTTTGTCAGTCACGCTAAATATTCTGAATGATGCATTCTTAGGAAGCTTCCTCATGCACACATTCTTGCATTGATGTCTCTTATTGGCAGTAACTTCTGTGGTCACAGGCATCATTCACAGCAGCTTGTTTAAACTTGGCTATATCACAATGTGGGAGAAAGACAACCCTAGCATACGAGTCTTTGCTTACATGGTATACCTCAATGCTGTGTGTGTGTGTGTGTGTGTGTGTGTGTGTGTGTGTGTGTGTGTGTGTGTGTGTGTGTGTGTGTGTGTGTGTGTGTGTGTGTGTGTGTGTGTGATGGAATGTGCCTCTGGTGCTGCCCTCCCAGTCGTCCCTCACACCTGTTTCCTCACTCCGTGGGCCTTGTCGTGTGGACATCAGAGTGAAGCCCTTTGAACCACATCTCATTGCTTCCTGTATGGCTGTCTGAGTGGGTGTTTTTCCCCTACGCATTGACTTAATTATGTCAGTCACACTTACATTGGGGGCTCTTTAAACTTGCCACTTCTTCATTCCAACACTGCTCTCATTGTGAGGTGGTACGTCCAGATCTTTGAGCACTGCTACTTATTGCAGATACGGCTTTTTCCAGAGATACTTCTGTCATGGTTTGTAGTGATATTAGTGATACAAGTGATGCAGGCCCCCTGCTGTAAACCTTTGTAACATTCTGACTCCAGTGTATACCTGACTCATTCATGTGTGTCCTGAATCACTAAGTGGAATTTGTCAGCATAACACTATGTGCACACACTCCTATTGGTCTGAGTCAAAATCCAGGATTTAAGTGTGAAGGAACAGATCTAGTTTTATACTAACTGATTGGTGAATTGACAATCAGAGATTTTCCGATCATTTTAAAACATGTAATTCTTTAAGTTTTGTTTAGTCTTTTAGTTCCCTACCGTCAGTACTTTCTCAGGGAGCTCACTACAGTATGGGAGGAAGACAACGTGGAGTAACTTATGGTGTGGCCAAGCAGAAGTAAAGAATTTACCTTTTTGGCTTATATTAGCTAGCATGCTGCTGCTGATTGATATTACAGTATTTTCCGCACTATAAGGCACACCTAAAAGCCTCTAATTTTCTCAAAAACCGACAATGTGCCTTATAATCCAGGGCGCCTTACATACGAAAAGAAGTTTCAAAATTGGCCATTCATTGATGTGCGCCTTATAACCAGATACGCCTTATAATCAGATGCGGCTTAAAATCCAGTGTGCCTTGTATATGAGAAGTTCTAAAATAGGACATTCATTGAAGGTGTGCCTTATAGTTCAGGGCACCTTATAGTGCAGAAAATACTGTAATACACTCCGAATCTCATCTGTACTTTTTTTGCTGAAGCTCACATTGACCGTTTCTTCCCAATCATTTTGTCTGCTTCTGTTTTCCTGCTGTAAACAAGGCCGATCACAACACCACCGTCAGTCAACATTGTCAGTCATTTCGGGATCTCTGTTTTTCCACAGATCCCAAGTGAGGTGTTCACAGCTACCTCAGTCAGGAGACTGTTAATGAAATATGTCAGATTAGAGATACAGAAAGATGGAAAGTTGCTGGACGTGGATTACACAGAATAATGGGGGGCTTACTGGAGGAAGGATGTCATCTGCTGGGAGTCAGGGGGTTCCCACATAGTAATCATTTTCTCCTCTGTCTGCCTGCCTGTCTCAAGAGGAAAAGCCAGCACTGTCTCTCTGGATGTCTCATCTGCAGACAGGCACTGTGTAAGGTCCACTCTGATATTGACTGATTCTCTCAGGCAGTTAGTAGATAAATGGAAAGGACCTCATGTGAGTCACACACAAGATTGCTCAAGGAAATTGTAGTACTTAACACACAGCTGCTGGGACCGCAGAAAGGCATCTGAAGTGCTTTCATTCATACACTTTTATGTCTATATTTCTTCCTTGGTGTCCTCATACAAGTCCAGAAGCATACAGATATACATTTACATGCAAGAGGAAGGCAAATTAAACTGTGCAGTCAATACTAATCACAGTCTGCCTGCGTTTGTCAGGAAGATGCCAGGACCAAGCTATTCCCTCCATCTCCTTTGAGACAGTAGAACTGTGTGGAATAATTAAGACTGTCCAATCAACTCATGTTATGCTTCACTTGATTAAAGTAGCTCAGAATAGACTGGACTTTGGACTTGTTGATCTGAAATTGAAGGCATTTTATTCTGTTACAGCTAGCGACCAATTAAAGGTTGTGTCTTCTGGTCACATCTGGAATGATCAACTTCACTTCTAATATACTTTCTACAGTTTAGCTCAGTTTTTCCATATTGCAGTGTTTTCGCAGTGGCCTTGTTTTTGGGCGACTTCTTTCTCTCCTGTGCTTTCATGATGCTCAATGGCATAATGTTGGTGACATTATTTACATTACACTAAAATCCACAACAGAATGACTGACTTCTACCTCAAACCTCATCACATTCTACTGGATATGAAAAATCTTGATTCTGTATCAGTATCTTTTGTGGATTAAGGTGTCGACAGGATTTGCTTCCTGTTGTGCTGGTATTGTGCATTCTTGATGTAGCAGTAGTACACTGACTCTGCAGTGCTCAGACAGAGGAATGGTCTCATAGAGTGACAACTATATCAGCATGTCAGCAATGTCCCCCTCCCCAACTGGAGGCCTGATCCCTCTGCTCAGTCCCAGAGACCCTAGGATGATGCAGCTTGGGCTCATCTCACCCAGCAGGCTGGCGTATGGCCTCAGGTTTCCACCACAGCCCTGAGCATTCCCATTGCCTGGCTGTCCACACTCCCTCAGGAGCCTCAATACTCCAGGATACGGGATGTGGAAATAATGTGACTTGAGTGCTTCCACCCGGCCTCCCGAAATCAGGTTTTGCGGATTGTTTATTTGAGGGGAAGGAGGCCTCAGACAAACATCCTGTTTTAAAAAGCTGCCTGGGTTTTGTAGCAGTGCTGGGCGGCCCCTTTGACAGGAGGGGGGTGACCGAGGAATGTTGAAGAGAAGGCCATCACCTCGAGGGACACGAAGGGGCTCTCCTTATCCGTTTGTCATGTCCAGTTTGGCAGTTTTAAGCTGGGGGTGGAGGGTTGTAGCTATACATCCTGAAGTGTCTTGCGCTCTATTATCTCTGTAGTGGTGTAGGGCCTGTACCCACAGCCCTCGTCTCAAGTATCCGTTCCTGTCCTGGGAGGCTGGCTTCCGTTTCCCCTTACGTAACACACAAACACAGAAAAAGAGCCATTGATAAGAGCGATAAGGCCATTTTTCATTTTCCCTTTCTCAGCATTGTTAGACCGTGTTGGGCGAGAAATGTACTTTCAACTTGTTATCCATGTGCGTATGACATTAGAGATCCTCAGTAGAGTCACCCACAGTCCAAATAATCAAATATTTAATATATGGTGTGGTTTATTCTATATGAAAGGGTGTTTTGCTTTGGCACGTGTGTAAATGGAAAATGAATTCAGTGTTTGTTTCTGTCCCTTTATGATGAGGTTGTCCGGCCAAAGGAATGGATCTCAATTAGCATCTAATTTCGAAGCATTTGTGAGTCTTTTCAAGGTTAAAAAATGTGAGTCAAGTTACGATTAACTGTTTTTATTATCGGAAATGGTGTAGCAGAGAAATACAAAGCTGTCTGTCAAAACCGAGCCTGAAGTTAGCACTTCTTATGTTAACTCCATTTGAATTCAGTCACAACTGGCAAAGTAGGTCCTCCATATGGTGAGGTAATGTCACCTGTAATGTGCAGAGTGAAAGCCGTGCTAATTCAAAACAGTCCTTGGAGAGTCCTAAAACATTTTATGTGTCAACAGAAACTAACCTGCTGATTTTCCTATCCGTCTCCTTTTTGCAAACCAGGATGGTGCAAGTTTTTCTGTGTCTTCTGACTTCTGAAGAGCTTACAAACCAGATTAATGATGTCAATCACCAGAACGTAACTAAATCAACCAAAATAATAAAGGAATGGACATAATGTGTACTTAAGAAAGTAAAAGTACATCCCACTTCTTCGCAACTACAGGAAACTAGCAAAATGCATTTCATTGGTTAAGACCACAATAGAACAATTGTGTGTGTGTGTGTGTGTGTGTGTGTGTGTGTGTGTGTGTGTGTGGTTGACATTCATTGTCGGTTAGGAGTACATTACTCTGAGGTGGTTATGGTTGCCTATATCCAGGGTCCTCCTATACATGTAGCTGATACCAATGGCTCTGCTTTCTTTTCTTTTTCACTTCTGTGCAATTCATTTATTTTGGAGACAACACTTCCCCCAGAGTGTGGTTTGGTATGATGGGTATAGGAGGTGATTATTGAAGGCCTAGGTCTCAGGCCTCAGGCAGTCCATCATGATCCATGGTGATCAGAAACTTCCAACTGGATGCGTTTAAACTCAGTCCTCAGTTGCATTAGTTTGACTTAGCCAAGTTTAAAATGTTAATCTGTATCCTCAAAAATGAATGTTAAACTAATCTCACACTGACATTTGCATTCACAGAATGAACTCTTGTGCTCAACTGGGATAACATGGACATGGTTCTACATTTTAAAGCTTTCCACACAGATAGACAGTCTACAGAAATAACAGAACATGTGCCCATCCTAAAAGGTTTGCCCCTTATTCTACTTAGTAAATAGAGTAATTGAGCTAATCTTGTTGTGTGTTCAGTGAGGCCTGGTATTACCATCTTCCCTTCCTTCACACCACAGCGCAGCACCAGCCTCCACCAATAGCTCCATTCATTCAGCTCAGGGCACAGGGTTACAGCAACAAATAAAGAGTGTGCAATGCCATTAAAAATGTAAGGAATGTCCAACTGTTAGTTTAGTGTTTTAGTATGCCTCCTCTCAAGGCTGAGAGGGGGAACAATACTCCATTTGAGCTGACCACTGTAAGTGTGCTAGCCTTGCAATGCCTGGCAAGCAGTAGTGAAGGTGGTGCCAGTTGTGGATGCTGTTTTTATTTTCTGACCATTTTACCTACAATTATAAATCCAGACACTGGCCTTGGCCGGCTATGATTTAGGCCTGTGGTTTGATTGCTGGCAAAAATAGATTTAAGATTTTTTCCCTTCCTCCCCAGTGGAGCATTGACAGTTGTGCCTGAACCTATGGCTGTCAGTATTTTTAAAACTCAGAATAGCCAACGCATTCTTTGAGCCTCCAGAATGCGTTGTGTGGATTAACTGTTGGGGCCTGTGTCACTCGACATCTCTACACAAGCCTTTTACTGCCAGAGGGAAAGGATAGGAACTCTTTGTTGATGGGAGAGTAGTAAACTCCCAAATTTCAAGGCCTTGTCAAATTTCTCTGTACTGTTCATGTGTAAACTGAGAGACAGGGACTTGATTGAGCTGCATCTTCATTCCATTCTCTTGGCCAAGACATAATGTGGAGCTTTTGATGCTGTTTCTCTGAGATGAAGCCTTTTTAAACTTTCTTTATTTTGATGGTCTAGCAAACACATGATAACATGTTGTTTACAATGGCTTAGCAATGTTTTTAAAGACCTGAGCATGTACAGGTACATGTGGTATGAACATATGTTAATGAGGCGGATTGCATATGGATGATACGGTTAGTCGGTGACACACAGGTTCTTCAAATGCCTGCTATCTAGATTTATAATATTGTGGCTGACTATGATTCTTATGAAGCACAATGTGTAATTCATCTAAAAATATACAAGCTTAAGATGATGAATTACATTCACACATGAACTCCTGAAACCAGCGTGCAGAAAACTAAAATGCAGATGAATGCAAAAGCATTCACCTATGGAAGGGACTAGCTGAACTTCATTCATTAATTTCAATGGCAGTCAGTGCTTCTATAGTTCTTCAATTTCTTTTGATGCAGTAATGTTATTATTATCTTATTGTATAAAGATTAACATTTGTAAATTCATTAAATTTGTGTGTAAATTGTACAGATACCCTTTTTTTTTTTTTAGTAATGCACATTTCATTTATCTTTCATTTGTGTCCATTTCTGAATGCTTAGCTATGAGTGTCAGTACGTGCAGTCAGACTGTCGCATTTGAAGGTACGGTTTAGATTAGGGGTCTGGCTATAGCTTCCCCCTCTTCCCCTCTCCGTAACTGCCAGCACATAATTTAGTTAATGAAATCCTGCTATTCCCTTTAGCTTCAAGATTCTTTGCAGATGTTAACAGGGAAGGACTTTGAATTATTGGAAATGTTCACTCCTGCATTTTTAATGAATGTCTTGCTTGTCGTGAACGGGTGGACTTGTTGGAGATAGGGGAAACAGTCCTCTTTGTTTGGGGGGGGTGTGTGTGAATACCTACAGTGGAGCAGTGTGTGTTACAACCCAGCGAGTGTTGTGACTGAAACAGAAACTCCGGTGCCACATTATCCTGACAGAACATATTCTCCTCACAGACTCTGATCCACTGGGCCAATCAATAGGAAACCATTGTTTGGACGGCAACTCTGTCCATCATAGCTGGTCCACCTCCCAGCCCGGTGGAAACCAAATACCCACCTTTAGCCTTAAATTAGTCAGACTAATATAGCTAATAATATTAGAGTTCCTTGTTATTGTTCATTCAAAACCAAGCGTCCGGTATAACTACAGTTTATAGGCCAGCTAAAGTCAATTTCGTCTTCAACGAAAATAAAAACTATAAAATATGGAACGTTTTATGACATCTACGCAAAGGATTTATAACACATGACAAACATTCAGAGCTTTTAGGATTTGGTGAGAATATTTCATCAAACAAAACTCTCAAAGGATGAGAAAAAAATTAGCTGTCTCTCTGCCCTGCACCCCCCCCCCCTTAACAGTAGGATCAGTGTGTGTGTGTGTGTGGGGGGGGGGGGTGCATTCAGGAATGTGCAGGGTCTCCTCTACTAAGGCCCTGTCCACACGATGCCAGAACTTTTTGAAAACTTTTTTGTCGTGTTTACGCCTTTCGTCCACACGACAACGCAGATATCCGGAACGAAAACGCAACTTTTTTAAAACGCTGGCCAAGGTGGAATTTTTTGAAAACGCTGGTTCTGCGATGTCATGTAGACACTATCCGCAACTTTTTCTTTATCCAGGGGGCGTGTCACTGGGACCAAAACCTCTGTGACGTCATGCATGTGACCCATGTCTGCATGTACAAACGGAGCTAAAACTGGCTATTTTCTGATGTATAACAGCTCCACGTCGAAGATGCGTTGATAAACATGCTTTGCACTTAAATATTTGTTTGTCTGTTTCTTTATTTATGTGTCATAAAGTTTATATATTCATTCATTCATTCATGTTCCTTGCCAAAGACGCCAACGCCAGTTCTGGATCGGACCGGGACGCGCTGTCTGCTGGTGGAAGAACTCTGTGATGGAGGTCGTCCTCCATGAGGAACGTCCCGGTCCCCTCCCCTGTTGTTCTCGGAGTTGTTCTGCTTATACACGTGTTGATCAACGCACTGATGCGGATACGTGTGGACGGAGATCTTTTTGAAAATGCTGTCGTGTGGACGTGAATCATTATCGATGCGGGGTGAAAAAAGTTGCGTTTTCAAAAAGTTCCGGCATCATGTGGACGGGGCCTAAAACTCTCTAACCTTCTTGGCTCAAATCTACCTCACACACTGACAAACACACACACGCACACACACACACACACACACACACACACACACACACACACACAGGTTGCATGAGGAGGTGAAAGGGCACAGCCACCCAGCAGGATGTTCCTTGAATGTTTTGCTCTCTCAGACTTTGCTGGCCTTAAACGCTACCGGTAGATATGACATTTACAAACTTCCTCACGGATTTCACAGAGCTTTTACAAGCCCTGAAGGACTCTCCTGAGCTTCATTTATACCACCACCATAATTTGTGCTCTATGTTGCTGACACATCGCACAGCTTTGGAGGAAACTCAGAGGAAATGAGCAGCACAAAGCGCCATCTCCCTCAAACCAGTGGTCTCTTACTCACTCGCCTAGACGTCTCCTCTGTATTAGCCTCTTTAGCTTCCTGTTCTTTTTACACCCTCTGTTGTTTATTGATTTAATTTATGGATTGTGTTAGTTATCTGCTATCAAGCATTCAGCACTTTTCCTCCCTCATGGGGTCATCTCAAAACAGAAACAGAGGGAAAGTGTAGAGGAAGTAGATGACAATGTAAAGCATTCCCATTGTGACCAGCCAGTCTTGGTGGCTGGATTCAGTTTCCCTGGCTCCAGCAGCGTTTTCTCCCAGCACGTAGCCCGCTCTCTCTCCTTCTATCTTTCTCTTCCTATCTCTCTGCATGGAAAGGCCAGACCTCAGGGAGGAAAATCCATCGACGTATAATTGCAGCTGCAGTTAGTGTGTCTGTCTGATAAAGCTGACTTTGATGGCAGTGATAGCCCAGACGCCAGCCTAAATGCGGCCTGTACAGGGGTTACATCCTATAGCAACCAGCGTGTAGAGAAGTTAGGTTGTGCTACATTCTGAACAAAGGAAGCTATCACTTTAGTTCCACTTTGTTTTTGTGAGAAAAAGGCAACATATAGTAAATGCTCCAAGAAATTATTTGCTCCGAAATGTCACACACTGCCCCCCCCACCCCCCCACCCAGCCCATCAGTTCATTGGTCGAGTCTAATAGCCGGAGAGGAATCTAATCCTTGGCACAGGATGACAGACTGCTGCTCCCCCTCCTATCCTTGCTGCTCTCCTCCTCCCCGCCACACTACTTAAAGTGACTGTCAGTGTTTTCCATTTTTTTTCCTCCTCAGTAACATTTTGGGGGAATGAGTTCATCTCTGCTCCCCGCTTTGGATTAGCAGTAGATGGAGTATAAAGGAGGTGGCTCCCGGAGCTTGGTGGGGAGATGTTAGCACGGAGGGGAAGCTGTTGTTTGTCTGCCTGTCCCTGACACTCGCCCTCCCATTCATCTCACTCCAAGGCTGCAGAGCTGTGTTTACCCCGGGGCAGCTCTTTTCTGCTTCTCCCTCTGCCCTTTCTTTCCCCCTCCTTTTCATGCTGTCTTTAAAAGCATTACTGGATGATCATCAAGGATTGCCATTGAAACTTCAAGCCCTTTTTTTGTGTACTTAGTCGTAATTATCCAAACTCTCCCTCGAGTGCAAGGAACTCACGGCAGGGCGTTCTGCTTTTTTCCATATGTAAACCAGTGGAAAGGGACTCTGCAAGTTGTGTTTAACATAAGCATATTTAACAGTTGTGCTAATGGGATGTTGGCCTTTTGTTGGAAAACCTATTCATTAGCTATGATCATGAGGCCATTTCTTTGGCCTCACATGAGGCTGTATTTTCTTTAGTAGAATCATTCACTGGAAACCATCAGTAACTAACAACATTAAAATATGAAACATTAAAAAGATTTTTGATAATAAATGTTCATAAATTCACTCAATTGCTTTTCAGCATGTTGAAATTTGACTTGGAATGGAATATTACTGCTAATTTCACATTAGCAAAAGATCTGAATACTCTCTTCATGCTCACCTTTTTCCCTGCATAATCATGATTTATATAAATAAGTGAACTCTCAAAAGTGGTATTGCAGTTCTTTGTACATACATCTGAGCGTGTTTTTCCTCGCCAAGTTGCAGCGAAAAGATTGTGTTTGTTGTCTCATCGCATGTCCTGTTTTTGAAACTCTGATTTCCCCCAATCTGACAGGCCACAGGGAAACAGACAAATCAACATTTTCACATGGTTTCCATGGAGCTCATGTCTTGTTGTGGAAATCAAGCTCTGCAAACAAAGTGCTTCCTGCTGTCAGGATAGTTTTGGTTAAATATCTCTATTTATCGTATTTAACGACTTGTTGGATGTGAAGTATGTGCAGACACAGGCATCTCTGGCTACTTTTAATTCATTGTAGGTGTGAGTTTGCATCTTATATTTTGAGTTTTGTAATGTTTAGTTATTCCTTGACGGTTAAGGGAAAACCAAATAGAGGAAACCCTTATCATATTGCCAGAACTGTGTTATTTCGTGTATTTTCTGTCGACCATGGAAAATGCGGTAGACCCTCCTCCACATACCTTCGTGTCTCCACTTTTTAACACGAGCACTTTGAGCTCTGTTGTGAATTATAGCTGATTAACTTCCAGTTTAGAGCCTGGCCCCTACCTGCAGCAGCCATAGTATGGCTACATGCACTAACTCTGAGACTGACACTAAGAGGAGAGGCTTTTGAGAATAAAATAACAATAATAACACGCGCTACTATTCTAATGGGTAAACGAAGCTGTTAAAAGGTGGCAGGGTTAAATGGATGCAGAGCACCAGTAATTGCTCCCAGCCCGTCGCAGCTCCACCCTGAACAGTCCCTCTGAAAGCCCAAAATGGAGTCTGACAGAGTCGGATCTCTGCTGTGGTGTGATGAGAAGATGACACACCCCACTCTTCAACACCATTCATGTCTGACTTTTTAGCTTTGGTCGGTATCTACATCAGTTTCTGCACACATAATTAAATGTGGTGTCGTATAGCTTTCTTTTAAATACCAGTTTGGAAACAGGTAGATGAACACTGACATAAAGTAGAAACATCCACGAAGAAACAAGAACCAAGGCCTCCTTCAAAATGTGAGGATTTGAAGATATGATCAGAAGGTAGCCTGATCTCTGGAATGCCTGTGGTTGCTATGGTGATATTGTCCAAATAGTCTGCTGATTGGCGATAGCTCTGTTAAAAGATATCCTAATGAGTTCTTCTCTCAACGCCTTCACCCTGAGCGCCCCCACCCAGCCAAAACACACAAGTTCAGGAGAAAAATACAAACATGCTGGCTGATCTTTTTCCCCCTATCGAGGTGCGTGCACACACACACACACACACACACACACACACACACACACACACACACACACACACACACACACACACACACACACACACACACACACACACACACATTTAACACAACAGAGAGGCAGGAAAAGGCCTGGCTCGTGGTGTGCTTATTGTCTTCCCTCAGGCTCAGGCATAACATCTGATACATTTATAACCTTTGTCCTGCTCGTTCCTCTTCCTGGTCCTCACAGTTTCACTGGAACTTCAGTTCTAGCTTCTTGTAAAGACTAGGCACCGTCAATGAAAGTAGCCATTTGGTCTTCTGTGATTGTGTGCATGGATTCAAAGTGAGTTTGTCTTGTGTGATGTATAGGCTATATTTGATTTGAGACAATAGCGGGCTATAAACAAGTTGGGACTAAGTTCTTTGTGTGGCCGAGCCATGCTGAAGAAAAAGCTGAGCTCAGAGTGGAGGAGCTGGAGTGTGGAATTCACTAATGGCACATGCATGTTGGGGCCCCTGAAGAGAGGGGGTCATTTCAGCCATCAGTGTGTGCGCAAACACACAGAAAGCCTGTCTGCAGCTTCCCTCAACCCCCACACATCCCTTCTCACTCACTCACTCTTTTCCTCCCCCTCCACAACGGAGAGAGCCTTGAACCAGCAGGCGTTTTGTCTATGCAAGTCTAGTCAACGTTTTTGCTAATCTCTGAATAAACTTTACTAGTGTGGGTCACTCAGCAGATAGGTTTAGTCGGGTGGGAGGTGAGAGAGGCATTCTGTTGCTGCTTGGGTCTGCGATGCTCCACCTTAGAGGCGTTTGTTAATGGGGCGGGCGGTCATTAAGCCCTGAGAGCAGAGAGACTGAAAGGAATGGGGCCACAGGCCCAGGCTTTAAATCCTCTGTGCCAATAGATTCTCTGAAGCAAAATAATGGCATCACTCTGTGTGTGAGTTAATGGGAGCTGATAGCATGAAGGCTGGAGGGTCAGCGGGTCACAGGCTTGTGCTAAGTTGTCAGGGAGCTGAATGCCGTCCCTGGGCCCACAGCAGGGGGAAGAGCTAGGTGGAGGGGGAGGGGGACCCCCTGCCTGATCATCTCCCATCACCCCCCACTCTTGTGGAATGTGAAGAAGATGAGGAAAGGAGAGAAAGAGCCACCCTAATTTCCCAAAAAGTTATGGGTGAAGAGACTCCACCGGCCTCTGTCCTCTCATCCTACCACTGACTTTATGAAAAATATAAATGTTTGACAGCTGTGGACAGCGCGGATTGAAGCCGCCTACGAAAGTAATCGACAGTGCCGTTTGTCCGTTCAGTATGGTGAAGACAGAAGTCTACCTAGGGAGCAGTAACTCACTGTGGAGTGCAGAGGCCTGTCACTGCGAGTAGTTCACAGACTGCAGCCATGAAAGCCGAATTAACAAGCTGATTTACTGGACAGAAATGTTTAGGAATGAGAGTCCAGCTGAACGGAAAATGATTTTATCTGTGAAGTGCACAAGCGAAACACCAAAGACTTGTTTGCAGAATTATAACACACTGCCGCAGGTCCCCATTATATTTGTAGAATCATTGAGCGCAATTATTATTCGATTTTAGTAAATAACTGTTTATATAGTTCGTTTGCAGTGACCAGGGGCAGTTCGTGTTTAGTCTTTGCAGTGTCCTCTTGAGGCAGGAGAGAAAACTGCAGGCCTTTAGTTTGACTGACCTCACTACACTCTCCACCCCCAGGATATGTATAGTAGTGTGTGTGTGCGTGTGTGTGTGTGTGTGTGTGCGTGTGCGCTCGTGTTGGACGGATGTGCATGCAGTGGTATTTATACAAGGCTTAGATTTCAATACAGTGCCTCCTTCAGTATTTATAGTGTGGCCATCTGCTCTGAACAATAAAAAGAGATAGTTAATCCCTTAAAACTTCAGCCTTCCTTTTTACTGGGCCTGTTTGCTTTTGTTTATGTTTGGTTTAATGTCTCTGTCTCTGTCTCTTCCAGATACCAGTATGTCGCCTGATGCCCCTAAGCAGAGCCACTGGTGTAACGTGGCGTACTGGGAGCACCGCACACGTGTGGGTCGCCTCTACACAGTGTACGAGCACTCCGTTAGCATCTTTTATGATCTACCTCAGGGCACGGGCTTCTGCCTGGGCCAGCTCAACCTGGAACACCGCAGCAGCACCGTGCAGCGGACACGAGGCAAAATCGGATATGGCATCCTCCTCAGCAAAGAGCCGGATGGCGTTTGGGCGTACAACCGCAGCGATCACCCCATATTTGTCAACTCCCCAACTCTGGATGTTCCCAATAGTAGAACTTTGGTCGTAAGAAAGGTGATGCCAGGCTTTTCCATCAAGGTGTTTGATTATGAACATTCGTGCCTCCTGAGACATACCACAGAGGCTGACCTCCTCGATGGACCCTATGACCCCAACAGTGTGCGAATCAGCTTTGCTAAGGGTTGGGGCCCATGTTACTCAAGACAATTCATCACTTCCTGCCCCTGCTGGCTAGAGATCCTTCTCAACAACCACAGATAACGCAGATGGACCCCACAAACTATCCCAAATATCATCTACCTAGATTTAATATAAAGTTTTATATATTATATGAAATATATATTATACTTGTAAATACGGAGACATTTTTACAATGTAATTATTTATGTATGGTGCAATGTGTATATGGACAAGAGGAAAAAAATGGGAAATGCACTTTGGCTTATATATTATATATATAAATATATATAAAAATAAAGAATCTTTCAATACCAACTTGAGAAATTATACAGCAAAATTAGGAGGAGTCTGGATGTGGTGTATAGTTTTCTTATACGATTAATATCCAGACAAAAAGCTAACACCATTCACACATTGATAATAAAGTATTCGCATAATAATTCCTTGTATGGTCTGTATCATTAGATCTTTGTCTACAACACAATCACTCATTTGTTTTTATGCTCTCTTATCCAGATGTATTGATATTCGTCAGACACATTTATACCTACCGTGTTATCATTTATCTGAAACTCAGAGCAGCAACATTCCTTATATTCTGGAGTAAGCTGTATGTCCGTGTTTGGTATTTGACATTTTTGAAAATGATTTGTTAGCCTTGGTACAACCAGTGTAAAATCAATTTATTTTCAGCTTACACATGAGGAAAATGATCAGAGGATTAATTAAATTAATTATTTTTTTCCTGAATGGTCACAGTGAAGAGTATTGGCAGTGGGGAACAGAAGATAAGTGAAAACCCTAGGAAGAAAATTGAGGATATTTATATTTCAGTTGCCTCTGAAGAATCACATTCATAACCAGACTGTTAACAAAAGCTAATTCAACTTATCCACATGTCCTTGAGGTCCCGAGGAGCCACAGTAATGAGGTCCGTGAGGAACTGGCATACTTGAGGACAGTTTAGGAGGAAATGATGAAACCACTCCGGCTCAGTAATTGTGACCCTTTTAAAGGTGTTTCCACTTAATTTACTTCACAGTGGCTGGTGGTGGCCGGCCTCAGGTCTCCACAGCCATCTTGTCTCACAATGAACGCTGTTAGAACTGACCAGGGATGCAGCACCCTGAAACCGCCACAGTGATACTGGAATGTATGCAGTGAAACCAAAAAGATTTACAAGCCTACTGGAATCTTCAAAAACTACAGCCAAGGTGGATGTGGTTTAGGTGGCTTCCTTCATAATTGCTGGTGCTGGGTTGTCAGATTGGCTGTGGTAGTTGTTAGGAGGGGAGGGGGCAGAGGTTTCTGCCAACATTCAGCAAAAGAGGCATTCACTAACACTCTTATTCTGGTTTAATGAGTGCTGAATGGTGCAGTTACAAGGATACGCATTTTTAGTGGGCTCTGTAAGACATGAAACCATTGAATGGACTTTTTGAAGTTTGAGAACAATGTGTCTTGACCAGAGAGACACATTGAATAGCAGTTCCTCTTTGTAATAAAAGATAGTGACATTTCTTTCTCTAAATGACCACTCTCCAACCAAGTGTGTGTTGTCGCATGCAGCATCTCTGGTCTTCCCCTCCTCCATGAAGGCTCAGACAGCCTTCTCCAGGCCTGTTGTCTGTCTGGAGCCAAGACTGTGTGGAGTTCAAACATCATAGAGGAGTGGCTCCACTCCGCCTCCGTCTCTGCCTCCGCTCACTTCCCTACAACTGGGGGCCATTATCCTAGTCTTTTGTGTCTCTGTTATGGGAAAAGGGCCCACATCACCACTGGAGAGGATCTGGCAGTCAATTATATGGGGTGGTGAGGAGTTAAGACACATAGTGGGTAGATTACACAAGCCACCACTGAGGGTGTGAGAGGTGGCCTAATTAGACAGAGTTGGGAAAAATCCAATCGACAACATGCATCTACTGTAGCTGCATCTCCGCTCTGCTCCAGAGTTGGAATAGCTGTGGCAGAAATACTTTTAATGCTGGCAAGATGAAGGAAGGAAAGGCAAAGCCATGTGAGTCGCTCTGTGTGCTCCATGAGCTCAGGAATGGTATTGATTAGCAGCCTGTAGCCCTCAATCATTTTCTGGAGAAGTCTGTGTCACTCTCAGCCCCTGAAAACCCAGTCGCCATTTTGTTCCACTGTTCTATTTTACTCTAAGCTGAACTTCCAGCATTAATTAAAAATGAATGTTAGAGAGAAAACAACACAGTTAGTTTATTACAGCACAACACACCTCAGTGTGGATGCAGGAATGCTGCATGTGAATATATCTGGATGTGTGTTTCTCTGCACAAACGAGTCTCTGAGCTAGTTTGAGGACAAATGCTTTTTAAAGCGCAGAGTTTCTAAACCCTGTTATTGTGGCTTCTGTCCTGGCAAAGCCCTGGTACATTCTTTAGACTGTAGATTCTCTGTAAACCTCTCCTGAGGGTTGGCCCTCCATGTTTAGTTGGCAAAAAAAGGATCTCTCCAAAGTCACTAAACTCTTCTGCTACCTTATATCAAAAGGTGCAAAAGCATTCCCCAGTGATGTAAGCATCACCGGTGAAAAATAAGGAGTAATAATAATGTCTCTTGTTGGTGTCTTTACAGATTTTTTAAAAGATCCCAAAGTTAGTACTGAAGTGTTAGTAGGTCATTTGAGCCAGACAGATGTGGAATTGAAACTCGCCACTGCTCCCTTCATTCGCGACCTCATCCCGCACATCTGGCCCCAGTAAAAACACAGTGAGGTAATAGCACCTTTTGAAACGAAGAGATTACACAGAGTGACTGAAACACTTCCTGCTCTATTGCTCTTTATCTCTCTCCTTCTGCCTCTCTTTCTCTCTCTCTCTCTCCCTCCCTCTCTCATGAACACCGGCCCACGGAAGTCTTCTCACCTTGGCTGAGGGTGTTAATTATGGCTTCTTGCAGCTGCCATGCTTGCCACTTACTGGGCATGCTGACACTTGCGAGCGTGCAGGGGATTCACACTCTTAGAGGAGATTATGGGCCGGCACACAGGATGAGCCAAGAAAGGGAGACTTTTCCTTTTGAGAGTTTTTCCACCTTAATAGGCTGACTTTAAGACAGAGATGTGACTGGTAAGAATCGGTGTGACTAGTATGTCTGTGCTTTGGTGTGGGTTATATGTAGGTATCTTTGCCAGCATGAGTGTTGAGTCTCTAATGCCACTAGAAGCACCTTGTGGCGCTTCCTTTAGTTGATAAGTGCAGCTTCCAAAAGTCATTTTTTGTTTGTACAGCTCCCTGATGACAAACCATTATTCTGCTACTGTGCTGGAGGCCTCAAGTTAGCCTGGAATAGACCATTGAGTAAGCATTTAGGTGGTTTTTCAGAAGCCAAAAGCAGCCTGGTCCTGATGCTCTTCTACAGATCCCACCCTCCCTTCAGTAATTACAGGGTGCACAGGGGCCTCTCTGACGTACGAAAAGGATTTATTTTTGCGAGTTTCCACAGAGGTTAAAAGAATGCCACAGTGTGAGTGCACGCACATGGCCATAAACTCAATTCTGACGGCATTTATCAACAGTCTACTACTGCCTCTCCTTCTCCAGTTCAAATCATAGGAGCATGCTAGTGGTTTGGCATGCACATGCATTGAAGATATCTGAATCAGCATGTCTATTTCAATATATTTTCTGTAAATCTAGTTGTTAATTTTTAGTTGTTGAAAGTACAAGCCTGGAGCAGGCAGAATGAAGTCACACTCTGTCTTTACACAAACACACTCAACTTGATGGAACACAGGCATCTTTTTTCTAAGTGCACACAGGCATGAAACCGCTCAGCTACCCTCTTCTAAACTAGGATGTTTTTTTTCTCTTGAAATCAGAATTCCTCTTTCAATTAACCCTTACCAAGGGACAAGGCTTCATTCACAGCAGAAACCACCAGAATTACATTCCTTAATAATGCAGTTTTCTTGGAGAGCTTTCTGCTTTTCAGTCTGCTTGAGGAGAGAAGAGAAGAACAGGAAGAAGTTCTATAATTTATACCAGCCTTTAATAGATTTGTTTTAGAGGCTATAGTCAAATCCATCCTCTGTCTAAACTGTCAGGGTATACATGCGAAAGAAGTGGGCTGCATCGGAGCTGAGATACATATTTCTATTCCTTCATGGCTTTGGTTATGCCTGCCTGTGGGTTTTTGTTGTTTTTTGGGGAGAAATATGATTCTGAGAGAAAGAATCACAAATCAGTTTTACACTTTGTGCTAAGTGATACAAAATACATCCACTTAACACTGAGTCTCACATGGTTTTACAAGTAATCTTATGTATTAAATTATGTTTTGCTCATTGATCTCACCAAAAAGCTCAACTTTTTCCATAGGCCCAGTTTGTCTTTTCAGAACTCTGACTGAGGTTTTTTTTCCAAGGGGCTGTAAAAGAGAACATCTAGGAACGCGGCTCCTTTTTTTCTGCAGAGCTCCTAATATGTTCCATATTGCGAGTTTAAATGGGGTGGACTCAGGAAATGCAGTCACACTGCTTTGCCTTCCAAGCTTCCAGTCTGAGGTTTGGCCTGCAGTGCTGGTGGTTCTGTGGACTGGAGCTGATTGGGCGACTGGAGCTGTTGAGGTGGTTAGGCTTAGCCATGTGGGCTTTCTTTCTCCTTAGGAGCCGAGATGTCCACGTCCCTTGTTCTGTGTTATTATGTTTTTCTGCCTGCAGAGGAGCACCGTCTCATGTAGGCTACATATCAATGACACATTTTTATTAGCTATTGCAACAGAATTGAAGAAGACTGATGTAACCTTTGCAGCCGTTTCTGAATATAAATCTACAGGCAGTTGCTGATTAGCTTAGCATAAAGATTAAACACAGAAAACATGGCATTGTCTAATGGCAGAAATGAACCTATTCTACTCGGACAGTCCACATTAACTTCTCTCTGTACAGACCACTCCAACCTCACTTCTACATGAACCACACCTCCCTGTCCACAAAGATTGTTCCAGGGATCTTGGGGCTCCCCACTCCTTCATCTGCAGCATTCGCATCAGACAAGTTTCACATAGCATACACCCTTGGCTTTCTTTCTGGTAAAGCTGCTGAATGGGAAGTTTATTTCATGCAAAATGCTGAATAATGCATTAGTGGATAATATAATAATGAGCTAGTAGAAGTACGTGGGATGGAAAGTTTAATCTTGCTCATTTCTATGACTTGATAATCATCGCCACACATCACATAGAAAGTCTAGTTGCTTGCAAGCTCTCAAACTCGCCCACAATCCAGATCAGTGTTTCCCACCAGCCATGAAACACAACCTCCAGTCAGTCCTGCCTCCAGCTCATCTCCCCAGCAACACTAAACCTTTACAACTATAGGGGTACCTCAACTCAGACATTCTAAATACTAAAACCATGTTTGTGGCAAAACACATTATGTTCTGAAAGACTGGTCATCACTCTCCAAGCCTTGTTGACAATGGTGTAAAAGACTTTCATGATTATGACACGAGGGATGCAAGTTTGTTTTCAGTTAGAAGCACTGCCAACTCCTTAAGCCTACCCCTACATAGCCTTTAAGACTCTAGAATCGACCTGCCTCAGGGCTCCCTCTGCCCACTCCCTACAACTTATCGAGCCCTGAGAAAGAAACCATGGAAAATTACATTAGAGACTCTCTGGCAGCTGGGAACATTCATTCCTCTGCATTATAAGTGAAAGCTGGGTTCTTTTTTTTTTTTTTTGAGGAGAAAAAAAGATGAAATCCTTGCATTGACTACCATGGCCTAAATAACACAATTGTTAAAAACAAATAGCTTCCCTTCCTGTCCCTGTCCTGAAGCTGCAGACTGAAATGGTAGACCTGATGGTTCTGCAAGTTCCAAGCCCTTCTCCCCTACAACAACTAAACAGAACCAATGAGTGTCACTGTCCACCAACCTGGACAAAAGTTGTACTGTGCCTCTCAAATAGGTACTATGCCTTTCAAGTATTGTCTCTAAATTGGCATCGTATTTTATTGGAGCATTTGAAATTGAAAAATTTGTAATACTCTGTCTGTATAGTTGAAATGCCTATACCTCCCTGGCATCTTCAGTGTACACCATCCAGGTCCCGCCAATTGCAACTCTCTGGAAACTACAGCCTCTGTTGAGTTTCAGCCTCACTCAAGAGTTCTTCCATCTGTTGTCAGCCCTCATCAACTACCAACCCTTCACCAAAGATAATCAACTTTCTTGTAAAACCAGTTTTGACTCTGAGCCTGGTTTTAGGTCCAAATATAAAACATAGCCATAACCTGTTATCTCCTGTTTCACACTCTTATATTTGCCATTTATATGTGGCACAAGTTTTCACATCAGTTCTTATAGAACAGAATCAGTAACATGATAACAAATGAGTTTTAGATTTACTTGTAAACATATTTGTTTGGAACTTGTTTTTAGTCTTGATACTATGCAAAGCTACAGTAAACTAATAATATCTTCATATTTACTGCAAAAACGTGAAAAAAATTTCCTATCAAATTTCAAATAATTCATGTTAACGTCTTGTCTTTCTTTAAACAGTCGTGATTAATAATGTTGTTCTCTGGGGGCTTATTAAGTGAGATCTTCATTCACCCAGTGCCAGAGCTTAAACCAAACCTCCGGTTGAGATGACTTTATGTAGTTGTTTAAGTACTCTGCTCAGCAGTGCGAGGCCCAGCTGTGTGAACGTATCTCTGAGAAGTGTGAGGATGAGTGAGGAGGCTCAAATTCCAGCTCGGAGGTCAGGTTTCGCATTCCTGGGGCACCCACCACTGCCTGTCTCCACACTGACATACCTGCTGAGTGCATGAGTGCCAGCGAGGGGCCAGGAATGTGTGTGCGTGTGCGCGTGCGTGTGCATGTGTGTGTGTGTGTGTGTGTGTACCTACAAGTGGTGGAGTGTTTTTTCATGTAACAAAATGTCTATTAGACATCATCAAACAGAAACTTCATATCAAATCAAATGAGCTCTCGCTCTCTCTCTCTCTCTCTCTCTCTCTCTCTCTCTCTCTCTCTCTCTCTCTCTCTCTCTCTCTCTCTCTCTCTCTCTCTTTCTCTCTCTCTCTCTCTCTCTCTCTCTCTCTCTCTCTCTTTCTCTCTCTCTCTCTCTCTCTCTCTCTCTCTCTCTCTCTCTCTCTCTCTCTCTCTCTCTCTCTATCTTGGGTGATACAGGGAAAATCACACAGATGCAAGAATGACTTGGATCACCAACACAACCCAGCACTCAGGATTTCATCACCACCATTCACAATCACCTCATAGGGTGGATGGAAGCCCAAAAAATAAAGCAGAGTTCAGAAAAGAGAAAACCCCGTAGCATTTATGTTTTTCTTGCCTGATGAGCTGCTGTTCTGTCGCGTTTCATCTCAGTGTAAAAGCCTCATGTAACAAAAGTGACTTTTCTTTGCCGTAGCTCCGTCTTTTTGTTGTCGGGATTTTACTGGAAAGAGAGCTAAGGATACCAGTCTGCCACAGACAGTGGGTTTCATTATTTTTCGCAATACTATGCCTTTTAGCATGTTTGAATTGGGCCTGTGTGAGCTACAACACGAGGGGAAAGTACTGCAAATCTTAAGGACAAATTAGAATCAAGCATTGATTTCTTTCTTACAGTCATTATAGTCAAAACACAGATCTGGTATAATGGCTTGGATTGTTTAGCTGTGAGGACTCTTTTTCACCAATAAAACTACCATAAAATTCACTGAAACTTACATTAGTCCCACCCTGTGTAAAAGTTTTATGGGCTATGACATCTTCTTGGATGTTAAAAGCTGCAATCGTGATACTATCTCAATATTTATGTCAGGGTTGGCAACTTCTTTGCAGTCTAACTTGTATTCATTACTTACCTCCGCTGTTTTCGTTCCAGACAAGGCTGCCTCTGGCAGGGAATTGTTGGCTAATCTGCTCAATACTATACAGAGAGGCGCATGCCCTCTCACATCATATAAAAGTGTATATGGTGGATAATGGTGAAAGACAAATACTTGACAAATTTTGACCCCTTAATGCTCCATAGACACGTAGATACATAGATCATTCTGCAGTTCAAATAAGTCATAATCTGTCATAGATACTGTATTAGCAAAGGCCATTTATTTTTGTGTGAAACTGCAAGGTGAGCTACACGTTTCCTCTTGGACAATACATTTTACCAATCAGCAGCTGTGCACAGATAAAGTATAAAGAGAAGACAAAGTCACTTGATTTAAGTGAATGATGATGATGATAGCTGCAGCGATGGGAGTTCTTGATTCCATCAGATGACAAACAGATCGGGACCGGCTCTACATGGGTCAGTCACAGATTCCACTTCACTTTTAGTAATTCAACTGATCTCCTAAGTGAAATTTAGTGGACAATTTAAACAGGGATACAACAACAAATTCCGACCATTTTTAATAGTAACAATTTGTCCACTAGATTATGACCATTATGTCCACAAATTATGCCCATTTTTAATGGGCATAATTTGTTGAAATCCTCCATTAAAAGTTACATTTCCTTATCACTTTTGAGTTTATGTTTGATTAAGGGTTAACAAACAATTTTGACTGCATGGAACCTTTACATAAAAAAGGAATGAAGGGCATTTAGTCCCTAAACTTGTTGCTTTTGTGGGGTCTCTTGGGAACATAAACATCCCCTGAAGGCTTCCCAGCCAGTGTTAATAACATCTTATTCCTGAAGGGCTGTGCAACATGATCTCCACCTGACATTCCTGGGCTTTTGTTTGTCTCCATTTCCATAGAGCTCCAGCTCCGACTACTTCACTCGTCCCATGCCATCCCATAAGAGGCTGTTTAACATCTTAATCTGCTGCTGTCTTTCATCTGGCTCCCGTTAAGGCCTTAACAAAAAGATTGTGAATGCTGACTTCTGTCAGCACCTGGCTGTAAGAGAGCAGAGGAGCGTTGGAGAGAGAGAAAGGAGCTGACAAAGGATTTAGAAAAGCAGCCAAGACTGAAGACAGTGGTGGAAGGAGTATTCAGAATATAAGAATGAAATAAAAGTACTAATTCAGCAATGAGGAAAAAGAACATAATCTATATTCAAATTCTTACTTTTGTGAAGAAATATCAGAAGCATCTAAAGTTCTACAGGAAAGTGGAATAAATATTTAATCATCTTCCTAGCCCGCTTCATCTGCTGGAGCCTATCCCAGCTGACTGGGGGCGTGAGGCAGGGGACACTCCGGGCGCAACGCCAGTGCACCACAGAGTCACACGCATACACAGACAATTCACGCACGCAGTCACACCTATGGTCAATTTGGGACTGGTCAGTTAACCTGAAGCACATGTTTGTGGAGGTGGGAGGAAGCCGGAGAACCCGGAGAGAACCCACGCAGACATGGGGAGAACACGCAAACTCTGCACAGAGCGGGACGCAAACCCAGAACCGCCTTGCTGTGCAGTGACAGCGCTGCCCACTGCGCCACCGTTTAGCCCTTGGAATAAATAAATATGCTGAAATTATTGTGTCTGGTTAAGGTATAGAAAAATATGTGTATGAAGTGTATGACGCCTTTAATCCGTTGATTGCTAAAATGAGGCTCAGGATACATAGAAGAAATCCAGGAAAAAGGGGAAATTAAAAAAACTATTGTTGCAAGAATGAAGAAAAACACAATTGCCTTCACAAATTTACATTTTCCTCCCTTTTTTTTTGGCGAATTCTAGTTCCGTGCTCAGTGCTCCTGGCTGTTTAAATGAAATCATTTGAAAGAGGAAATCACTCGCTGGTCTTAGCATATGAAGACACCTGCATGTGTTAAGAGGTCAGAACCAATGCTTTATCCAATAATGCAATGACTTTTGCAACTTGTGGTTTGACACAAACCTGGTGCTGAAAAATAATTTGTAACAACTGTTAACAAATAAATAAATAAATAAGTACAGTACATCAGAGACAAAATTGCAATATTTCTGTCTGAAATTTAAAAAAAAATTAAGTGTTATGTAGTCTGTGTGTAAATTTATTTGATTTTTTTTTTTTTTAAATTAGTTACATATTCTTAAACACATTTAACACTTCCAACATCTCTGGTCTGGGCTGGCTATATATATATAAAATACAGTAATACTGTAAATACTCCATGACATGCATTTAATTTTTATGCTGTCATTTCTCTAGCTTTAAAAGGTGGGAAGGTAAGTGAACCAAACTTGCATAATTTTCTGTGCTGCTCATTATCTTGTGGCTGTGCTCGATTGTAATGGTCTCATGGATTCCTTTGCAGATTTATGTGCACGCCTGTCCCCTTGCCTGTGGCAACAGGTATGACTGTCAGGGCTGACGGGACTGATGGTGTTCTTACAGCCATTAACATGGCAAACAATCACTATTACAGGAATGAGCCTCCAGCTACTTGAGCTGGGTGAGCTTCAGAACACTGAGCCTTAGTGTGTCAGGCATGCAGGGATCCCACTGTTGATCGAAACACAACAATGCCAAACATAAAGCAACATGTAGTTTCTGTGCCATCGTAGAGGACATTGCATTGCTCCACTGGCATTCCTCTAATTGCTTGAGTCTTTTTTTTCTTTGGCCTGTGTGAACAAAATGATGCAATCCAGGGGAATTATCATAAATGCTGTAATAACTGCCCTCAGGGCTCCTCAAAATCAGGATAATAGCAGACAACTTGAAAGCAGAAAGAAAAAGAATATCCTCATTACACTTGCTTGTGCATTCTTCTTGAATGGCTGACATGCTGCAGCTTGTCACTTTTTTCTGAAAAGCGTTAATACATCTCTGTGTTGCTGCCATTCTTTCCTCCTTTGCCCGGGGCAGTTTGCAAATTCAAGAAGGTTGCCTGAATCTGGCTGAATTGTGTGTTTGTAAGGGATATAATGAAATTCATATTTCTTATAATAGGTTTCATGTCCCATGATGCTCTGGTGAGAAAGTTCAGTTCTTCTCCAGTAATCAAAGATGCACATGTCTTGTGCCAAGCTCTCACTCTGGGGTACAGGTTTAACCTGAGGGCAGGGTAACTTTGGTCCTCCTTGTTGGTTTATTTTTGCTGGCACCCACATGTTTTTGGGCACAACTAGGCTTCTGCTAGTATGTCAGGTTTTTGGCATGCCCTCAGTTGGTGAGGTACAGTATCAGGGGATTTCTTCCCTCTAGCAATGGCTCCAGTCCAGCCTAAGAGGCATGTTCACATCTAAATAGAGGCCCCCTGTGTCAAAGTGATCACTGTGTGAGAATACAAGAGAATAGGCAGGCGGTTGTTTTAGAAGAACAAGCTACACACACACTGGTGGGGGCCGATCACAGTTACTACACCAAGAGGAGAAGAGCTTTCATATTTTGTTTGGAGTGGACCAATATTTGCGAGACCATTATGGGGTTACACCTACAGACACAGGCTAAGGAGACAGTAGGAGTTTGTTTTCATCCTTTTCATCTTCCCCTTTTGCCCCCCACCCCAAAATGTTTTTAATATCAAAGTGTGCTGTCTGACAGGGGTGAGACTCAAACAAGGACTCTTTTGTTGGGTTTCCCTCCAACCAACCAGGAACGACAAGAACCTGTCAACCCTCGTTCAGTTACAAAGGAAGATGAAGATATGGGGGTAAAGGTTTGGGCTGGAATTGGCTCTCCTGCAAAGTACAAAAAAGATTATTAGGTGTCTTGTTGTGGAGATGAAACTGAATAACTTAATTTCAGCTTATTAGAAAGCAGGCGTATCGTAGATAATCATTTTTCAGCTTCCTGATATTGTGTAATTTCATCATGAATGTTTCCCTCTATGTCTGTGGGAGATGGGGAACAGTGTTTTCCAGAAACAACAACTCCATCCGGGGAACTCATTTTCCTTGTAGTTACGCTATTGTCATGTCAACTGATGCTCTGACAGATGAATAGCTTGCAGTGGTGGAACGTATGTTTACTCAAGTTCTGTATTCAAGTCCAATTTTGAAAATCTTGATAATTGTATTTTTGTTTTGTGCTACTTTATACATCTATTCCAGTATAGATCCAATTATTGCACACTTTACTGACACACTTTGATTCAGAGGCCTGAGGTGTACTGTTTTAATTTCACTTGTTTGAAATCTGGACCCTCACCACTAGATACCACTAAATTCCACACACTGCACCTTTAATAGCAGCAGTTACACCTTAATTCACTTTTATATTTGATCTACATATCAATTGTGAAGCCCAGCTATGATTTAAGTGAGGTGTCCATCCACTAATAGTTGTTACAGTTGTAGGTTTTCATTTTTCATTCTAGATTAGCTGCCAAGCTTCAAGATGGCACAACTAAATCTTTTTTTATGTGTTTGAGCTATGCAGTGGAAAGACTTCACAGTTTAAGATTAAAGATTAATGTAAAGAGTAACTTTTTGTTGAGACCACACTGGAAAATGAGTCACAACTTGAAGTAATTATTAACAAAAATTAATCAAGACCAACACCGAGCTCAAAGCGCAGTCAGCAACATTAGATGATGAGGCCAGGCATGCTGTATGAGATAATTTTAACACAAAAGACACAATTAATATCTTTTGTGTGAAAAATATGGGATTCTGTCAGATTTGGTAATGAGCAAATCCATAATGGATCCACCCAGTATATTATGTATGTTTTGTAACATTTTGAATGCAAACAGAGCAGTTTCACATGATAATATTGCTAATTAGGTGAAAGATATGAAGTTAAAAATGACAATCATTTTTAGTCATGAGGTATATTATGAATCAAAGCACCCACCAATGAATTGTTATGGAGGAAAAATACAACACCCTCAGGTACTGAACTACTTTTATTCCTGTGTGACAAAAATTCTTGTCAATGATCTTCATCTTGATCTTGCACAGTCTCAGTTGTATTTACACATTCTTCTACTGTCCTGTCACCGCACTATGCATTGAGGTCAATGTCCGTGAAGCATTTGTTCACGCTTTGTCACTGTACCTGAGACAATCATGATGTGCTGCTGGTTTGGAACGCACCTTTGAAGCAGGATTTGCAAAAGGGAAATGTTTTTTCCATGCTATGGATGAACTTTATTTGACCTCTTCCCACAAAGAACGTCCCTGTGAGTTGTGGTTCATGCTTAGGTATGAAAATGCACATTTACAGTGAGCTGTGATGCACACTGGGGGGAGAAGGAAAGGGGAGTGCTGGTGGCTGTTGGCCAGCTGAAATCCCAGATGTGCAGTGCTGTTTGGACTATGTTCTGTGTTGTAAGTATGTAGCACAGAGTTGGCTACCGGACACACACTGAGGGATCTGGGCAGCAGATGACTGCTCGCTCCTCCCACCATGTAATCTACGAACAATATGCAACATGAAGGTGTTCACACTAAGAAATCATGTGCGTGTTAGAAAAATAAATATGCTTTTAAAGAACTTGCTTTGCTATTATTTAAATGATTGTTAAATGCAAATTCATTGTTTTCATTTGATCATGTGAAATTGAAAAAAAAAAAATTTCAAGTGAATTCATGTGACATGCCAGCAGCACGTTTGATCCTGTGGTTTATAAAAGAACTATCGCCTTAAGGAAAATAGATGAGCAGATAGTGAGCGGTAACCTCAACTTCAATGTCGCAATGTAGCAAGATGGAGCAAAGAAATCATTTGGTTGGAGCGTTTCTGTTCACACCACAAATGTTAGGCTGATACCAGGGCTCTTTTGGCTCAGTTTTTGGTTTCCAACAACTCCAATGGAAAATTTCAGTCTTTTTTGTCCTATTAAGTGGTTCAATTTGTTCAGCTATTTGCGAAGCTTGTTTTCTTCTTGATGCTGAGCAGTTGTTCTACAAGTAACATTTAGATATCCAACACTTTATTAACTAATGCTAGTTAGCTTTCAGAGTATAAAGTACAGTTAAAAAATGATGTTAGCCTGACCACCTGATGAATGTAATATTTACTGTTGGTTTGAAATATAATTTGTCCATGCCTGTTAAATGCTGCACAACTCGTAGCAGCTTTGTCTCCCTGCTGTTTGTTGCTGGGGAGATGGTGTTTGTTAGGTTTTTAGAGCATTTCTGGTGAAAACATCTGTCTCTTGCAACGAAAAACAACATTACGGCATGAGTGAATCAATGATATAATCGGCTCTCAGCCTTATTATGTGTGTATAGCAGCAATATTGTGACTATTCCACTGTTCTATGTACCACCTTCTTCTCTATTTTCAAGTTTTCCCTTGCTGCCTCCCTGAACATGAATCTGTGCTCTTGGAGAGTTTATCCTTTTCTTACTTCGTTTTTTCCTTTTTCCATGCAGTCATGGAGTTGGCTACCTGTTCCCACACTGACTTGTGAACAGAGAGTGGAAGCAGTAGAGGTAATGCACATCTGCCTTCCCACCGACTTGTTTGCTTTCCACTTCACACTACACATGGAGAATTACACCTTACTATTTTGAGACATTTGAGGTGGGGAAATATTCCATCCAGAAGTTATGCAATGCACAAACATCAAAATGTTCCACATTTCTTTAATGGGATTTTCAAAAATGGCCAAGAATCCTCAGGGGCCATGTTTGAAGTTCACGAAGGGTTTGTTGGATGGGCAAAAAGAGCTCAAGGAGGGAGTTAAAATGTTCTGTCATGGTTGAACATGGGTGTCTGGTGGTGATTAGAGACCATTTGTTTCTGTCAGACCACAAAGCTCCAGACTGCTCTCAGCATGATAGATGAATTAGTGGAAGTGAACTGGATAAAAGGGGGGCATACTCATCAATGAAACGCTTTGACACTGTGACATTTGGTGATTACCTGCACTGGAATGTTTTTCTGCAATCGGCCAGATCAAATTCAAGTTTTGTTATTTTTCTTCCCAGTGTGTGTGTGCGCGCACGTGTGTGTGTCTGTGTGTCTTCTAACTTTTCAGAACAAAATTTTCCATTTATATTTCCTTGAATCCAAACTTAAGTCTTCTCTTTTTGTGTTTTTGTTGTTTTGCCTCAAAAAAAACATCTGCTCTCACAAACATTCATACATATATAATAAACATACCAGCTGACGACGTGGCTAATGCTTGTTCCTTGTCTTAAGAGCAAAGATAAAGACTGAGAGGAAAGTGGCGCGCTGTGCATGTAGACCCCCCACCCCCTCCTGTCCTCCCCAAGAGGATCGGATGTTCTCAGCCGTTATAAGCAAGCAAAGCTGGCGGCCGGCAGACCGTCTGGCTCCAGAGCAGCTCGGGCACACAGACAATGCCAGACCTTCTGTCATGAGGTTTGCTTTCACTGAGGTCAGCTAAACAAGCCTCTGGGCCCTAAACACACAGCCATGTGCACATGCACTCTTCCATCCCTGTGTACACATGCATATCTGAACACACTCTAGGTAACTTACTTTATTTTCTACCTTAGGCAACAGTGTCAGTTTCTTGTTTGTGTTGTCTGTGTGTGTTTTTTCCGGTGTCATCCTGCGCTGCAGTCGATGACCTCGCTCTCCTCTAACTCGAAGGCTGCCGTATGACCTACCCGCCGTGCCAACATCAACATGCTCTGCCTGCTGTATTGTTTTAATTAGAGCGCTGCTGTATGCTATTATGCATGTAACACTGTGTCTCCAGTAACTGTCTGTGAGTGAGTAAGCTCTGGTTATTTGTACTAGCTACACACTGTGCCATGTATAATATTTTTTAACTTAATGTCAGCCAATTGGAGTTTTGATGCTTAAGATATTTTTAACCATCACGCTGGCACTATGTTGGCTTGCAAAAGTATTCATATCCCTTGAACTTTTCCACATTTTGTCACGTTATGACCACAAACATAGATATATTTTATTGTAGTTTAATATGAAAGACCAACATAGAGTGGCACACAAGTGTGAAATACAAAGAACATTATATATGTCTTTAAAAAAAATCCAAATTAAAAACACTGAAAAGTGTGTTGTGCAGATGTATTCAAACCCCACTCCACCCCCTCACCCAAGCCAATACTTTATAAAAATGCCTTTTGCTACAAGTCTTTTGGGTATGTCTCCACCAGCTTTGCATCTAGAGAATGAAGTGTTTTCCCATTTTTCCTTGCAAGAGAGCTCAAGATCATTCAGATTGGATGGAGAGCATTTGTGGATGACAGTTTTCAAATTTTGCCACAGATTCATGATTGGATTTACATCTGGACTTCTGGCACATGAATAGGTTTTGTTTTGAACCATTCCATTGTAGCCCTGTCTTTATGTTTATGATCATTGTTCTTCTGGTAGATGAACCTCTGCTCCAATCTTTTGCAGACTTCAACAGATTTTTCTTCCAAGATCGGTTCAATCCATCTCCCCATTAACTCTGACCATCTTGTCTGTACCTGCTGAAGAGAAGCACCCCCAGAGCATGATGCTACCACCGCCATGTTTGACAGTGGGGATGGTGTGCTGAGAGTGTGTGCAGTAGTAGTTTGTTTAATTTTGCGTTTAAGTCAAAAAGTTCAATTATGGTCTGACCGGTGCTTCTTCTTCCACATGTTTGTTGTATGCCCGTCATGTCTTTTGGAAAACTGCAAACGGAATTTATTACAGTTTTCTTTTAACAATGGCTTTCTACTAGTCACTCTTACCCAAAGGCCAGATTTGTGCAATGGACAACCAATAGTTGTCTTTTGGACAGATTTCTCCATCTGAGCTGTAGACTTCTGCAATTAGTCCAGAGCCACTATGGGCATCTTGACTGCATCTCTGATCAATACTCTCCTTGTTCAGCCTGTGTCTTGGTTGGTTTACAGTCGTGCCATACTCTTACCATTTCTGTGAGATGTACAAAGCTTGGGAAATCTTTTTTATAGCCTAACCCTGCTTTAAACTTCTCCACAATGTTGACCCTGACCTGTCTGGTGTGTTCCTTGGACTTCATGATGCTGTCTGCTGCCCAATATTCTCTTAAGAAACTTCCGAAGCCATCATAGAACCATGTATTTGAGATAGTATTATACACAGGTGTACTCTGTTTAGTGATTAGGTCAACATCCAACCAATCACCAATCATCAGCCAACTTCTGAAACCATTCAGTTACTTTCAAAAATGGGGGGGCTGAATACTTTTACAGACCTCAGTTTTCAGTGTTTCGTTTGTAAATAAATTTTAAAATCATACATAATTTTCTTTGCACTTCGCTAATGTGTGCCTGTTTGAGTTGGTATCCTACATAAGATTCCACTAAAAGGCATTTGTGGTTTAATGTGACAAAATGTGGGAAATGAGTACTTTTGTTAGCTATTGCATATAGAAAAGTTTGGAATGCAATACAATACAATTCAGAGATGAATATAGTTGGACTGCCTACATTGACAGGCCTTTTCATTATTGTGTGAAGGACAGGAGCAGTGATGAGTGACAGTTGTGCCTTTTGGAAAGTGAAGGGATGTGTGAGTTTATATTACAGGTGAAGCTAAAAGGAGGAACACTGCAGATTCTGTCCCAGTTATTGGACAACTTTTGTTTGGGTGGTAAGAGTTTGCTGTTCTAGCCTTTGTGTTCTCTGGACTTGGACATGTCCAATGTCCTTGTCCCTTGGGGAGTTCTGTGGGGTCACTGTAGAGGTATCACTGTCATCAATCAGACCCACCCTGACTTTATATAACCAGAGAGAGATCTGCCCGTATTCTCATCAGAAGGTCAGAGATGTTATCAATAGGTGTCATGCTCCCCCAAGGCTCCCCTTTGTTTCTAATCATTTTTGTGATATTCATGGAAAGGATGTGAACATACAGTAGCTCCTGATCTGAGGCTGTGTTTGTCTGCTGGAATTCAGTGGATTCCGTCTGAGTTGTGGAAGCTGCTGCCTTGAGCAAATAACTTTTGGTATCTGCAGTTCTTGTTCCTGAGTGATGGGAACAAGAATTGGGGACATTTTAGTTTCAGTCCATTTTGTTGAAGGGAGGGCTGAGCCATGATACAGAGATCTCCATCTCCACCAGTCTAGGTTCCAGCCTTCACCTATGCTTTTGGACGGACTCTGGGTAGTGATCATGAATGCAAGCAGTTGAACTAAATCCCTTTCATAGGGAGGCCAGGCTCAGCCTTGGAGATAGGGTGAAGAGTCTAGACATCTGGATGGACCGCTACGTAGAGTTGCTGCTCCCTCTCATCAAAAGCAGCCAGTTGAGGCGACTCAGGTGTCGATCAAGATGCCTCCAGGACTCCTCTCTTTTCTTTCAGGCCTCGTCTGATGGGGAGGAGATCCTGACGTAGACCAAGAACTCACAAGGGGATTGTGTATCTCATCTGGCCTGGGAATGCCTGGGGATCCCCCAGCTTGAATGAGATGCAGACGGTAGATTCTCCTGAATGTTTTGCATATTTCTACTTTAAGAGAATAAAGAAAATATCCTCTCCTACATTATGTGATAATCTAGATTTTTAGCACAGGCAGGTTAGGTGAATGATGAAAACATGGATATTCAACAAATATTTTCTTGTTGAATTATTTGTATTTATTGTAATAGCAGTATTTTCTAATTTATACCAAACGTTTTAGTCAAATATATGGAGTCTTCACTTACTTTAGTGTTTAACACTTTAACACACATGAACAGTTTGACCAAATCTGAGGATTGTCTTTTTTCTGCCGTTGTTTTTGTGTCAGTAAATTTAATTGTTTGGTTGTGTACATTCATTGAATGATTCTCCTCCTTTTCTGTCCTTTAAATGCATTGCATCTGTGTTTTATAGCAGGAATCTTCTTCTTCTTTGTATCTGAAGGGCTGGAGGGAGCTGAGAGGAGGCCTGCTGGGTGAAGACTTCTGTGTTTGGGTGCTCCCATCTACCTGTACGCACAAAAACAACAGAAAGTCAGTGAGTTATTCCAGTCAGGTCTTCTTTGTAGCCTGCTGCATCTGTTTTAGATTTCACAGTCCATCCCACTCCTGTCTTTCAGCCAGTGACACCCCTTCCCGCCCAATCTCCTTCTTTTTCCAGCCCTATATTATACATTCATACCCACACATCTACTCTGATATGTTAAATAGAGAGACTCACCATAACAGGTGTTTACACTCACTTGTCTATCCATGGGTTTCATGATGATTTATGATGAACAAGGGGAAATTAAGCATGACAGATTACATTATGTGTGATACATAGGCAAGTCCTGCAGAGAGTGTGTGCTTTTTGGTTCTAGTCTTCAGTTATGGGTACTTTAACATGTCAGAGCAAGAAAAGATGTGTGTTACATTAAAAATGTAGGAGTTGACCATGTAAATGCTGATGAGACAGTTCTTTTCAAACAGCTGGAGGAAGCAGATTGGCTTAAATGTGGGTTTTCAAATTCACATAATCTAAAATGATCTCTCTTTTTTGCAGGAGTAAGTGCGTCTCGTTAATGTAACTTTGTTAAATTAAGCTAATAGTTCCAACTCAGCAAAATAAATTCAATTTAAAACTATGCCACATAAAAAGAGCAACCATTAGAGGCAACAAATTCACCAGTGCGTCTGTAGAAGACGCCAGAGGATGTGTAGTGAAAAGAAAGGCCTGAGAGAACATTAATTACTGTAATGAAATTAAAAACAAAAAATTCAATATTCAAAGCCATAATTATCAGAATTGTAGCCCTTTTATGAACAGGGTTCATAAAAAACTCATTTCAGAGTAGATTCAAGTCATGAAAATGAGTGACAGACTTTTTTTTTCTTACTTATTTACCTGACAATCTTTTACTATGATACAGTGTTTTAGAGTGATGAAGAACATATATTGCTTTGTGTGTGTGTGTGTGTGTGTGTGTGTGTGTGTGTGTGTGTGTGTGTGTGTGTGTGTGTGTGTGTGTGTGTGTGTGTGTGTGTGTGTGTGTGTGTATATATATATATATATATATATATATATATATATATATATATATATTGCGTGTCCTGGACAAGGATTTGGCTAGAGACGAGCAAAGAATTTTGACATTTTAAATCAAAATATTCACATTATCATCTTTGGAGATGCTAACAACAAGCTCTAAAACTTGTCCTTTCATCCTCCCTCTCTTTTGCCGTGTTCCTGCTCTGCTTTCTAGGCCACCTTTCCCTCCTATATCACCTTCTCTTCCTTCTCACCCACCCATTTTTTTATCACTCCCCCTGTCTCTGAATGAGCTGCCCTCAGATTACTGGGGCTTGTGGAGCTTTATCAGAAACATGTGTGGAAGGTTGGAGCCAGCTGATGGGAAGTCCTTAGTCAAGCAGCTCACCCTCATTTCTCCAAGCCAGTGGGGAAGAAAAGCTCTCAGTGAGTTCAAAGACAGAAACTTAATGGCTTCTTACAGGATATTATTTTCCACAGAATGTATAAACAGGAAAAAACTTCTCACCCTAAACCAGTAAACCTTAAAATACAGAAGCCAGTTTGAAAAGTGGATCATTGCCTCCTCGGTTTTTAGCTTGTGATTCTCCTACTTTTCCTGCCCTCTGTATCGGTCTGACAACCCTGCATGTGTTTGGAATTGTATAATAACATAAGAGAAACAGGTCATGTTGGCATAGAAGATGGTCTTATGTAATCAAATACAATAAAGCCAGTAAAAAGAAAAAATATGTATATAAAAACATGCAGCATAATGACTGTGGTAATGGTCTGCTGATTGTAAACATTTCATCACAGCAAAGTCTGTATCTGACAAGAGGACAATTGTTTTTTTAATTTAATTTTAGAGACCAGACACGTGTGACATTGCCACCCTGTGGACACTACGGGCATTGTTCTGGTAGGCAAAAAAAACTATTGGACTTCAAAACATGTGTCTTTGTGGAGCTCCTTTGTCGATCTAAAATGTCTTGTGTTGTGGTTGAATAAACTATTTTAAACAAGGCAGTCACAGACTGCAACATCCCGTGACACCCCTGAATTCAAAATCTTACCCACAATCTTACACACATTTATGTGCCTCTGGCTTCCTGAAAATGTTGAATTTTTTTTTATGTGATTATATCTTATCAGGTTTCAGAGATGTGTACCTAAAAAGGTATAAAAGTGAAAATTTGACCTTGATCTAGTTTTTCAAGGTCAAGGTTATGATCTAATTTTCATCCCCTTACAAGTTTCTTGAAAATGTGCCACTTTATCACGTAACACACTAGAGCTGAACTAACTGTTTATTCCTCTACCATAAGCCATCTTCAACATCATTTCAAAGCATGCATGTTGCATCATAATGATGCGTTGCACTGCAACAAACAAATGGTTGTCACACCACACGCTGACATTGCAGCACAAAATAAAGATATAAATAATATGAAGAAATAAAATGTATAAATATATACTGTATTTTTTAAACTTGACGTTGAAGACTGACCACGTACTGTGAACCATCTAACAGATAGCTGTCCACTGATCATGTTGGCCAAACAGAGTCTTGATATGCTACGCCTGTCAGATGGGTGGATTATCTCCAACAAGAGCAAATACATTTATGTATAATGTATATAATGTCTGACATTATCAGATGTTGGGGTGTGTATGTCAAAATGATGTTTCAGTGTTCCTACAGGTCTGCTTGTGGCACCACACAATAAGCATGCAGAATGTATTTTATCATTTCTGCTATAATTGATATCGTGCAAACAGCAAGGATCATTCATCACTTCCATAGGCATGATGTATGAAGTCACTAGAGTCCATAAGTGTATTCCAAAGCTTTAAAGCAAAGTCCTTTTGCCTTTAAAGAAATGGTCCCTCCAAAGAAATGCTAATTAAACAGAAAAATCTCTTCCTGGGTCTCAGATTTTGCTGCTGAGCAGAGTTTGAGCCGCCTGAGAATAGGGCAGAGAGGGAATGGAAAAATCCACAGCATTTTGGTAAAGCCAAGTCATAAAGGCAACACTAATGAGCCGGAGGTTTTAAGAGAGGGAGAGGAGGAGGAGGAGGCGGGAGGAAATGGTTTACATATGGATTTGAAAGAGTACAGGCATCACAGCTATGTTGTGTATTTAATGAAGGAAAGTATTCCTGGAGAAAATGTCTCTCTCCACTTCTGCTGCTGCTACTGCTGCTCTAACGCTAAATTCTTTTTTTATCCTTTGTAATACCGTCATTTTTGTTGCAAGAAGTTAATATAATAGATTGATAATTCAGTGCATCCAGGGAAAACATCCATGTTAGTTTCTTGGCTTCAAAAATGCTGCTTTTCCCACTGAGAACAGTCATGTCTCACATTTCTGAGGTGACCAGAACTTAAATGACTTCAAATCAGTTTTATGTCTCTATGGCTGAACTACTTCTTAACCTTAACAAACCATGTATTGACCAAAGGCTTTGTGAAAATGCTGAGCACTGCTTTCTTCGCCTTAAACTACACTGAATCATCATCTAAGCCAGGCTAAACCCCATTTCCATCCCCACTACAAAGATAGAAAATAAAATTATAGGTGGTTACGGAAGCAAACAAAACCCCCAAATCATAGGTACTCATCTCAGAATAAAATATAGTACAAGTACAGAAAAATAAGATAAATAAAAATTTAAAAAATTATTAACATTAAAAAGACCATACTAACATGTTTCTATGCGGTACTCAATTTGCATTATTGGACAGAGATGTTGACAAAGAGGGATGATATCCTCTGATATGGTGCACAAATCAAGAATGTCCACAAAAAATAATATCCAAGGATATTTTATAAAAATAGTTATATAAAATTATGAGTGTTATGATCGCTGAAGACCTTGGGGTGTGGGGGTGTTCATTTTGTTTTTTGGTTGTTTTGGTGTTGGGGATTAATACACAATGACAAAGGAAATAAAAATTGACAAATAAACACATAAAACCCAGTCTCATGTTCTAATATCAACTGAGATTTTTGTAACCCCTCACACTAACTCGATGGTGTGTTGAGAGTGCATCAAATGCTGCATGACCAGACAATGGATGTGGAGGATCTGCACATAAAAGGCCTCCCCAGGACCTTGATCAAGTGATTTAAGGACGGTCTTTGTGTAATTAACATGTTTACAGGCAGCTGCTTCAGTATAATGGACATTCTTTACTTCAAGCACTGAATTAAATCAGCGGGAGTGATTTGTTTGTGTGAGAGTTTCTTAAAGGAACCATTTTATCTGACACATAATTAAAGCAGTTTAGTCTTTATCTGATTACCCCTCTTCAAACTTACCCCCCCCACACACCTTTTACCCCCACGTCTGTGGCTCCCTGTGAAACTGAGAAACATCCCAACATACATTTAACACAATAATAAAAATAATGTGCTGCATTGCATCAACTGAAACTTTGCTGGAAACTATTTTCATATAATATATTGATGAATTATTTGATTGACATAATCACTAACACCCCTCCTCTCATTTATGGACACTTCTTACCCAGCAACATTACTCAGTGTTGCCCAGTTGTCCAGGCCCACATGCACTCTGGCATGTGATGACATTATTGGCTCCCTGCATACAGGAGAGAAGACTAGACATGATGGGTATGGCTGCAGAAAAGGACACAGATGATGCAAACAAGGTCTACCTAAAAACAACAGCTGAGGAGAGAATCCAGCCTCTCATCACCCAATCCTAAGGAATGTGTCTGTTTACTTTACATGGCCTCCTGTACATCATGAAGGTCGTGCCACTGAGTGACAACCAGAAGGTCAGTCATCAGCTCATTGGAAGCGTTTCCTCACAGTCACAACAACATGGGTTTGGAAGCTATTAATGCCATACTACAGTATATTAAAAACCTTCTATCCTCATAGGTTCGCTGCTCTTTGTTCAAGATCTGTCCTCATCTTAGACACTTTTTTGTGCCATCTAGTGGTTTAAACAAAACACACTTATCAACGTAAAATCCAAAACGCTGGCTTTTCATCACACCGAGAAAGACAAGCAACTAAACCTGGGTAACTTACAAGCATTCATGTGAAGTAACGTTTTCTAGTTCCATATGATCTACAGGTCTGACATTTTAGCAGTACGTAGGCCTAGAGGAAGACCAGAGAGGAGGTTTATGGATGTAGTGAAAGAGGACATGAAGGTAGTTGGTGTGAGAGAAGAGGATGCAAAGGACACGGCTAGATGGAGGCAATTGATTCGCTGTGGCGACCCCTGAAGGGAAAAGCTGAAAGGAAAAGAAGAAGAAGTAGTGAGGATTTAACTAATTAGGATTTAACTGTGAGAAAATTATGACTTGTTGAGCGAGTGTGCAAAATGAATGGGGACATTTGAGTTTGAGTTCAACTCTGCCTGATCACCAGAATCTGATTAGCAGAACGCTGGTGGCAGCAACCGTGAGCCACAACTCCATCCTTTTGAATCTAAATACTTAACTGTATTTCCATTTATTAACTGCCTGTAACCACTTAACTACCATAGGAGCCTAACACAATTGACTCTGGGTGAGAGGCAGGCTACACACAGATCTGTACCGTCCATGTTTCAAATGAGGAATGTCACACCAGTAGAAAATGTAACGGAATAAGTACATTCATATTGCAACACATTACATGTCAAAGTCTCCGGTATAAACTGGTTGCTGCTTTTTAACATCAGTATAATGTGATAATTTTTTTTTTGTTGTAAAAACTGACAAATTCCACTTGAAAAACAAATTTTTTTATGGATGTCAAGTCCAACACAATAAAAAATTTGGAGCAATAAAAATAGTTACTTTCACTATTAGATATCACTAAATTGATCCTTTTCATGAAGCGATATTAAAATGCAAGGTGGATAAGCAGCTGAAGACAAGATGATTGTGATGCCTCGTCTACAAAAAATTGGGTGGATGGATGGATGGATGGATGGATGGATGGATGGATGGATGGATGGATGGATGGATGGATGGATGGATGGATGGATGGATAGATGGATGGATGGATGGATGGATGGATGGATGGATGGATGGATGGATGGATGGATGGATGGATGGATGGATGGATGATGATGATGACTCAAACTAATGAAAACACATTTTTGGCACACAATAAGACACATCAGAAAGTTCACATTGACTGCATACAAATGTTGATAAAGAAACAATATAAGGAAACACCAAAAATAGTCTCGTCCAATAAGAGGTCTTTGTTGCCTGCAGCTCTCTGAAATAAGCAAGTTTTAATGTTCAAGAGTAATGTCTAATTATCCATACATGGCAATTTACAAGCATACTGCCACAGGGCTCACTCTTCAAAATGGCCCCTGATCTAATAGAAGATACTGTAGTATTATTGCATGCAGTCAGAATTATTCACTGCATTACCCACGATTCATAGCATGTATTAACACAAGCAATTTCATGCATATGGATACAGTGGGTCTTAGCAGGGGAGCTCCTGATTGCTCTGAAACTAATTTCACAATCATTAGTTTTGGTGGTGGTGTGAATGACTGAGAGGGTTTATTTAACAGATTTCAGAAAATGACAAGATCCACAAGGTTTGTGGAGGTTGTTTTTAAGATGAATGTCTAATGTGTGTGAAGCTCTGTGTTTTTACTGGAAAGTGCACTGTGACGGTTGTGTTTCTAGTTTAAAGGAAATCTGCAGTGAATTCCAAACTTATTCTTTATGAACACACGTGAGAACGAATACATTGTACAGTCCATTACAGATTATATCAATATCCAGCCATCACGAAAGAATCCCTCAGAGGTCCTCTGTAAAACAAAGCCAAGTACTGGAGGTACAGGCCATACAGAAAGCCGTTTCAGCCTGGAGGTGAAATTAATGAATCATGGCCAAGTGCTGTATTCCATCTATATGTAAGATGAGATCTTTTGTAAAGCCGCTGAAATAATGTAATGCTGCTATGGGCCATTGTACACAATAAACATGTAAATTGTGTTTATGAAAAAGCGTGCAAATCCATCACACTGATTCACTAATAAATTATAATCACAATGAGGACTGCTTGGGTTGGCAAAAACAAGAGACTGTCATTTATAAATCCAAACTATGTAAAATGTTTTAATGATATAATCGATCTTTATCACGCTTAAAGCATGATGCCGTTAATGATGGTTCTGTTCTGTTCAGTGCTAGTAAATGGGTGGTAAACAGAAGCCCCAGCAAGTGTGTTTGAAAATGATACTAAGTACAAATTGTAGGAATCTTTACTGAAATATACATTTTTATGAATTACTGCTTTTGCTTTGATACCACAGTAACTTAGTCCCATCTTTTATAAACTTAAATTCCAGGAGTGGTATTTCGGAAGAACGTTGTCATTAACATCTGCTACATTAGTTTGCTCATCAACTGTGAACTTGAGGCTAATTTGAGGCTAACTGCTGGGAAGTTTCTGAATTTTTTGATTATCCTGTATTGTGTTTTTTTTAATCTGAATTTGTAAAGCAACAAGCAATTTAAGTGCACCCCAATTACTTAAAACTAAATATATTTTCCAAAACATTTAACCATTCAAATGACTTTTCACCAATCCCTTGTGTTGCCTTACTATCATGAGAGTTGACATAATTCATACAGAAAATTAATTTTGTTGTGATAAGTTTGAAGTTAGCTGCATACAAAATCTAAATCACAGGGGATGTTGTGCATAGGTTAATGCAGGAGTTTAACTACACTGATTTATTACTGTTTAAGGAAAGAAAATCTGCATAGCCTTTAATGCTCAATATTAGCAGCCATTACATTATTAATTGCTCTTATCGTTGTCTATTCATTTAGATTGGTTAATGGACAAGTAGGATAGATAATACTTTTCTTAAATCCACAACAATCAGCTTGGAGTTTTATTTCAAGGATGCAAATTTAACACTGTAGTAATCATTTAAAGCCGCTAGATGGGGGTATGTTGCAACTAGTGTACTTAATATGAAGTACAGATGCGGTATACTGTAACCTAAAAACCATTGATTGTGTTGCACCTCTGGAAAATATATTAGAATGGCAATCTAAAACAGATATGAAATCAGTGCAAAACAACGTTGTATCTATTGTAGCAATGGAGCTCATATTCTTAATGGTGAGTTAAGATCAGCATCTAGAAGCATTGTTATGGTTCATAAATTATTTACTTTAGAAAACAAAAGGAATAAGAACAACTTTTTGGTTGTTCCTGTTTCATTACCATAGAAATGACCATGTCTCTAAAAGTTTGCAATCATTAACAGCTTTTAATGTTAAATTGGGCTGGCATCTTCTAATAGAACTGATGTCAGCATGAGTAAATACATGTTGTAAATAAATGGTCTTTGGTTCAGGTGATCTGCCTGGTGATTTGCCTGTTCAATAAAGGGCTGCTCCTAATATTTTAAATAGTAAATAAATAGATGACTATCATGCTGGATGAGGCTGGGTTACATCTTGTCAATCATAAAAGGAAGTTTATTACAGCAACATAGCTGCAGATGAGAAGAATTAGGGATGACATGCAGGAACTCAAGATTAAAGCACCAGAGAAAACAAATGGAGTAACTCATAGTGAGCATGGGGAGCAGAGAGGAGGATGAGTGTGTATCACCTCCATTAGATTTAAGGTGGAGGAAGTAGAGTCGAGCATGTGTCGGCCACAGACCTTCCTTTTCTCTCCCTCCACAGGGAGGGAGAGAAAAGGAAGGTCATTACTGCCCCAGAGTTGGAGGTGGCACAGTACGGGGAGAGATTGATGGCTTCAAGCAACAGATAACAGCTTGTCGCATCAGAGGATTTTAAAAAAGGCAGAGATGGTAGGGAGAGCCGAACCCCACCCATTTGGGCCTGTGCTGAACAGACACGCCTGATTCTGACAAACTACAATTAGCTGCTAAGGCAATTACAGGTTTTTGGAGGGTAAATGTGAGCTACTGTGATTTTTTTTTTTTAATTACATGTAGTGGAGGCTATCATTCTTTCTACAAAATGTATATTTATAGCATGACTTTGAACAATTGTGCAAGAGCAGTTGCATATATACATATATACATGCACACTCCCAGAGTCAAGCCCAGAGTGTGCCCTGCCTCATGCCCCAAGTCCCCCTGGGATATACTGTACATAAAGTGTATGTATGTATGCATGTATGTATGTGTGCATATATAAATTGTATGTGTGTACACACACACACACACACACACACACACACACACACACACACACATATATATACTGTATATACACATATATATATATTAGTGCTGTCAGGCAATTAAAAAAATTAATCTAATTAATTACAGGATTTCTAATTAATTAATCTAATTAATCACATTTTAATCTCATACCTGCTAAATGCCCCCAAATAAAGAATTTGAATTCTAAGACATTACAAAATTGTAGTGCATGACTAATCAATAGAATACACCAAGAAGAGAAGATTTGACACCCACATTTTTATTGGTTAAGTGTGCTTTATAAATGAAATTCAAAAGAAAAAAAGCCAAGCACATCAGCAAACCAATTAGGCCAGGTGCATTTCTCAAAAATGCAATACAAATACAGTTAAATAAAGTAAATAAAATTCAGAGATAAAATAAGGCTGAGTCTCAAATAGGCACATAAGCAGACTCTCAATCAAAATGAATACTAAAGCTGACTCAATACAGCAATTCAAAATGAATAGTATGACACGCCTCTAAATAAGGCAACATCAATAGCAAGATGCCAACAGGCTTTTCCTTTAAAAGGATAAGCTAACGTTACAGGAACTGACAACAGACAACTCTGTGTCCTTGACATGTTTTACATTTAAATGATACGTTAAGCTGGAGCTGCTTCGGTGATATGAAAATTCTCTTTTAAAACAGGTACAAAACACTGCATTTTTGTTGATAGTCCCGTCTTTGTTCTTTTTATAAATAAACTTTCCACCCAAAGGTCCGAGCGGGCTTGCCTCGCTCTCCTGTGTCACGTCCATCTCTGTTGTCAGTCACCCTGCTTTTGACTAGTGGTGCAGGTACGAAGTGACGTGCCGCTGCAGCCTACAGGTCACTCAATGGGTCAAATTTAAAATGCTTGCGCATTGACTTGTCACGATTAATTGCGTTAATTTTTATAGTGCGTTAATTTGCAGCATAATTAATTATTCTAAATAACGCGTTAAACTGACAACCCTAATGTATACATATGTTACACATACATACATGTGTATTTATACATATAATTTTTTAAAATAATTTGTGTTACAGTGTGTTACAGCATTTATGTGGTGACAATCTTCCCATATGGACACACAAAAGCCATATTTACTTTAATTGCTACGCCATCCCTGTCAAAGTACTGTTGTGACACCAGCCCAGCTGATTAGGCCCCAGCAACACACCCTGCTTGTTTCCCACACAACCCATGAGTGGTCCATCACAATGCCATTGTTATCCATCAGATTGTCTGCAGTTATCACTTATGCAGCCAGACATTGTGCCTTTTGTCCGAAACCATTCTTCACTCTTTCCCTAAGACCTTCTCATGCCTGCTGTGGCCCATCTGCCCCCCTGTCTGACACATACTACACACAAGCCCCCGTTTCTCTCTCACACTCACACACGAACAGACACACAAAAACTCTGCACCAGATGTCCAGCTCGTGTCGCTGGCAGTAAAAAGTGCAGATCAGCCCTGAGGCAGACCATCAGAGTGCACAAAAAAGCGGTGTTCACCGCACACTAGACTGTTTCCATCACCGATGACAATAACATTAAGAATATTAAGTAAACCCCTTTCAGAATCAGTATTATCTGAGCAGTCTGGTTCAGAGAAAACCACATTTGAAAACAAATTTCTCTGTAGTCTACATATTGTTTGTATGCACAAAGTTAGATTTGCTAATTTGAACCAACTGCAAATGCCACATTTTCAGATCCTTGTAGAATTAATGACAACTTGATGATCATCATTTCTTAAGTATTACACATTAATTATCAATTGCTTTTTAATAAGCAATTGATGATTTAATTTCTCAAATAGAAATACAAATACTCATTCCTTTTTTCTTAAGTAAATTTTAGATTGTGTTATAGCAGTAAACTCAGTAGCAGTATTTTTGAGTGTCAAACTGCAGTTTGTGCAAAATAGTAAAAATAATTTGGGAAGATCCTAACTATTGTTGCGAAGACTCCTGCTGATTTATAACAGTCTGGAAAAGATCCCAAATTCACTCCATCCTTTGCCTTTTGCCACAATGGGTTCAGCAGTGTCTTTTAATGTATTTAGGAGATTAATTACTGAATTGATTATTCCGGAGAAGTGAGTGACTTATCAGTCCTTGCTGAAAATCCATCTTTGTTTCTCATTTCTTTGAATTACCTGTTCTGCAGTCTCAGATCTGTAACCTTATTTTTCAGGTCAAACTGCCGTTAGCTATAATATTTATCTTAGAAGGAAGTAAGAAGCCATGCCAAATACTTGTTTAAAAAAAAGGACAGCCGTTATTGATGGAGGTTATAAATAGAGAGAAAGGAAAGGGGCTGATCTAGGACTGGTGTATTTATAGCACTGACATGCTCCTGTTTACTGGAAGCAGCAGTCAGGACTGCTCTCCTGAATGGCAACATGGCATGTTGGCAATGGCATGTTGGCAATGGCATGCCATTGCCAACATGCAATGGCATGTTGGCAATGGCACCATAAAACTCCAAATACCACTGAATGAATCGGCACCATCTTTGACAGTTTCTGGAAAGATGCATCGGAAGTGAAATTAATTCGCTTTAAGGGCAGAATCAAAACACTGCATTCTGTCAGTCTGTTAATTTTGAAGTTTACAAACCCAATGCAGCACACAATCCCAAGATTAAACACTACACTAACAGGAAAGAATGTGATGACAGGTAGAGAACAAAACTAAAGTCTGAGGTTGTGACAGGAAGGCAGGTCACAAGGAAAAGAGTCTCATCGCAAAGGGTACAAAATATCTAGATCGCACAACTCTAGTGACAAATGTTGTACCACTGAAAGCAATTTAACGATCTGGTGATGAATGGATGAGAACCTTCATGTTTTGCACGGTTGATTGATGAAGAGTTTCGGCTTTGCTTCAGACAGGGGGTGGCGTGAAGGGCCAGGTAGCAATGAGTGTTGGACAAACAGAAACAGGATACAGGAGGAAGAATAGAGGCTCCAACCTTGGTTATAACACAGTCTGCTGTTGATGGGCACAGTAAATACAAAAAGTAGGTAACCTTTCTGCGTCAACATAATGTATCTCTTTATTTCTAGAATTTCATTTGTTGCATTACAATGATTCTGATACTTAATAAAACTCACTCTTGGATTTAGTAATTTTTTAGGACAAACAAATGAACAAAACCCATTGGTATGACAGTACAGTAGTTCATCAGAGAATAATTCATTGCATCTACTACCGAGGCCATGTTTTCACATGAGCCATTAGTTGGTTGATTGATTAGTTCGTTTGCCTATAGGATTATGTAAAAATGTAATGGATTCCATTTATTCAGGAGGCCACATATACAGTACATATTCACTAAAACCTAACAAGCCTCAACCAAGCTGATAGTCCTGGATCCATGATTTGTAACAGGCAGGCTTTCATATCCGATAGACTTGGATTTGTACTTAAGTCCACATCAAATTTTACAGACTCACAGACTGCAGCACCATAAATAAGCTTGATTATTTTTCTTCAGGTCCATGCAATATTTCTTGACAAATTAAATAAGATATCACCAAACATCCTAACCTGCAATGCTAAAGAACATTTTCAAAATGTTCAGGTCCATCTCTACAAATGGGTTCGCACCAATATTTATGGTTTATTTCTGAAAATTCCTCTTAAGTTTCATCAAAATCTTTCATGGAGGTATATAGTTTCTTAATTCTGGGGACAATCCAAAATTAAAAACGTCAACCTATCTCAGTGGAAGAGGTAATAATGCAAAAACATTTTTAGAAATGCTTGAATATTACAGATTCATGAAGGTAGTATACAACTTCACTGAATGCTATAATTAATTGTTTTCCTCGGAGCCCACGCTGACATGAGGGTCGTGATATAACCAGGTGCCATGTGTATTATGACATACAGTATATAGCAGCCTTTTATTCCGTGGCGGTACAGAATGTTCAGAAAAATAGCTCCACGCGTTTGGTTTATACAGGTGGGGAGCAGAGCAGCTGACCGAGGAGGTGTGGGGGGGGAGGGAGCGGGAAGAGCGGGAATAGCGGGGGGAGGTGGCGGAGCGGGCTGAGAGGCAGACCGACAGCCCGTCCAGCTGGAGAGCCGCTCCACTCCGCCAGACGGGCAACTTGGTCGGAGGTGTCCCGCTACGTGAGCTTCTGCTCCCCTGGCAGCGACCGGCCGCTCGGCTGTCTGGGAGTGTGAAGAGCTAACCGGACCGGCTAACCGTATTTAAATAAGAATATACCGGTAAACCGTCTACGGTAGGCATTTAAAATGTCTATTTTACCGTTCACTCCTCCTATCGTGAAGAGGCTTCTTGGCTGGAAGAAGGGAGAGCAGAACGGACAAGAGGAGAAATGGTGTGAAAAGGCTGTCAAAAGTCTGGTGAAGAAGTTGAAAAAGACGGGGCAGTTGGACGAGTTGGAGAAAGCCATCACCACCCAGAATATCAACACCAAATGCATCACCATACCCAGGTGAGGACACCGGCCAGGCTAGCTAGCTGCTAGCTCCGCTGGCCGACAAGCCAGTGTGGATGACGGGAGTAGTTTGCTAGTTAGCATGAAGGAGAAGGCTAGATGTTCGTCTGTGTGAGAGGAGCCTGGACTGAGGAGACTGGCTGGTTATGAGGTTTAGTAATAACACATAAAAATGTTTATTGTTGTGTGGTGGGTTTTGATAGCATCGATAGTTATCTTTAGCTGTCACGGTACCGACTACAGGCAACATTAGCCGATCAGTGCAAACGTAACCCGGCGTTTATTTACCGTATATTTAAATACCCTTTATATAATTTATTATAATTCATCCATCCAAAATATAAATACATGCTACATTAATGAATTAAGTGAGAGATGTGGTGTGACAACCGTTAAATTCACATTGTGGTTAGTAATGTGATTTTCTGTTATAATACACCAGTAGATACAGTACGTAGGTTCTATTCTATTCTATTCTATTCTATTCTATTCTATTCTATTCTATTCTAGAAGGTACTGGTCCAGGTTTAGAAATGACAGTCAGTTGTTGTTTGTGGGTCTCTGTCTCTGTAACAAGTTTAATGGAGATCTAAACAGGGTTCACCTGTTCATACAGTGGCTGTGGTGAGCTGCACAATACTGCACAGTACTGTAAATGAGGTGTATAAATAGCAATATATGCTATTTATCATGTTTGGTGATAATAACATAATCACACAGGACCAGGTCCAGTGAAAGTGGAACAGATTTGAAATGTTTCCAGATTTAAAAAAAAACATACTACTTCCATTGTCAATTGCAGTCTCAAATCCCAGATAGGATCCTTCAGAGGAGCGCATGTTTGTTTCTAAAACAGTGCCAACTTTCACAGTAGAGTGAAGTAAGAGGTGCCACTGTTCTCTTTTGTAAAGGCCTAAGTTCACACAAGGTCCCAATGTTTAAACTATAAGACATTCAGCCAAACCTCTTCACCAAAAGCATAAGAAAAGTCAACTCAAGTACATTCATATCATCCAGACAAGTGTGAATGTTCGGAATACTGTGTTTCGAGACGAAACGAAACTAGCTTTCTGGGTCTATAGATCAGTAGTATGTAGAGGTAATATCAGGCCTAAAAAATCCAGCCCGACCCGACCCAAGCCCGCGGGCATTAAAGCCAGACCCTACCCGACATGAAAGTAATTATTGACATTTTGAGCCTATTCGGGCCGGGTCGGGCTTGGGCTTGGGCTTAAGATCTTACCTCTAGTGGTATGTCTGTAGGAAAAAGGATGAAGCATGTGCTTAACAGAACACTACCTACACTGAAGCATGACACTGGCTCTGATGCACCAAAACTGCATCACTTCCTTGTCAATGGAAACCTGCAGCGTGAAGAGGGTAAGATGGATTCCATCAAGTATCGGGGAATCTTAGAAGAAAATGTTTTGTCATTTGCGAGGAGATGAAGCAGCATTTCAGTAGGACAAGAATCCCCAGCAGGGCTCATAGTCCACCGGGGCTTGATTTCAGAAGATGTCCTGGATCATTCTACAGTGGCACGTACCGTCGTATGACTTGAGTCACAATCACATAGAAAAGAAGGAAGGTTTCAGCACTTAAATCAGCGCCTGTTACACAACTGGAGGTCATTCCTTGTGATGGATGGGTTAGGATAGTTCAGGAAAACGCCAGAATCTGGTGACTGGTTATGCATTAATTTCATAGCAGGTCACAGCATCAGACCTGCTGGATTTGTTTGATTTTTATTTGTTATAATAATAAATATTGCTCAATTGAAACAATTTATTTCTTTGTCACTGTCTTCAGTCAGCAATTTCTCTGTAAATGAGCCTGTTTTTAATCATCTACTTGTCATAAATGTTATATTTTAAGTATGTACAATCATATTCCTGATTAAGTGCTTGAATGTAATGTAATATAGAACGACTATAAGACAGGAACTTGGTTGAGCTCAGTGCTGTGCCAAGGCCCACCAGTCTTTTTTCAATTTAATTAAATCCTTATCCAAATTCCATTTATCTACCCTTTTATGTAGATCCATGAAATTCAATGGGGTCCTCCTTGCTTCTTACTTAGATAGTTTATGCATAACAGAAAAACAGTGAAAGAGCTCTTTCTTACAATCCTAAAGAAAGTGAAAGAGAAATTCCTGGACCTTTGTTCAGATTTACTTCAAACTTTATTAGATTCATTCCTACAAATGAATTCCCAATCCTCCCACTAAGTTTCATGGATATCAGCCAAGTGAATTTAGTTTAATCCTGCTCACAGTCAAGCAAATAAGCTAACAGAATACCCTGAAAACACTACCTCTTTGGAAGTACAGTAAATACATTTCTTATCAAAACTTGATTGATCCGTCAGGAGGCTGTGAAGAGACAAAGCCTCTTATAGTGGAGCAGACTGGATATTCATAGTTTCAATGATGTTGCATGAAGGTTGAGAGCAGAAAAAAAGAGATTATGGAATCTTTACAGTTCACTTGATGAGTAGATTCTTAATGAACACCATTGAAAATGGCCAGATTGCCCTTCCTCACTTGGAAGTTATTGGTCTGAGGGACATTCAACCAGGAAGCTTGTGAGCTTCATGAGTAATAACAGAAAAGTCTACCATCATTGTTTTGATAGCCAAGGCACAGGTGTCGTCATGCTCCATAAACTTTCCTCAGGTGTGAGTGCTGGGAAGAGCCAGTGTTCAGGTCAGGGTTAGGGTTTGGTGGTCCAGAGACATAATGTCAGTGAGTGACTGCTGTCTTTATCAGATGAGGTCTAGAGACTCTGTGGTAGAGTAAACCCACTTATTGCTCTGCTTGTCATTGGGGACAATGGTGAAAGTGGTTGTAAGCATTTAAAGGGTTTTGACAGCTAGAGTGGTTTTAAACTGTAGGGATTTACTACCTACCTACCTTAGTTACTACAGGTCTTACTTTAGCTCAATTCCAGTTCCTGTTTTTAACCCCGCCCCCTGCTTATTGACTTGTCCCTTTATGAGGGGTAGCGGTTGTAGTTTATTTGGAAAAATGGATGCGACTTGTCACATCATCAGTAAATAAGTTACGTTACGTTAATTATTACTGAGGTCTACGCATTGGCAAACAAATTATTCTTACCTCAGATTGAGCTTTTGTCATTCTCCATCTTGAGAGATTCGTGTCACTATGCTGTGAGTTGTCTCTTTTTCCTTCCCTTTGAGTTGCATCAGTGTCCTTAGTCTTCATTTTGTTCCTGCTGTTTCTTTTGTGTACATGACATGCTCTATTATTTCCATGTCTTCTGTCTCCTCTGCTTCATCTCTTTCCACTTAATAGCAACTTGCTCATGGGTAGGACTAAGTTCTTAGATGAGCGCCATATTAGAATCACAAATTTAGCTTTACTCTTCATGTGTGTTTCAATCCACGTCCACATAACATCACAAAGATAATTTAGTATGTTTCATGGAGCCAAGCAGATTTACAAATTTTAAAATTCTGCCTCGTAGTTGATCGTTTTCTCTTTCTGCTGCCTAGAAATATTAGTAATGATTGTACACAAAATAAATCCCATCAGCCTGTGTTTGATTGGCTGTTCCTTTACATTAGAGCAGAGCTGAATTGACCCATCAATGGAAGAGTTAGTTTCTCCACGTGCCCTCGAACATAACATTTTAAGCTACGTCCCACTTTGTTTGCTCCAGTTGACTCTTGGTTTGCAGGTTTTTGCTGAGTGAGTATGTTAAGTTATTGGCAGAATAAGTCTGTGCAGGAAATCATTATTTTTTAGCTAAAATCAAATCTGCGCATGTAAACGGAAACAGAAATGAGTTAAAAGAGCACTTAGTGGGGAACACAGTAGTGTCTTCTTGATTTTCAGTGATAATACCAAAACACACATACTTTTCACAAAAACATGACTGTCTTGAATCGAGTAACTGAAACTTTGTCAGTGATGACAGATACTGGTCTTGAAATGTAAGAATAATTCTAACGTCTGTATTTTCAGTGCATCGTGTTCCGATATCTCTGTTTGACAGCTGAATACTGCCACCTGCTGCTCTGACGAATCGTCTTCAAACACAGGCGCAGGATTTAGTGCTATTTGGCCAAACGCTGTATTTATGTGGTACTTTCAAGTGCTGGTTTTGGCCCCGTCATAGGTGAGGAAAAGAGAATCAAGGGCATTCATAGATACAGGGTAATTTTGTTGTACAGTTGTTGGTTCTTTTATCGCCTCTGTGTAGCTTTGTGTCAGAAAGGTCATCAGGAAGAAAAAAAAACATTGCGTGGGCCTGTCTCAGCAAAGGAATGGGAATGCTGACCTCAGCTGACCTAACAAATACATCCTCTATGTGAAAGCCAGGACTTGAAGATGAGTCTGAAGCCGTCTCATTGTGATGGTCACTGAAGCGGCCTGAAAGCTTCAACTGAAGTGTTGGAAGTGGAAGCAGAATTGATATTCTGGAAGAGGTTTCTATTTTTTGATATTACTGTACAGAAGCTTCTCTGTGTGTCTGATAAGTCTTTTCTGAATGAAGTCAGAATTTAAATTTATCCTTTGTCTATTTGGTTGTCGACATCCTCGCCAGTCCCCATTGTGAGAGTTGAAAAAATATTGCATAACAGTACTATGTGATAATGTCAGACATGTTTACTAATGGGCCAGTCTTTGTGTCATCTTACAGGACGTTGATGTTTAGAATGCATTATTTTACCCAAAGCTAAGATTTAAAAGAATAAGTGCATATCTAAATCAGAATCTCATCAGTGTCAACAATGTGTACTGCTTTAGGTTGTGAATATGCAATGATTTTTACATCCAGATTCAAAGCGGTAATGTATTGTAATTGTCAGTGTTCGTGTGTTTGTCCATTCGTTCGTTCGTACGTTCGTACGTTCGTTTGTTTGTTCGTTCGTATGTCCACCAAATATCTTTGCAACTATTGCGGATAGAAAGATGAAACAAAAAGCACATTACTTGGGTGGCAAGGGGATGCAAATGAAATGATGTCCTTGACCTTGAGAAAACTAGATCAAGGTCAAATTTCAACTTTTGTACACTCAGGAACTGGATAAGATAGAAAGACAAGGGAGGAGGCCAGTGTGAGTAAGACCATAGATCAAAGCTAGTGCTTTGATCTACCTATGCACTAGCTTTGATCTATGGTCACAGCTAGTGCATAGCTTTGACCTACCTTGAGCAGTCAAAGCTATGCACTTGTCAGGTACTACTTTCAGGGTACCCTGACCTAAGTTGCGGGATGTTGCAGTTTCTGACTACCTTGGTTCTTGTTTTAAATTTGATTTAGTCTGCAAACCCGTGGTTCATTTAGATCTATAGCACAACAGCAACAATAACAGTGGTTATTTTACCCCAAACCCCATGACATACTTTGAAGGAAGCTAAGCCACTGGGAATAATGAGAACCATATGTTTCCTTTTTGACGGCTCAACAATGAGGTGAACTGTTGTTGCCGCCATCAGTAATCTTTGTGAGAGAACAGTTCCAGAATGCTGCAGCCATCTTTCTGTCTTTTTAAGTAATGTGAGTCTTCTTCAGACTCTTTGTGTTTCCCTGACCTGGGATACTGTCTGGGAATAGTTGGCATGAAATACTGTCTTTTGTACAGAAAAGTATTTTTATTCAATGAATGAAAAAACAAATAATGACGTACATTTTTTTAACTAGTTTGATGTCAGTTAAATGCTTTGGATTTTTGTCCTATGTTCTACTTTGAATAAGTAAACCAGTAAAAATTAGGCTGTGCCTTAGAATTCAAACTCATGAGTTCAGTAATATTGTGCATGTACCTCTATAGCCCCTTCGTTGTCTTTCAGGTCATTAGATGGTCGTCTCCAGGTCTCCCACAGAAAAGGCCTTCCTCATGTCATCTACTGTCGCTTGTGGCGCTGGCCAGACTTGCAGTCCCATCATGAGCTGAGGGCTGTTGATCACTGTGAATTTGCTTTCCACACAAAGAAAGATGAAGTCTGTGTCAACCCCTATCACTACCAGAGGGTGGAGACACCAAGTAAGTGCAGTTAATTGCTGCATGATTCAAAGTGCTGTATTTAAAGTAATGTTTTTGACATAGAGTGTAAGAATTGAACTAATCATTGATAAATGCATCTGTGCACAGTTTTGCCTCCTGTCCTCGTGCCACGACATACAGATATTCCAGCAGAGTTTCCTCCTTTGGATGACTATAGCCCATCCATTCCGGAGAACACCAACTTCCCAGCTGGCATTGAACCTCAGAGTAACTATATTCCTGGTGAGAAAACCAGCTCTATTATTTCACTGTTATTTCTGGGTATGAAACTGTAGAGTCTGTAAAGTGTAAAGTCTTATTCTGATGATTCACTGTTCTATGCTTAACTTGAAGCGGTGGTTAGTTGTACTCTTGAGTGCTGTATTTGGAGGCAGTACCACTTACCACGTCTGAGGAGGTCAAGCTTTTGTACTGGTTTGTTTATTTTGTTTGTCAGCTGAATTATGGGAAATCTGCAGCTGCCATGTGATGTCTAAGGCTCCACATACGGACTGATCGACCGACGAACCTAAGCTGAATTGTGCCCCTGTGTACTGCTCTTTGTTACAGAAACTCCCCCACCAGGGTATCTGAGCGAGGATGGTGAGACGAGTGATCATCAGCTCAACGTCAGTATGGACACAGGTGGGTCACATGACAGCACACACTGTTCTCCTGATGCCTCATCGTGACACAAGCCATTCCCGTGTTCCTGCTCTGTTTTAGGTTCACCCAGCCTGTCACCTAATCCTGTGTCTCCTGCAAACAGTAATCTGGGTAAGCAAAGGAGCTATCAATGATTATATACACTTGTTGTAATATTGTTAGGTGTAGGTATCATATTAAAATATATAAATTATTTAAAACATGAACTTTGATTCTTTTGTGTATTACATACCATGTATTAGTCATGGATGCTACTTTTCCATTCCATTTTAGAAAATTTATAAAGCTCCAAATAATCCATTAGCATTTTAGACAGTCTCATAGTTAATGTACATGGGGACTTGTTTTGTGTCATAGGTTTCTTGCTGCCTGAGTATGTTTCACAAATCTGGGCTAAAAATTTTCATGAGTTCGAATAAGTACTTTTACTAGTCACTCAAGCTTATTGATTTGTCAATGTAAAATATCAAAGAAGTGTCAGAAGTGATTGTTTCTTTTCCGATTACCATCTGTCACCGATGTGGGTTCTCAGCAGCCATATTGTAAATTGCAATGAAAGCTGCAGGCATCTTGAGACAGGCACTGTGTACATGTACTCTGTGGACAGTCAAGTGATCTTTTAATCTAAGTAAAAAAAAAGTTGGGACATTCAGCCAGACAGAGCTGATGGTTTTCTTAGTGCTGTTCAAATTAGGTCTACAGACTCAGATAACAGAATATAACTGAAGAGATGAGTGTTTGTGTAAAATACATATGAGCAATATAGACGTAGCAACAGTGGACTGTCTAGGAGCCAGCACTACCTCAGGGCAGTGACCGGCTAAGAATGCTATGAATGGAGTCTTTGTCCATGATCTGTCCTTGTCTGTGGAAAAGCCAGTGACAGAAAACTCAAGGTAATGCAATTATAATGATATTTGATTGCCAGGTTAGGTTTTTCTATCTCTGCGGGAAGCCTCCAGGAGGTCTGAGTTAAAACAATAAATATGTGTGTCATGATCCAGCCAGTCACTACAGGGGCCAGAGGAGTTGTTGGAAAGAGTTTTTGAAGTGTCGTCACAGTGCTGGTTTGATCACAAATCAGTAGAGTTCTTATTATCATTTTTTCATGCACCTAATTACAACTTCTATTTTTTTAATGTTTGCCCAATCTAATCCCCTCCGTCTGCTCACACAGACTTGCAGCCTGTGACATACTGCGAGTCTGCCTTCTGGTGCTCCATCTCCTACTATGAGCTCAACCAACGTGTAGGAGAGACCTTCCATGCCTCCCAGCCCTCCCTCACAGTGGATGGATTCACAGACCCCTCCAACTCCGAACGCTTCTGTCTGGGGTTGCTGTCCAACGTGAACCGCAACTCAGCAGTAGAGCTCACACGCAGACACATAGGTACTCATTTTCTTGCACACGGACCACAGATTCTTTGATCGCTTGACATAGTCAGCAGGAACGTGTGAGCCCAGTGAAACCCTTCACGTTTTCCTTTCCAGGACGGGGCGTGAGGTTATACTACATTGGGGGAGAGGTGTTTGCAGAGTGTCTCAGTGACAGTGCCATCTTTGTCCAGAGTCCCAACTGCAACCAGCGCTATGGTTGGCATCCTGCCACAGTCTGCAAAATACCGCCAGGTTAGCATGAAAGGATTCTCAGAACCACATAAAGCTATCAGACCACATTTACACTTGCATCCTTTTTCGAAGTCCTAGTAAGCCTAATAATAAATATTTATTTTATAGGCTGCAACCTAAAGATCTTCAACAACCAGGAGTTCGCTGCTTTGCTCGCCCAGTCAGTCAACCAGGGCTTTGAGGCTGTGTACCAGCTCACCAGGATGTGCACCATTCGTATGAGTTTTGTCAAGGGTTGGGGAGCTGAGTACAGGTAAATAAATACATTTCAACAAATAAAGACACTTTCTACAATTATTTGAATGCATTACATCTATTTACATTAAATTACATTGTCCCAGTATGTGTTAATGTACATTCATTAATGGCTTAAAAATCACTAAGGGGAAGAGGCATCAGAGGAATCATCCTATTCATTTTTGGATGATTCATTGGTAGAATAAAATAATTATACTGTTTATTCACAATGCTTTATCATAGTGATTAAAATCTTGACAATTTTTCTGTGAGATAATTCAAGCAGACATTTACTTTTGTAAAATACTACTTCCGATTCTACCCAAATTTGACAGGCTGGTTCTACAGATTTTAGTATCATTTGTGAATCCAGGATCTACATTCAAATATCAGTGTGAAAATGATATATGAAAATTATTCATATTTAACACAGGTTTTAGAGGTACTATACAGGGACTGCAGGGACTAAAACAGGGACCATTTGGGGCAGCTCTGACCTTCACCAAAAGTGTTTGCTTTAGCCACTTCACATCTGACATTCATTATGTAAAGGATCCCTAGAGATAAATCCTTTATTGAAACTAATACAATCTGTTTGTCAAAGCAGAAATAACATTGTTGCCCAAAGTGAATTTATCTCTCGGAGGTGAGTTATTGCCTCATCCAGATTTTTAAGATCAGACTGATACTCAACCATTTCTGTTGGAATGAAGTACTTCTGCCGATTCCTCTCAGTAATCTCCAAACTCTTTTTTCCAGCTTTGACTGTGTTGTTTTCTGCCCTGTTTCTGTTGCAGGAAGACAGGCATGTCATTGTCTTTCTGCAACTTTTCCCTGAGAACAAGAGACATGTTTATGTAACAAAAAAGTGACATTCTCTTAAAGACAAAAGTTATGTCCCTGGGTTTGAAAATAAAGGAATATCTCTAAAGTGTATGTAAATTTACTCAACAAACTTTTCTATAAGGCTTTTTACTTTGATAAAAGTAGAGTGGATGTTGATCGAGGTGATCAGGTATCGGTAACCCCTCGAGTGTGGAAAAAGAGCAGAGAATTCTCGTGTCGTCAGTGGGCCTTCAGTAAAAATGTCCCTTTCTCCTCAGGGATCCAACATTCAGACAGCACATACATACCTTTGAACACACACACACACACACACACACACACACACACACACACACACACACACACACACACACACACACACACACACACACACTCATATGCTTCTCCTTTGTATCCATACTGTTTACATTCTCACATCTTGACAAATTATCCATGGTTGTATTTGTTCTGTTAAATGCTTGAATGTCATCTTATTAAGGGGGAATAAAGTAGCGCAGAGTGTAGCCTTCTTAAAGATTCCTTGGTTTTATCAGTTAGATATTCAGGACACAATTTTTCCATTAGCAATAAGTGTAACAGGCACTTGATTTTTATGTTAAGGATAATCATATAAAAAATGGCGGTTACGAAATTTAAAAAGATTGGTGCACACAACAGCAGAAATGGAACAGACAAACTGGGTGATGCTGGGAGGGTAAGATGGGAATGGATAACAGAGAAAGAATGGAAATGGATATGCAATGGAAGGTGAACACATTTCACACACCCATTTTAATAAGGTTTACCATTAGAACATGATTGAAAGATGGAGAATATCAGAAATCATCTGTACAGCCGAGAACATTAGAGTGTGTTTAATCAAGAAGTGGAATCAGTAGAGACAGGGTTCAGTGACTCTATTGTCCGTCATGTAGTATGAGAAGCTGTCAGTCATGACAACCTGTGTTTCTCTCTCCTGTGTGCTGCAGACGTCAGACAGTGACCAGCACCCCCTGCTGGATAGAACTGCATCTAAACGGGCCTTTGCAGTGGCTGGACAAGGTCCTCACACAGATGGGCTCCCCCAGCATACACTGCTCTAGTGTGTCATAAGAACGTTCCATAGAGATAAACCACATTGGAAAATTCAAGCATCTCTCAATGATTATGAAGAAAGAGATTCTATCCATAAAATCAAGAGTTCACCCTCCTCCCAAGCTGTCTAATATTTCACTTCATGTCTGTAGCACTTACCTTAGTTCCTATTTGTGTCTCCATTTGATGGTTATTTTAGGAGTTGTACATTATTTTGTTTGTATGTGTTCGTACCATTTGGTATTTGCAATGGGTTCAAATAACTGCCGTTTTCTGCATTCGTTCAGAGCGTAGATTCACATTATGTCCATTCATCTGTACTGTTGTGATTTGTTTTATTCAGAAGACTGACATGTTAAGCACTGAAGTTGAAGTTATGTCTGTTTAAACTTTGTCACCGCGTTTCAAAGCATTTTTGATTCTATGAATTAGCTAACTATGAATGTGCTATCATCACTGGTGTTTCAGTGTTCTCGTACCACTCTGTAATCACTGGATCAGGAGGCTTATTTATCAACTGAACTGTAAATTGACATACAAAAATGTGATTAAATAGATTATATTTAATTAGTAATTTAAGTACAAGGTACTTTGCCCGTATCTGTTTAATTGTATTATTTGTTAATTGTTCGATTGGTATTTTATCTATTTTAAACAAGTAGAGATATTAGCAGCAATGTTAATTGAAAACAACCCTTGTATGAAAACTATTTTGCTCAGTGAAAGAGACATTTTATAAGTTATTTTTGCATATGGTCCTGCATGGGGAATATACTGTATATTTTTTTAATGTCTCAATAATATGTTGTACATATTTATAGCTTGTAGTTATGCATTGCTTGAAACAATAGAGTCCCAGCATGAGTAGATTCATGAAAGAAATTTGTGATCCTTTACTCAGCCTGTTGATATGTCTTTTTTTTTAACGGGTCAACTGAACTGCTCGAGTTTTGGCACCATGTGGCGTCGGTGTGAAGGGTACTCACATAGCTTGCAACTGGTTGTTCACCCATTGATGGCTTCTCATATTGCAAACTTTAAACAGTAGTCCAGTAAAGTCCTCATGGGCGATGATACACTTAAAACTTACTGTCTTGATCTGTGTTGTTTTAGTAGTAGTTTGCTTGTTTGGTAAATACTGTATATTACATATACAAGACACAAGGCATGTGTAATATGCTCGCTGTCGTTGGTCATCGTCTATAAGGCTGGCATGGTTATCCTGCACTTCCAATACATGATTCTAAGTCAACATGTAACCTAATTAAAAGTTACATGGTGCTAAAGAAGTGTACTATGAACTACATTGCATTAGGTAGTTGATAGTAAGGTCTGTATCACTACTTGTAGTCTTTGATATTATTAGTTGATGACTTCCCGTTCCAAGTCTTATGTACCCGTTAACCCATGTGGCTTACCATTTGTTCTCAAATGATTATTGTTTTGTTAACTGTGGAAATGTAATACATTGAAACTGAATAAAAATTCTGAGTCAAACCATGAGCGGCTTAAATTTCTCTGGATTAAATTTCTTTAAGTGGCCCATACAATACAATGTATTTCAGGATAATCCAAAAACTGACCTGAACATCATACAGTATTTATTAGAGGAATAATCCATTGCAGCATATAGGTGTGCACCATGAAATGATTGATGTCCAGTTTAGTTCATCAAACAAACCAGTCACAAGGAGCAGAGTATTTTAAAGCACAATCTTTATGTTGATTCAACAGAAGATGCCATATATGTCATACAAGTTTTCTAAAGCCAAGGCACATTATGTCACTATCAAATATGACATGTGCAACTAAAGGACATAATGAATCAAAGCCCCTATCATTGTTCTTTTTCACCCGCGTCTGTGTTATTACTATATACACTGAGGTTCACTCAGAGCTTACAACATAGTGTGAGACCCAGGACAAAGGACCAGGCCCACCTATCAGCTCTCTTCACCTTAATAAAGTTATTCAATTTCTCAATATAAAGCAGCCAGTCATTTCACCTTAATTATCAAAGGTTTCTAAACATGACAATGCCAACAGAAGATGTATCAGCATCTCAAGTTAAAGGGCACTGGACTCTGACAGCCCCAGGAATGAAGGAGGATGTGGAGAGGAGATGGAGTCCTTGGTAGTAACTTTTAGCTTTCCTCCCCCGATGATAACCCATCTATTTCATCATCATCGCCACCAATTGCCATCCAAAATGCTTTTGCCACCTGGAAAACATTAAGAATAAATACTCAATATGTAAGTTGTAATTACTTTCAAAAACCATCAGCTAATTTAAGTTTTTATTCTGTTATTGAAATGTCCTAAGACAAAATGTTCACTGAACAGAAGCTTTTATCTTGTGTCATAATTTAAAAAGATGCACCAAGAAGCTTGAGAGATTGGGAACAAGAACAGGTTCTCTTATTGCTGTCTCTTGACCAGCATGAATACAGATGCTTACCTTCTCTGCATGAACCTTTCTCTGTTCGTGAGGTAATGAGGAAGCTTTGTCTGCAAGTTGTAAAGCAGAGAAAACCAAAACATTATAAACAAGGCAGTCACAGACGGCAACATCCCGCCTGAAAGTAGAACCTGACTAGTACATAGCTTTGACCTTTCAGGGTAGGTCAACGCTAGGCACTAGCTTTGACCATAGATCAAAGCTAGTGCATAGGCAAATCAAAGCACTAGCTTTGATCTATGGTCTTACACTGGCCTCCTCCCCTGTCATTCTTTGACCTTGACCCAGTTTTCTCAAGGTCAAGGTTAGGGTTATCTCATTTTCATCCCCTTTGCCGCCCGAGTAATATGCTTTTTGTTTCATCTTTTTATCTGCAACGGTTGCAAAGATATTTGGTGGACTAATGAACGGATGGACAGACGAACACACGAACACTGACAATTTCAATACATCACCGCTTTGAAGCAGGATGTAATAATAGCAGCTATACAAATATTTAGATTCTTCACAAACAATGAAAGATACATAAGCAGTGATGCACATTTCAAAAAGGGTCAGTAGAGACAAAGTAGCGCATTTGCGCTTGATACCTTTCATTTCTTTTAATTTGGTGAAGAGACGTTCAAAGTTATCCACATCTGCATCTCCGGCTGTGAGATTAGCAAGTTCCTGAATATCCAAATCTGTCATTGCATCTGAGAAAATCAGCACAAGCATATGGTGATAACTTCACACATAATACATATCAATAATAAAATATAGTGATATTATCAAGATATCCTTGTTGTTGATGAGCACAGTGAAAGAACAAACACTCATTTTATCAGAAATTGTTCACTTACCAATCAATGCACCACCTTGAGAGCCTGTGTTGGTTGTAGTTTCTGTCTGGTTACCCCCCTCATTAACCAGTGGGTCCTCTGCTGGCAGGCTGGAAGACTAGAAGAAAAAAATAAACAAGAAAATGAGCATGAAATAGATTACCTCCTCAGATTAGATTAATATAAATGAAAGGGGCTTGGCATGAAATACAAAAGCAATCATTATAAAGAATATGTTTACACAAAATTGCCACTGACTGGAGGATCTTGACAGTTATGTGCATGTGGGTTGTTGTGTCTGGCAGCCACCAAACTACTCATCAGACCAAAGCCCTGATTGTGTCCTGTCCAACAAAGATGTAAACAGTCACATATCACACATACACAGAGATAAAAAGTCACAGAAATATTCAATATGTAATCACAATGGTGTCTTCTCACCATCTTTCATCTCAACAGAAGACCAGACATTGGCATTGAGAGCTTGGACAATTCTCTTCACCCCTGTGGATTCTGGAAAGTCATCTGATGAAGGCAAAAACACAGGGAGTGGAAATAAAGAAATATGAGCAGCAAAAGCTACGATGTGTGTAGACTCCTATTTTCTAATGTCTGCAGACTCACCATCCTCATCTGGTAACTCCTGTGGATTGAGTTCCACCAGCTCAAAGGCATGAGCCAAACACCATTGTTGTGCTTCATGCCTGGTGACACCTAGAATACATATTAAAATTTATATGTCATATAGTAGACATCAGTATTGTACTCCAGTGCTTACTGCTTTTCAATAAATGTACAAACTAACCATTTTCACAGACTCTGTCACACACCAGAATGAGCACCTCTGGCGCAAGATCCTCAACCACTGATATCCAAGGATGGAGCTTTTCAAGACCATCCTTCTGCAAACACCATATACACATATTAATCCTTGGATGTGAATATAAAGGATATAGTTTTCAAAGCCTCACCTAGCCACCTACCACTGTACTGTCAAAATAAGCGATGAAAGCTTGCATGGACTGTGCAATTTCTGATGACATCTGAAAAGTAGTGGGAACAACACATATCCTGACATCTGCGGTATAGTATTTGTTGTTGATGGTCCATGGATACCAAGCAACCGATTCTTCTCTCTTGCTCGGATCAGGCAAAGTCTTCGAATTGAGGATTTCTAAGGAAAAACATGCATTTGTTATAAAAGCCATTGACTGGTGCGTTTGGACAAGGCCAGTGTAAGACCATAGATCAAAGCTAGTGCATCGGTAGATCAAACCACTAGCTTTGATCTACGGTCTTACTCACACTGGTATCTTCCACACTGGCCTTTGTATTTCTCTTTCCATCTTATCCGGTTCCTGAGTGTACAAAAGTTGAAATTTGACCTTGACCTAGTTTTCTCAAGGTCAAGGTCATCATCTCATTTTCATCCCCTTTGCCGTCTAAGTAATGTGCTTTTTGTTTCACCTTTCTATCTGCAACGGCTGCGAAGATATTTGGTGGATTCACTAACGGACGATCGGAAGAACGAACGGACGAACACACGAACACTGACAATCACAATACATGTTTGAAGCGGGATGTAAAAACGTGTAACTGTAGTGTACCATCGTGCAAACGCATCTATTTCTCTCTTATGCTAATAGTTAAGTCAGTCTGTTTTAGCGTTTACCAAACCCATGCGACATAGAAATAGTTACATTTACGTTTTATCAGCTCTTCTTCATTGAATCCTCTGTCGCAGCTGGTGATGAGCACACAGGGAACAGCGGTCTCTGTATTTTCCTCTGAGGCTGACATTTTTATATAAGCTTCTCCAGCTGCTAGCTTAGTGTGACGTTAGCTTGCTTCGGTGACCTTTCAACTCTGACTGAGCCGGCTTCTTCCGGGACATTGCCTTCATTTTTTTACTTTTTATTAAACTTACTCCCATTTTATAAGTTAGATATTTAAAACCCAGTTGTTTTTTATATTCAACACGTTTCCTGAGGTGAGATGCTTTAAATTTACCTTTCAGTCATAGCAAGCTAAACATGCAGTGCATATAATCGGTATTATATTTTATTTAATTGTTAAATAGACATTAAAGTGGGGTGTTAGTTGATAATTTTAACTTCAAATTGTTAATTAAGATAACCTATGGTTTACGCAGAAGAGGAAACTCATTTCGTCCGTAGGGAAACATTGTTGCCATGGTTACGAGTACTGTTTGAAGGATTCCCTTCGACGACTCTTAGTTAACCTGTATGTGCTTTAGCAATATTATATAACGTACGACAAAATTATTATTAGTACAGTAACTGGTTTGATATGATGACATATATTTAAATTATTATTATTATACTGAAATGTCTCACATGCGTAACAATAACGAGGATACATTGGGAGCTGTTTTAATTGAGGTAATGTCTTTCTAACATTTTACCCTAATTTTAGCTAATTTGATAATTATTAACATGTTTCTTTGTGACAGAGCATGCCAGCTAACGAGACAGTTTTGGAGATTAAGACCAGTAAATACTGCTGAAAAGTTTTGTTTTTTTAAAAAAAAAAAAAACAGTTTTGAATACATATCTTGCCTTTATAGCATATGCACAGAAAGTTTGATATTCTGTTGAAGGTTTAGAAAAAATACGCATTACCAGAATGTAAAGGATTTGCTTGTGGCGTTGTGTGTATTCAACTACTTTACCACCGTCGCTTCTGAACAGACTCCGCAGACTTTGTTTCCTACATATTGCATTTAAAAATATGTATTCCCCGGTTAATGTATTGATTGGAAGATACAACTTATTGAAAGATCACCTTCGTGTTTAAGGCAGTTATCCATAGCATATAAATCACAGAACTGCATGTTCTAGGTTCGTGATGACCTCAGAGAACTCCGATCGAGTCTTAAAGGAATCACTATCAATGAGAAGGGAAAGACACTGGACATACAAGCCTTGGACACCGCCATCCTTAGGACAGAGAGAAGCATCAGGGTGACTTTGCTTATCACAATAATATTTAATGTAGGGTGCATCAGAAAAACAGGTGAACAACTTCCATGTTCTTTAATTGTAAATAGAAACATGCAGAGGTTTATCTGACAGCTGTGAATAAACAGCTTTCGGTTCTTCCAATCATTGAAGACTTTCCAAGACGGACAGTGCAGATTCCCAAGTGGTAAGTAGGCAGTATGCGTGTTCCCACAAGGTTTGTTGGACACAAAATTTAGAAATACAAATTTTTGATTTGCATAAATTGTGTGGACACATTCAATACAATACAGGAAACCTGCTCTGGAGATGATCCCAGTTGCTCGTCGAAAAAAAGAAAACTTTTCAGGGGCATCACCTGGACAAAAGGTATTTATTTCTTCAGAAATAAATGCTTTTTATTTACTGCATTTTGATATAGGATACAATATGAGCTGTAATTAGGTAAGTCAGATCTACTGTATTGTTTTACACCTGTTAACAGGCAAAACAAACAAAGGTAAGCAGCACCTGTGACGAAATCAAAACATATCTTTTCTCATCTTTAATATTGTTTATTGTACTTTATATGGATCTAAAACTTAAAGTTCTGAAACTATTTGTCTGCCCCATACAGCACAAGTCAGCACTGATCAAGCGTGTGTTGTGTAATCCTGCTCACCCCAATAACAGAGTCATTATGCACCACAAGTTTGGAATATCACTCCCTGATGTCCACAAGAGGAGCACAAATGTAGTAAGAAATGCAGCTATAAATATACATTCATTTTCTTCAGCCCTGAATGCCATGCATATTTTCAAAGAAACCTAGGTTATAAGAGACATATGATTAAGTGTTTAAAAAATCAAGTGTGGTTTTTGAGCCGTCAATCTCTTGATAGGTATTGTACAATTTATTCATATTAATAATATGATTTGAAATTTAAGATTTTAAATTATAAAATTTCAAATTAAAAAAAACCCAGTTCTTCTTTTTTAATGTATTGTGTACATCAAGTTGGTTTAAAGTAAACACCATGAACGTAATAATACTGTTTCAATCTAGCCTGTCCTGGTTCCTTTCAAGCTCTTTGTGCAGTTGATCTGAAATGTGCATTATAATTTATAACTTTAGTTTGCTGTCATATAGACTGGTCTGCAGTCATGAAATAAATGACAGTTAATTCAGTTGTGGCTTTGTAAAACTGAAAACCCAAGAGGTCTTGTGGAAATTGTGCTACAGTACATCTGGGATTTTGGCTTTCTTAAGAATTTGTCATCACCCTTCATCAGTCTTCCCCCTGGAAAAGACTATAATCAACTATAACAATAAACTATAAACAGAATAATATGTCTTCCACTTATTCACTTCATGCAGTGAGAAATTGATTCCTTTGTCTCGAGTCTTTGTTGATATTAATTATAGTGTACAGCATATACCTTGGGAAAGATTTGATTAGGAAGCATTACAAGCCTTTCTGCTACAACTAAGATGAATTGGATATCATTGATCCATTCGCTGATACTCACGCCCTTAATTCTCAGAGCAGACACTTTATGCTGGAGTGAAGAGTGATGGTACAGGTCTGCATTAATAGATGCGTCAAGTCTCATGCTCAGAGAGACAGTGACATAAAGGTCACATAGCTTAGTGATGACAGCCAACACTTATCACAGGAAACAAATTAATCTTTGAAAAGGTCGACATTAGTTTTAGAAATACTTTATATACTTTTTTTCCCAATGTTTTTGGAAATCTAAACCTGACATGAGAAATAGCAGCCAAGCCTGTCACTCTGATATAGGAGAGATGGAAGTACTGGCTGCAAAAAACAGAAAGCAGCAGATTGCAGCACATCAGCATTCTTCTAAAGAAACAGGCGCCTGATTGCTGTGCTATGGGCTACTGGTTTACAGCTGTCTGAGGACAGAAGTGGCTACCTGGTCCAGCATGCCAATAAGACAGCCATAGCTTCCCCAACTGCTAACCACTGGCTCCCTGCCTGCTGTCTCCTCCTGCAACTCAGGCCAGTTCTTCTCCGCTCCGTACTCCTGCCAGGGAATGGGACTTTGCATTTAAGACATTTTAATAATAGTGCCACCTTTTCCCAACTCCATCTGAAACAGATGTGTGCCTTTAAGGGGAGAATCTCCCAGCATGTGGCCCCTACCTGTGGTCTGTCTGAATCTGACAATTCATTGGTCTGAAGAGAACGAAGGAGAGGACATTAGGTGACAAGTTTGGAAGATCAACAGCACAAACTTTCTGTTCATTGAGTAACATATTTGAATCTATTTATATTAAACACTACCAATAGGAACAAAAGTAATTATTTCAAGACTAACTGTCATTAATTGTTGCAAATGCTTATATGACAGTTTACTATGGACAACAATTTTGTCATGACCACTAAATACTAGATCAAGATCTGGCAGCATTGCTTTGGTTTTCTTGGATGTACAATCTCTGGTCAAATAAACATGCTTCGTTTAGGTAAAGCATAACGGAATAATCACTGGCCCTGCGGTGAGTCTTCAGACATTTGAACCAAAGAGCCTCCATTATCCTCCAGTGCCTGACAAAGACACAGGAACAGGTAAACAGATGTTTTGCCAATTTGTGTTTTTAATCTTCTTTTTAATCTCACAGTTACTTTTATTTTCATCAGTGCTGGATACGAGTTTGGTTTGCATGTCCATCAGAAACAAAGCTTCCCTTCACCCCACAGAGGATACCAGTTCTTCTAGGATAAGTCAGTGCTTCCTCAAAGACGTCCACAAGATTCTCCAGATTCTATATCTCAGAATTTAAAATGTTAAATTTTTAATCGACCAGTCATTTTAATTATTGTTGTTGTCATCATTATATTGTAAACATCTGGCCTATCATTGGTGGGACTGCAAGACAAGTTATTTTAATATTATATTTATGCAAAAAAAAACAACAACAACAACAACCCACATGGCCATATTGTAGAACACTTTTATACTGGTCTGTCTTTGCAGGGAACATGTATTGTACTTTAAAAAGTGCTAAATGCAATCGGTTTTTTCCACATCTTGCATTTTTTTAACTGATCTCTTAAACTAAACTTTTCATATATGAACAGTACATAACAATAGCTATTTTTATTTCCTTAACTGTTGATATAAGTATTTTAATGTGCTTCTAATGGAAAAAAAATGTTGTGGTATTGCTGACTTATGCAAGGAGCCTCTAATGGTTAGAGGTTATAAAAGATGTCCTGCCAGAGAAATAGCTGATTACAAATGTCTCTTCATTCCGGTGACCTAGTATTTAGTAAGGACTTATTGCTACAACAGTTGTAATTATGTATTTAATTTTCAGTTTTATCACTTGTCATTTCTGTCACTGATTTAATTATTTTGTAATTGTAGTGGGGCCTAGTGCCAGTTGATTTGGCAGCGATGATTGTGCTGCCACTTATTATTTGCTGATAGAGTATATCTGAGCCTGTCTGTTTGTTACTTTAGGCCTGATAGGCACAAAGCCCAGGTGTCACAAGCAGCTGAAAAAGATGCTGAAATGGGAAACAGAACCTGGATCCATCTGCGAAAGAATAGACAGAGAATGCACCCCCCTCTGGACGACCAAGACGCCTCCTCCCTCCACAACGTCTAAGAGCAAAGATCACTGGGGCATAATGCAAAGTACCAATGGTCTCATCCCTGAAAGCCCACAGGTGAGACTCCAGTAGTAGCCTTAAATATAAGTTAAATTAATATAGAAATATAATGTTATCAAAAACAATATTTCATTTCCCATAACTGTATTAAGTCTAGTTTAGCTATCTCTTTTCCCCTTGTGTTCTGTAGACTCTACCTGTGCAACTTCCTGTAATCATCAGTAAATATCCCTTCACAATCAGAAAAGGATGGATCAACCCAACAGCAACAGATTTCTGCCACTTCAAGCAGAGCTTCAGCTGGTGCTGGAGCAGTGTGCTAGATACTCTGGAAGCTCTGGAAAAGCTGCTCAGGGACTTTGCTGTGCCTGTAGCCAAAGTGACTGGGGAGCGGCTTGTGGAGTTTGCCCTTTCTTGGGATGGTGGTTACAAAAAGGCTCCTTCAGTGACTAGCCTCATCTCAGTGCTTGAAAATCAGGACGAGGTACTGGGTCTGGTAAAACACCCAGGACAGCGCTTTAAAGGGGAGGGAGGCATTGAGGCAGCTGCCATCCACATCCAGTCCTGCTGCAGGCGCTACTTAGCCCGGTCAGCCTACCTGCGCCACTACAGGCTCAAGTGGGCGGCAAGGACCATCACTGTCTCATGGTTGATGCACACTCAGATGCGACATGTCAGGGAGGCCCTGCAGGCCCGCCGGTCCAGACAACTAGAGAATCACCGCAGCAGAGCCCAGGTGATGTCTCTCATATTCAACTGATGCTTTTCTTTTTCCGTCTCTCTCTTACCTAATATGACCGCCATGTTTTAGGTGATTGTCTGCTCCTTCCCAGTTTCTCTAAATTAGATTTAATTATTCTTCCAAATTATGAAGCATCCTAAATTTATATGTGCAATATGCTTTATATGTGACTTAATAATAATCTGCATAATGCTGTATTATGGCTTTCTACCAGTGTGTTCTGAGGTTGAACTGTAACCCCTCACTAAAAAATAAAAACAAGTGCATTTTTAAAAAATATTGTTTTGATGATGAAATAGTATGATGCTTTTTGTCAGATTTTTTATACAATGTAGTTTTTTTTTTTAACCAAAAATATCAGTCAGTTTCTATTTTAGCATCATTTTTTCAGATGTGTTGAGTCTCTGAATAATTTTGCAAAAGAAATTAAATGAAACAATGCTATGTAAGTTATATTTCAAAATGAAATATATATACTGTATGCCATTTGAGTTTAAAGAACAGAACACCAGTAGAGTGAGGCGGAAAAGAACAACAGCCAGAATTAAAATACACACAGCACATCGAAGGAGTCAGATTATAGAGACAAAAAGGAGAGCAGGGAAGAGAGAAGATCGATTGAACAAATTAAAACTGCAGCTTGATAGTGAAAAGAGAAAAATTGTGATTGTGGGGGCTGGAGATCAAGGGTGAAAATTAGGTCAATTAAATTACATACAGTAGATAAATATGCCTTTAAATGCCATAAACCTCAATTACCTATTTAAATTTAATTTATTATATCAATTTTATATTAGGTTTTAATATATATACATATTTACACACACACACACACACACACACACACACACACACACACACACACACACACACACACACACACACACACACACACACACACACACACACACACACACACAGACACACACACACTACGTATATGTTTTTAATAATTGGTGGGTGTCATGTCTTCTCTGTCATTAGATTTGAGCGTCTTTAGACGCACTGACACAATATTAATTAGTGTCTACAAGTTCATTTAGTTTTAATATTGCTGTGTGTGTATACATGCATTAAATGTATGTTCTCACTCTTTAAACATTCATACCCTGTTAATTAAGCCTGCTAATCTTCCCCTGGCAGAAGCATCATGTACCTTGCTGATTGAATTAATTGTAAGAAGATGTTTGTAAAGTAAACGCTTGATTTAATTAAGGTGGTATTTTATGCTTGGTTTGCTTCTGTTAGCCCAGAGAGATATTGCCTTGATGTGTTTTAGCTATGCAGAGAGGTGATGATTTGTGTGTGTGTGTGTGTGTGTGTGTGTGTGTGTGTGTGTGTGTGTGTGTGTGTGTGTGTGTGTGTGTGTGTGTGTGTGTGTGTGTGTGTGTATCTGCGCGTGTGCACACTCAAGCATTCTCCTCTCTGATCACTCACTTTTCTTCATCCACAGCATCTGGCAGCCAACTGGAAACACATCCAGTCCTCCAAGAGGACCATTATCCACATCCCTTCATTAGGTAGCTCTCAGTGCCCGCTGCACACACACATCTGATCGAGCAGCAGTCATCGCCTGTCTCACCACACTGCTGCCCCAGTCTGTGGCCCGGGTGGAGGCACTCTGTCTCGTTCAAATGACTCTCTGCAGGAAAGCACTCACAGGATGATGGCAGTCCCCATGCCAGGGAACTGAACAATTTACTCTCAATCGCCATTTAATTTGCAGATTAAGCAAATGAAAAGCCATTATGTTGAATATTTGCAAGAGACACAAAGGTTTTATTTTATTGCTGTGACAAAAAACACTTAGAAGAGGAAGAAGGTGTTTTCCACTAGACACAGAGTGCAGGCTGTGATCGGTTGTTGTTCCAGTTTTACCATGGTGCTCACATTTAGACTGTAATCAGGCATGTGCATTGTAAATCATTGAGCGATTGTCTAAAATTATTAAGCCTAATTACTAGCAGATGGAATGCTTTATTTGCACTTGGGGTGGCTACAGAGAGTGCTGTGAGAGCAAGGATAATTAGAAAGTTGAACCCCATTGTTGTTAATTAGCATGAATCCAATCATATAATTACCTTGATTCTGTTGAGGATTCTCTCTCAGGCAGAAATCCAGACAGACATTGAGTAAAACCCTGGAGGTACCGCTGGATGTAGCACAGTGGTGGCTGGACATGGTACAACAGGACACCCAGCACACAACAGACATTACACCTGCTAATTATTTATCCAGATTATCATCAGATTGAACCATTTTGTGATTAGATTTTTCTACCCCACCCCTAAGTCCAGTGCCGTGCACATCTAAGGGTAGTTGTACAGCATTACAGATATCGAACAAAGCCATTTAGTAATGATATGAATCTCTCTTTGAAATTATTTAGTAAATATTTGTTTTTATTTCAACAGGTTACTCTCAGAGCCAAAGATTGAATTTGAGGGGATTTGAGATCCTACAGAACATCCAGATAAGCAGACTGTGTGATATTAAAGGTCTGAGCTTTTCACGGCCCCAAAGCCATTCAAACACACCAGCTTTCTCTGTATGCTTTATTGTCAGGATATCATTTGTGAAGACCTTTTCGTAAATTTTTAGATAAAAATGTGGAAGTGATCTACGTATGTCCACAGCATCTGGGGGAAGACATTTTACATTATTACACCAGCCTCCTGAAGTGTGATGAAGAAACTGACAGGCGCTTTGTCATACTCACACCTGAGGCTGTGGATTATTTCCCGGTAACTAAACGACACATTCATGTTTAGTACATACATGTTAACTTTAAATACCAAAAAATTCTACGGGATCATAGAATTTACTGTAGAGAAATGGATTCCTCTGCTCTGTTCTTTAGACGTTTTACACAGCTGTTGTTCATAAATTCTCCTCTAGAGGGCACTACAGGAGACTGCTAACGTATAGCTCTAGACTTGTGAGAGCTGCATGCTGTCTGTTATATTATTTTTCATTGTCTTTTGGAATTAACATCTGTGTGATTTCAAAGTAAATACACTAAAGCTATAGTAAACTATACTTAATTACAATACATTTAATGGTGTCAGCTGGTGTTCAGTAAATAATGAAACTCAATATTTTTTGCTTTAATTTCCTGCAGCACCATCACATATTCCGAATTATATTAACTGGCTGAATACAATAAATCCAAGGCTATGTTATTTTAGCCATTTTACATCCAGTTTTTCTTTCCCTCTTTTTACATTCTTGTACACCAGATTAAATCTGCAACATGACATGGTTCTTCATTTGTTTCTATTGATTTTCCTGCTGTTTTGTTTTTAAACTGTGCCAGACGTGTTGCTGAGATGAATCACTGCTACCCATGGCTGGCAGCACATTCTGCCAGTGACAGAAGGGATAATTCCATGTGGATCAAATAAATACAGATGTGAAGTAATTAGTTATATTCCCAAGGAGCTCATTGCGAACACACGTTAAAAATGTGAATGATAGGAGAGGTCTCCCACAGACAGTTTTTATCAATTCAACCTGCCCAAAAAGAGAATAGGTTAAATCCCAGCTGGCTTTTGAAATAATAGGTCTTTTGTGTGGGTATACAGTACTAAATCAGGTCAAGGAGCAAACTTCAGAAGTGCTCATTCCGGTAGTAAACCCTTTTTTCTCTTGTCTTTTAGACCCACAACATGTGCCTGTCCACTCTGCTTAAGTATAGTTCACCCCCCCTAAGCGTATTGGGAACCTGATACAGGGGAAGCAGGCTTATGTAGTAGGTGGAGTGGCTCATGTGGATGACTTGGCAGTGGCTGATGAGCTAGGAGTGCCAGTTCTGGCTCCAGAGCCAGCTATTGCTCTGCTCTACAGCACCAAGTCTGCAGGGAGGAGGATCTTCATTGGGGCAGAGGTGGATGTACCTCCTGGTCAAGGAGACATATACTCAATAAACCAAGTAAGGAATTAAATGACCACGTACACTCCACTAGTGCATGCGGTATGCCATCATGATGCTACAATAAACGCATTTTCACTGCTTTAGCTTAATGAAGCACTGGCTGAGCTCATGACTCAGAACATGCACGTGCAGCGCTGGCTCTTCAAAATGGACTCTGAGCATGGTGGCCGTGGGACAGCGTACTGTGACATCTGCCATCTTAGCTGCTATAACTGGGCCCTGCAGGAATACCAACATTATGGTCCTGAGCTATGGAAGGCCAAATGGATTCAGGTAAAGATATGTTTTAGAGAATTACAGCATTCCCACACAATCATAAACCAAAGGACCAATTCTTAAAAGCACATTTTATACACAGACTTTTATAGAATTTGTTTAAATTTGAGCTTTTTGTTTTTAATTTGTTTTAGTTTTTTATAATTTCCCACACAACTTGTTCCTAAATTGATATTTTTACTGTTATGACTTGTTTTTATGGCCCCCTACAAAGCACTGGTTTTAGAAAAGCGCATTACAAATAAAGTTTATTGCTGTTATTATTACACTCATCCCAATGAGGAAGGGGCCATTTAAAGTTATCATGGTAACAACTCGATAGTTAAAAGATAATATTACAGGAACTGCTAGATATTAAAATGGAGATTATGTTCCTTTTTAAGAAGAGACAGCTCAAAGGAGGGTTAGATTCACTTCTGTCATGAAAGAAAAGCATGGGGTCATGGTGGGGTCAGAGAGAGAGATACCATTATTTTGCCCAGAGCAGGGTGGCTTAATGTAACACTCACCATACTGGTCCCTGTAGTACAGTATTTTGAGTATTGTCCCCAGAGCCACACAACATTAAATCAACAGATAAAATATCTGTCCATAAACACAACCATTATTTATTCTCTGGGGCTCTCACACCAACTAGTGTCAGTGTGTTGAAGACGGAAATCCGTTCCATATAATATCTGGCAGTGAAAACTAAGTCATGACAAATACATTCAGATTACAAAAAAATTTTGCTCAGAATATCTACATTTAAAAAAAAAAAACAACTTTAAAAATCAATATCACCCAGATTAATACCTAATTTAATGTGTAATCAAAGTATTTTGTCTTTAATTCTCACTGCTGTAATTTTTTTTTTTTTGATGTTTTACCTCAATCTCGATTGAATACGTATTCATGGGTCTGAGTTATTTGCAAAAATGACATTTTTTCATACTGGCTTAAAAATGGTGAATTTGCAGTTATTCTCAACAAAATAATTTTACATTTAATTTTATTCCTACAGTATTTAGAAACAAAGTGTACTTAAACATTGGTAAAGCATTTATTTAGCGGTTATTAAATTTGTTCATAGCTTCTCAGCTCAAGGCTCTTATTTGTCATATACTTACAAAGTAGCCTTTGATTTTCTGTCATCTGTTAATTACCGTATTTTGCCATTTAACTGGGAGCTTTGTGTAAACTAATTACTGGCTAATGATCGTGGGCTTGAAGCACAACGATTTTACTTTTTATTCCAGTGGAAGGAACAGCACTCATCTCCAGCGTCTTGTGGCTCACTCTGTTTTGTTCCTATTAGCTCGTTCTTTGATTCATAGAGTATGTGCGGAGCGGCGCTGTAATTGTTGTGGCATTGGTGCTGTTAATTATGGCAGAGAATGGCTGAGCCGCAGCCAAGGTCCATAATGGTGACTGAGGCAGCGTAGAAAAGTAAATGGGAGTTTGTTTCACCAGCTGGGGTCCCATGGAGAGGGAAGAGTGCCGAGGCCCCCAATGCAGGCCGACAGCCTCGGGGATTCTGGGCCATATGGACGCGACACTTAAACTGGCCTTTATTCTACACCTTGCTCTTTTAATCAAAGCAAAGCCAACATCCTGTACTCCTCGTTGCTCGACATTTTGTTCAGACATTGTTTCTCTCCAAACTATATAAGCCCCCAATATGTATCACATCGTCCTTCTGCTGTTGTATATTGAAGAGTGCAATTTGGTTGCATATGGTGAAAGATTACAGAACCATGTTGTTGATTAGATAGAAACATATGAATATTTTATATCAGCATATCTCATCACTTTCCTCTCCTCACAGCAGAAACTGTGGATGGATGCTGAAACACAGTGGCATATTTTGAGATATAACATGCTTTGCTGAATAGAAGTAGCCTTAATTGCAATAGCAGCGACAGCCAGTGAGCAGGATATATCTACGTATATAGATACATTTATATATGTATATATTCACAATGGCGCATATTTGCAATCCTTTTAACAATAGATGTTCAAAGCTATGGTTATGAAAATAGTTGCAATTCAATTATTAATGAAGCACAGATTATTAAATGGACCACTTAAATATTAATTAATAATTTAACAGTTCTTCACCAATGCTATTATGTACCAAAAAATAACGAATGAATGATAATTGATCTAGATATTATACATATCTGTTTCAAAATTTACTTGAATGTCTCACATCTTTCATAAGTTTTAGTGGAGAGGGGGTTAGAGAGCATTCCTGGCTTTAGTTTCCTTGAATGTGTGCATATTTTTTTTTAATTATTGCTTGTTCTAAAAGGCTCAGCATGAAGAAGCCTGACTCACAAGAATGCCATGTGGTCTTTCAGAATAAAACCAACAATCAGATCCCTTCTGGCTATGTAAAAGCGAGCCTAAAAGGGCACACACAACATGAAGGAGGAGGGATCCCTTCAGTGCTATAGAAGCTTCTACGGAGGTCTAGGAGATAGTCTGTTTGTCTAAATGTTGTGAGGCCCACAGCCTGCAGCAGAATGTTTCAGCCTGCACAAAGCCCCGAGGCATCTTTTAGCATTTACATAGAGAGAGGTTAAAGACATGTAGATCTGCACCCATGCAATGCCCCAAGGGGGCCACACACACACACTTAAGTGCTCACACAGCTTGCATATGGGTCATTAGGCACAAGAGGGTAAAAATTACTACTAATAGCGTCAACAGATGGAGTATTTCTTTTTGTCACGCTGTGTACAAACAGATCTTGAGCAACACCTTATTTAGGTTATGTTTGTCAACGGAATGGGTCATTTGATAATCACTACCACTGAAGAGGTACGGGCACATTTTATACAGATGCTTTCTGTCTAACTATTGTGCACTCTGTGATTGCATGGAAGAGTTTAAACATCTACTCTTATGTTCCGCTTTAAGATCATTAACCTGAGTTACCTTAATAAGATGCTAAAACATTTTCTGTGGTTTGGGTTCCATTTGTTTTTTGTTTCTTCTGACTGTAGTGGAGGTCATATGTGTGTTATGTAGAATCAGAGGAAATTTGACTCTCTTGTAATGTTTAATAGAAATACGGATGGGAATAATGCAAAAACTAGTTAATGATTTTCTTAATATTACACATGAAATCATCAGTTGGAGGAGAGGAGGTTGAAGTTTTTTGAGGACGGCAGTACAGTAAGTTAACATTTGTACAAAGTGCATGACTAATTACATTATGCCCTGTATTCTGAAGGCTCGCTTCATGTCTATGAATGGAGAGAATAGCAATCAAACAGGCAGGGGAACATTTGTTTTATTTATGACCAGATCGCTTGGCTTTATGTGGACACCAAGCAAAGCTGGAATCCTATCACAGGATACTGTACGCAGTTTAAGTCCAAATAATTTATTGCAAAATACCTCTCTTTCTTTTCTTCCTTGCCCGCTGTTTCTGTGAACTGCATAGGCAAAGTCCTGGGGTGAGCTTGCTCTTCCGTTGAAAATGACAACCGTTCCTTTACTCTTTTTGCCGCACCATTGTGTGCTTTATGGCTTGTATAGGGGGAATCACTGTGTAGCATTTGACCTCGCCTCTTACAGTACTTGACTATGATGATGGCTGTTACATGACTGGAATGTCAACAGCATAATCTCCAGTCCTATCTCCAGTGAAGCCAGACAGCACATACTCAAAACAAAGTAAAGCTCTGAATAGAATGATGAAAGAACAAAGACATAACATGCCATTCTGTCAGCTTCCAGACATTTTTCACATAATTTAATGTGCATTAGCAAATTAAATTCCTTTCTTATGCTCAGGTCATAACAGAGACTCTAGTATTTAAAAGATAGCTCAGCACTGGGATTCTACATGCAGTCTATATAAATATTACATTAAAGTGTTATTATTCAGTTTATATAGAATAAAATGACAGCAAAGGGTAAAGCAGAGTTCTTTTTTTTACTTTAACTATATTGCAAAATTGTTCGACAAAATGGTTCATGAGTTGCCAAACTGTTAAAGAGACACGTAAAACACAACTTAAAATTAACAGCGTAATTAACTGGTGAAACCATTATGGCATTTCCTAGTTACAGAAACAAGAGTGATATCGATCCAAGCCCAGCCCTGATTGATCCCTGGATAGATGGGGTTAGCTTAGGCATTTGTCAGCTGCTCAGTGGAGAGAGTTGTTATTGAGGGCAGGTGCTGTCCCTGTGGCTGTGAGTTAAAGCCATTAGACTCCTGAGGTCCTCTGATAATAGGCTGTCACTCACAGACAGACCCTCCCACAGCATCCATCAGACACTCACACAGAAATTGAATCAGTCACCACAGGTCTCAAGGATAACAAGCAGTCACTGGAGTCACCAGGATAACACAAGGGTGTTTCTAATAATGTCATGGATACCTAAAAAGCTTTGACAATGACAAAGAAGACAGTATCCAGGACATACATACACATCGTCCTCAGCTCTTTTATCTGCTGATTTTAAGTACTTGCCTAATGTATGCACCTCAACTTTCCTTCAGGAGCCCGTGCTGCACAGATATTTAGATGAGATCCCAGAGTGGCTTACCCATAATGCCAGGCCTGCTAAAACCTCCTGCTATCCCAACTGGGCTTGCTTCCTCAAGACCTTCCTCAGGCAAGGTCAGTTACCCATTGCCAAACACTGAACTACTATTCATCTGCAGTAAGGCCATGTAGAACATGCTAATGCTCATTTCATATGTTCACCAATTTTCCTGAACTGAACGTTTACAAATTGGATAATTTTCCTGCAATCTTGTTAGTTGTGAAAAAGCTGTTAGGAAACATTCAAATTCTGTTTAAGTGGCTACATTTAAACAGATCTGTGCTGGATTTCTAGGCGGTGTTGTAGAGGCCTACCCCCCTTCAGACAGCATCACCTGTCTGACTGTAGATCTGCTGCTGGAGCCTGGGGGTCAAGTGACCATGTTGTCTTGTGGAGACCAGCTTCAGGGCTCCTGTCAGCTGAAAGCTTTAGGATCCACTGTCCCTCAGACATCCGTCCACCCAGAGAACTTGCTCTCTGTCTGCATGCGGGTGGGCGAGGCTTGTCTGCAGCGCCTCATTGTGGGTTATATCTCTGTGGACCTGGCTACCTTTCTGAACCACAATACCATGGAGCAGAAGGTGAGACACAGTCATGCTTTCAAGACAATTATAGTCTGTTACATCGGGTGGTGTCAAAGCTTTCTATTTCACCATATCGGTGAAAGAGATCAATTTTTCAGCTTCTCAGGGATCCATATGAGCACGTAGGTGCCTCCCCTACTGCTCCCCTGGGATTTGGAAAGCAGGCAGGGCAAACTGTGGATGCAGGAACCAATTGTGTCACAAGGCCATCTAATAAAGTGCCAGGTTTTATTGTGTTGATACACTGATCCCACCATTTAAGGCTCGCCCTTTGACCCTACAATGGCGAGAAACTCAGAGGGTCCTATCTTTCAGACAATAGGTCATTCTAAAGTGATCTGGCAGCTTCATGGGGATGTCCTGTCAGTGTTTAACCCCAAGCTGGTTACCTGCAATGCTTTGCTGAGAATGTTCCTGTTGTTACAGCGGGGAGTCATTAAAGCCTCTTTTCATTTGTCAGGATTAAGTTTTGTTAAAAGTGTCATGATTTATGATATTGGAAATGGACTGGTTTATGATGATTTAACCTCTGCTCCTAACATGTGGCAGAACTGACTGCGTATTGATCCGGTTCTGTAAAATGAAATGGTTTGTTTATAATGTGGTTTATAAAATACTAAATAGTGGAGAAGACATTAAAGCTATTTTACAGTTTGAAGTAATGCTGTGAAAAAGCACATGGATTCCTCTCTTTTTTTTCCATTGAAGATACACCAGATAGCAATAAATGAGGTGAAACAAAGCTTTATTTATTTTTGCATTCATAATGGATGGTCAGGAGAAGAGAAGGCTTTGGAGTCGACGTGAGGTGAGGGTGTGATTGCCACTAGAGGGTAGTATCTTATGGATTAGATTTTAAACTTGAGCCAGTGTTCAGCAGACATACATACCTTAAAATGTTGAATTTCATGTTTGGATTTTATTCTATTTGCATTTAGATGAATTCTTTTCTCACACGTTAGTATTCTTGGTTCCTTTAAAATACCTGCTACGGCTGATAAAGCGGTTCACAAGATGAATGAATGAATGAATGTTATCTTTAGAAGAATTTTACTGCATTATGTTCCCTCTATGATAAAAAAGATTGATGTTTATTATTTATTATTATTAATATTGTTTCAAACAAGATAATTTCACTAGCACTAAAACAGAACTTTTTTTGTTAGATTCATCACAGTGAAGAAAGCTGCTCTAGTTCATGTTTTTAAGAGTGATGGAACAGCAGCCTTTGAATTAATTTTCTGTTTCAATGTTGACTCAAAACTGAATGGGATTCACTGACAGCATAATTAAGAACAGACTATAAACAGCATGTGCTTCAATAGACACAGGAACATTAAAGGCAGATTCCAAACCATCTCCCCACACACACGCTCAGACAGAGGAGAGCCACATGGGCAAACCTGTCTGGATTTAAACATCAATTTAGATTCAAACCTGTTGCTAAAAGCTGCCTATTTTATTTGATGGGAAGAAGTGGGTCACATATGTTTGCCCTTGCAGTCTTTCCTCACAATGTAGAACGGTGGGGCCCCAGCTGCAGCATCAGGGGCTTTAATGAAAATGCAAGGCAATAGAAAACAGGTACAATCCAGGCTTACATTTCCTGTGGCTTTGTTAAGAGCGACAATGAGACATCGGAGAATGATTTTTAGTGAGTATGGTGAATGGAGAGGTGGAGTTTGTCCATCACCCAGACCCATGTACTAACCTGATGTATAGAGAGTGATCCATTCAGTCGCAGCCGCTGCTCCTCTGACAGTAAAGGTGACTAAGTCTGGGACAAACTGCAGATCTGTGGCCGAACATCAGTGAACGTGATTTGCAAGCTGAGCAAAATAAAATTTTTTTGTGTTAATTGTTTATTAAAATTCATTCAAAATACTATTGAAATGATGACATTCACTCAAGTAATTACAAATCATAATTGAATAATGTTTATTTTAATAATTGGGAAGCTCTTCCACATCACTAACTACAACATGTTGTCTAATTAGAAATCAGATCACATTTTTGTCACTATCAAAAAATTGTATTTAATTTTTTTTTTTTAATGAATATGGATGGGCTCTGGGGTTTTGGGCGGGCATTTCTTGAGCCTGGAAAATTTGATTTTAACTCTTTTCTGGCATTTTATTGCAAAAATCTGAAAACGTATTTGAACTAGAATTAAAATATGGTCTGTAAGAAATGTGTTGGTGGAGATGAAGTGCTCAGGTTACAACAACTACGGGGTTCAGACTGGCAACGATTTGCATTCACTGGCAGCAACGTTCACTTTGACAAATAGGAACAGTAAAAAGAGGCAGCCGACTGCCACTTAGTTATTAACAACTCCTTCACTGGTGATTTATTTGCCACTTTTGAAGAGAGGGCAACGCTATTAGGTTATTATTGGGAAATTAGCCCTGTTTAAACAGGAGGCTGTGACCATACCTGACCTCTTAATATACTTATAATGATGCCATTTAACATACATATCTAAACTTCGTTTCTCATCAGACCTGAGCTAAATAAACTCCCCTCAGGCAGACTGAATCCAAACATGCTAGAAGAATCTACTTTGTGCGTGTGTAAGTCTACGACTGAAAGAGTTAAATCAGTCTCACACATTTAACCAAGCCTTTTTTTTTCCCTGCTTCTCAACATGGATAACACGTTAAGGATTAAAAGGTACTCACCCTTCTCTTTATATATACCATATCCCTGTGGGAGAAACACTTTGATGTTTTATTTCTGTGATTAAATTAGAATGATCAAGTTTACACAGTCTGAATTGTTTGTCATACACTGCGTTCATAATGTCTTGCTCACAGGTGTGGGCTGTTGATCTGGACCTCTCATACAGTGACCAGCTGGCCATGACTCAGATGCTTCTGATGATCACAGGAGGAACACTGAATTTCCATACAGGCTGTTTAGAAGTGCCAATCCAAATCAGAAAGAAATGCTGTGAACACCAGATTGCAGCCAAAGTACGTTTTTAATTCATTTTTTCTCATCTTTTTTAAATGTGAGAAAATCAGTTCTCTTTTTACTTACTTCTGTTATGTTCCCCTTTCCTTCCTAAACAACAAAGAAACCTCAACTCTAAACCTAACTGAGACTTCAGAGAATATGTCTACACTACAGTAATCACTAAGATAGATCAATGTTTAGTTCTTCATTTTGGTTAAATACAACTAAATACTGTAATTACGCACTGAGCTCAATTGGTGTTTAGGTGCTGAATTCATTATCATTTTGATAGATGAGCCTAAATAATCAACACATTAATAATTCATACCATTTTCATTATGCATGAGTATGCATGCTTGAATACCTCATCAACCTGGTGCCAGGCCTTAAACAATACAGTTCCTTTATTAGCAGTATGCCTGAATTTACGCTTGTTAATCCGCGACTTGTGTTATTTTATCAAACATTCATTTAGTCAGCGGCCTGGTGCTTCAGTACAGCAGTTGAGCCACTGCAGTGGTTAATGGCTTTAGCAGTGGCCATCATTAGCGGGCTGCGTATTACAAACACAATTAAATCCCTGTTGGACACTTTTATTGTTGTGTGAGGTTCCTGTGTTTGACAACTACAAACACAAACCCATCACAGCAAGTTATAGGCTATCTCCTGAGCTCACAGGGGCTTAGTCCTCCTCTTTGTGTCTTCCAAAGGCGACAAAAAGCAGGAGCACTTTCATCCAGTTGAGCCCTGCCATCTTTAACTAATCAACCTCTCTAGTGTTACTTACGACACTCACACTCTCAGCAGAGCTCTGTTATATCTGTTGTCTGTTGAAGTGTTGTGTTTGAAAATGAAAGCAAAAAAAAGATTCCTTCCTGAAACGGTAGTTTGTTTGACTTACAACTGAGCTCACCTTGTTTTTGACTTGTCTTCTCAACAATAATTGTTCCTCCTTACAGTTAAATATGAAATGCCCAACAGTTTACCAAATGTGCCCCACACGCATCATGTCTACTAATCACACATGCTCCCCAAACCCAACGGTGACCCTAAGGATATGTGTGTGGAGTTCAGCCATCTCTAGCTGAGCTTGAGCTCCATATACGTATACAGAACAGTCTTACTTTTGTTCTGTTTTGAATTAATAGAAAGACTAATATCATCATTCATACCCTTGATTTTTCTTTTTTTCTTGCCCTTTTCCAGCCTCCTGTGATCAACTGTTATGCAGTAATTGGGAGCCGTTTGTTTCACTCCAATCTTTCCATGTTATATCATAGTGTATTTTTTAAGATGTGCAACGTTTATGGCTTAAGATATAGCATGAAGGTAAGACTCAAAATTTATTATCATGTTTTTTTTCTTACTGTGTGATGCTTACAGTATTATTGCATGTGGGAGAAACAGTCCTATGTCACCTTTCATGTCTCCATTGGAAGCAGGAAAAAGTCTTATTACTTCCCTCAAATGACAACACTTTACTCAGCACTGTTTAAAGCTGAAGACTTCAAAATGGATTAGGAAATAAATATCGAGACCTTTGTTTCCCACAGCTCATCTCTGTGTTGTGTCTCCACTACATGGCACATCTCAGGCCAACTTCATTCACTTTCTATGATTAAAAACTGAGGCTTGCATGCTGTCCCTGGTTCTTTGTTCAGTCAACATTTCAATCAAGCAGAGCTGAGACTAAATTACATTGCAGACCACTGATTGGTCAAAGAGAAGCATTACAAGAATCATCACTTGTGCAACTCAGATATCCAATACACCAGATACAAAGTACAATCACAGTTTAGTTATTCACCAACAAAGATAACAAAAATTGTCAGCCTTCAACATTGTTTCATGGTCAACAGATGTTTCTAAGTGAAAGGCTTTCAAACATAAAGGTTGTTCTCCTCTTGTCAAACATACATGTTCCTGTCATTGCAAATTTACCAAGGGTTGCTTTGGCAGTCATCTATATATTCCACCCACAAAGATGGGGTCACTAGCTGCAAACAAATCTAAGAGATGTACCTGGCACCAAAACTGTGTTAATTCCAGCGGACGGTCCATGCAGTGGACAAACATGTGATGTGAGTGCTCTTATATCCTCTATGATCATGGAGAATATCTTTCACCTGTTTGTTTGTGATTTTTAAATTTCAGAGGAAACAAGGCACTGTTTTTGCTCTGTACGACCTCACTGAGCGATGCAGTATTGGAATGATGTAAGTGTTTATGAACACATCAACTTCATAGACACACTGCGTCAACATGAAGGGGTTGCTACCAGGAGAAAGACTTCTTAGTATACAGTACTTTAGTTGCTTTGCCTCTCTGTGTTGAATAGACGATCAAATGAAGAAAAAAAAACAACAGTCAGGAGTAGGTCGTTGAACAATCGCTCCAAACTGAGAGTGAAGTCAATTCTTCTGAAGGATTAAGATGCCGCCTCCAGCTTTGTTAATGTCGTTATAAACTTGAGCAGAGGGATATTTAGCATATTTATCTCTGAAATCCTTTAGCTTAGACAGCTGCAATAGTTAAATTGAGCTGTGCTCTTCCCCCTAAAGACCAAAGAAGTTGTCAACAGAAAGTTTCATTTAAGCACTGCCATCAGATGAACTGTGTGATTGTTTCTTAGCTGGCAACATGGGGAACATTAGTAAACATGTTTGTTCGGGTTGTCATTAATAGAACAGTCTCCAGGGATCTTCAAGGAGCTCTTGTGACCTTTGCTCAGAATCTGACCATCATTCATCAGGAAATATCAACCTCTAAAATGCAAGGAGAAACCAATTTTAAGGTACCGTGTTAATGACTTAACGATCTCTCCTCATCTATATAATGAAACCTGCATATTCAGTGCAACCCCTGTCTGGGGGAATGCTTTTACTGAATAGTTAGTATTTTAATTTCACTTCTTTTGCTTTTTCTTTTTTCTTTGGAGGAGCTGATCAAGGACATAGAGGCTGTACTGAAGATGACTGCTCAGAACAAGCGACTGGTGGAGAATAATTCTGCTGCTTAGACACCTGTTCTGCTGATAAACAGCTTTACTCTGGAACTTATGTCTTTGTCGGTTTTGATGTCAGGTTGTTCTGTGATTTCATGAGCCCTGGGGATGAATTAATGTTGATCACAGATATCCAAATGTGTTCCTATAAACATTCTCAGAAATCTCAGCCTTTATAATCAATGGTTTTGCCATCTGTTTTAATTAATCACATATAATGTAATGTTGGAAAATAACACCTCCTGCAGACACATAGTTAATTGTCTGCTCAAAGCTAAGGCTTCACTCTTCAATCTATTAACTAGAACTAATGCAGTCACAGACTGCAACATCCCGCGACACCCCTGAATTTCAAAATTTTACCCTGACCTACTTGCATAGGTCAAAGATCAGAGCCAGTGCTATGACCTACTGTCATTGATCAAAGCATTTGCTTTGATCTATGATTTTACACTGGCCTTCTCCCACGTCCTTCTATCTTATCCGGTTCCTGAGTTTACAAAAGCTGAAATTCGTCGTTGACCTAGTTTTCTCAAGGTCAAAGTCATCATCGCATTTTCATTGCCTTTGACGCCCTAGTAATGTGCTCTTTGTTTCATCTTTCTATCTGAAATGGTTGTGAAGATATTTGGTGTACTAACAAACAGACGGACAGATGGACGGACGGACGAACACACGATTGCTGACAATTACAATACATCACCGCTTTGAACTGGGATGTAATTAACTTATTAAAACTTATTAAGTATTTTAGGTTTTAATTTTTTGTTGGAAACTACAAATAAGTCACGCTTGTTGTGATCTACTTGTTACATAAAATTAATATGTGACATGAATGTAATACATAGTATTTTGAAGAACATAGATGACTGTGAGCATATTGAATGTATTGTTTATTTTGTCATTTAATATAGTTCATAGTATATTTTCTGTGACCTCTTGGTCACAGGTATATGGGCAAACATACGTCTTGGTACTGGCTGTAGAAAATTTGTTTCATTTTCATAAGGTGTTTATTTAAAATATAAAATTAAATGAAAAAATGAAAAATACACCCATTTTTGGAAAAGTTACAAAAGACTATTCACAAGACTTTTTTTAAGGCTGTTTAAAATAATTTATTATTCTGTTTTGTAAATTTTTTCTTATCTCATGCTTTATATACAGTAGTACAATTTAGCCATAATGTGATTTCAAATAATGACATAGTGTGAACAGACATGTACAGTGAGATATTTTTAATTTTATCCAGCACAAATTTCACATATTTCTACAAGTGCATCTGCAGTATATAAAAGGCCAGGCTGTGGGTGTACTGCTGTCCACGGTGCTGATCCACCACTGATCTCTGTAGAAACCACCTTCAAGTGGCCATAAAAGAAACTACAGTTTCTGCGACTTCAGAGTTGACTTCATATTTATATTAACAGATAATAATGGTTGCCATGTTGTCCTGAGTCTAACAAAAACGTTCATTACCTAAAACATGAGTGTGTTAGAGATGTGTGAATGCAGCAGTACTGCTTGGCGGGGGTGAGGATAGAAAGGCCAACTGCAGTACAAGAGTCGGATATGGCGCATTTGTTTTTATCTCCAAATGTTCGTAAGTCAAATGTTCGTAAGTTGAGGACTACTTTACTGTGTTTATGTATGACTTTAAGCAAAATCAATGCATTTGTCTCAAAAATGTGTCGATTTCAGCTCCAGTTTTTAAAACAAGGAAATATACAAGGAAAAAAACAAAAACTGACAATCATGTATTGTTTTAAAAACAACCATTGTGTTATTGTTAATACAAGAATGCATCAGAATGTCGACGTTATTCTACCTTATCATTAACGACCTGCCGACATAAACCAAGGACTCAGTTACCTAAATCTTTTTAAGGCACTAACTGAATTCGCTGAGTGATGCTTGTGGCAGCAAGGTTTAAAAACTAAAAAGCGTTTCTCAGATGGCAAGCCGGGAGATCAAGAATGGACATGTTTTCGATCATATACCATTCATAACATTCACACAAGTGCCTCCACGAGAGTAATTCCTTTAATTCTAAAATATAACGCAACGTGTCACTCTTAAATTTTTAAAAGGTCACTTGAGCAGTCACTTCACACAATGCTGATTTCTGAGAAGAAGCGATAAATAAAGCGGCTTGTTTCGGAGGAACGATATATTGGCGCAGCGCTTTGTTTCCCACCGGACAAATTTCGCAGACGGAACGCAAATTTCAGTATACTCCGTTTTCATCGGTGGAATTGGACGTGTGCGTGTATTTTTCTCGTATTTCATGACGTGTAGTGATCGTTTCCTACTGAGTAGCTTCCATTCGCCTCACATACTGTAACTGAACTGTTTTCCAGCCTCGGGTGATAAAAACCATCGTGTTTGTAGCCTCGACCACCTCTGTGCGCCCTGGAGGACGGGCCGTGTATTATAATGTTTACATTTAATGTGCTAGGAGCTGTTTCTATAAAATAACATCATCAGATCTGAGTCGTTGTTGTTTTGTCACACGTCATGAAGGAGCTTCTGAGGATGATACACGGCTTGTTTCTAAAGGTCGCCCTGATTCCGAGCTCATTCGTCGCGGCAGCCCCGCGTCCAGCTGCCTCGGAGGTGCTGACCCGCCACCTGCTGCAGCGACAGCTCCCACCGTGGACTTCATTCTGTGTCCGCTACAGCTCCGTCCACAATGACCAGTTTGGCATGTCCAACTTTAACTGGTCAGTCCAGGGATCCAACTACCAGATCCTGAGAACAGGCTGTTTCCCCTTTATTAAATATCACTGTACCAAAGCACCGCCACAGAACCTGGACTTTGAGGACAAGTTTTTCTCTATACTGAAAGTTATTAATCTGGGTGAGCATTTAATCCCTCCTTTTTTCCTACACATATTTGACAAAAACCTGTAAACAAATGATGTCGTTAAATTGCAGGAATCCCTTGTTTGGCCTATGGCATTGGGTGCTGGATGGTGGTGGGAGCTGTGGAAACAGTGCAGACAAGTGTGGGACCTGTCAGTGTGTATTTTGCTTATAAAGAAAGTGAAGGTGCACAGTATTAAACAATAATAGGGAGCTTTAAATAAAGTGTTTTCTTCCTGTCTTTTATTTACACCGGATCCCAATGTGATGTTCTGGTGTGTGCTCATATTGACTGACAACTCATTAGTTTTGTTTGTGTTTAATTATTCAAGAGTGAAAAGATGTAGTGAAGGAGTCAGTTATGCATGTCATTACCTTGACATTCAATATGAACTGTTTATTAGGAAAGCTAACTTTCCATTAAAATTTAATGGAAACTTAAGGTTTTCTTCAAGAATAAATTATTGGACACTAAGCCTTTTACCTATGTGTCATCCTTTCTTCTATATATCTTCAGAATTGGTGCATTTAAAGTGATATATTTGACAATATTATCTGATCATATCACATTCATGTCACATGGATTTGGCACCTGTCATTCATCCTCGGAAAAAAACCGTTTAGAAGTGAAAGTGAATTGAGTTTGAAACAAAATTGCTTCACCCACATTGCATTTTAGGAGGATTGGTAAATGCAGGAAGAGTTAAAAATTACTCAATACAACATATTAGTTTTTTACACATTCAGCACAAAACTATATTTTTACTTATATTTTTTCCAAATTATCCATTCCCATCAATAGCATCCCTCAAAAAGAGCAAGCATTCGCAAATCAGATGTTAAAATACTGTACTAACCTCTGTAGGCCTATTTCAGCAGTGAAGTTCCAGTATGATTTTCTGGTAAGGCTTGAATTTACTCCATGTCTACACTCCAAGGTTGACTCAAAAGCACAAGAAACGGTGGCTCCTGCCACTTGGAACCAGCGATACAAGACACAAAACCTCTGGATGCAATTTTGGGGAGTGATGAAATAAAATGTTTGCATCTATAACTCAGCGGTGTATCTGGATGAACATGCGTATACTGATGAGAACAGCCTGCCAGCAGAGAGGTGCAGTGGTGGCTCAACGACTCTTCCACTGCTTTGGTTCCTCTTGAACTGAAACCTCGTAGCAAATAGAGGGTTAGATGAATTTCCAGTATGTATGTGGAATGTAAAGAAGAAACCTCCCGATGTGAGGGGGATGAAACTGAATCATTGGATATTCCTCAAGGACAATTATCCCAAGCAGACCTCAAGAGCCAATAAAGTCTGTTTTCAGATGAAGTCCTGGATAATTCTAGAGAGGCAATCACAGTCACTTGATTTGAGTCTGATAGAAATCTCTGGGATTAGAGATGATGGTTGCAGCACATTAATCCAGGAATTTTCCATAATTTCATCGCCTTTTAGGAATGGGGTTAGGTTGGTCATGAACACTGTCAGAAGATAGTTTCTGCCTATGTATGAGTATGGCAGCAAAGGAACTTGACAATCAGTGTTTGAACCATTTGGAGACAGCAGTAGTCAGCAAAATTATTTTTTGGTTTATTTAGGAAACCAATTGTAACAACTGTTGTGTTGAGCTACTTAACTTACGACTACTTTTGTTCATTACAGTAGGTTGAATCATACAGTATTTAGCCAGTTAACCAAATATAAAATTGGGGCTGAATAGTTTTGTTTCTAACTGTAAGACATGATTGAATTATTAATAATTCACGATTGCAGTGACATGTCATTTATTTAAAACCAGCACGTTTTTAGCTTCATTTGATGTGACAAATGCAAGAATTTAAACAACCCTGGTTCATTTATTTAAAGGTAAATTAGTGATCACTCTCCATGCAACACATAGTCAATAGTGTTAGAGAAAACACAGTGACAAGACAGGTCTGATAAAATAGGTTTTAATTACCAAAGCGTGGCTCTTGTGTAGAGACATCTACATCCCTTCCTTCAGGCCCTCTCAGCCCTTTGATTTCTTGTAATGTGCTTTGCTGACAGGGCATGCTTGCCTCTACCGCAGGTTGACAAACTGCTGTATTGATTTTTTCACCTCTCAGCATCTTCTACTAATAGCATTAATCAACGACCTCAATTTTCTGGCCTTGGCCTCCTCATTTTTAGTAACAATGAACACGAACGAATAATTTCTTGTTGTACATTTAAATCAATGCACCTTCTGACCTTCTTAGCTCTCGAAGGCAATGATTGCAGTGTACATGCTCTTCATGATGTGCAGCACAGTTTGTAAAAACACACTTGTTTTACGCAAGGATATTTAATTGGGCGATTATACGATTCAACACAAAATATCAACTTAGCTACATTTACTTAATGTTACTTGTAATGCATTCATTTGACCGTGTCAGCAGCAACTGCTCTGGAACAAGCATCACCTCTTGTCTCCAGAATAGGAGATAAAAATCCCTGGCTTCAAAAATGTGTACCATCCTAAACATTCCATAGAATAGAGTCAAAAAAATTTATTCTATGGTTTCTGTAATGTTAGGTGTTGTGCAAAATATTAAAACCGATGCAGAATTCATGAGGAAATTCCTTTCAAACAGCGCGTTCACGCCTCTGTTAATTATAATAATTGCTTTGAATGAGGCACATTTAGGCACACTTATGGATATCTGATCCATAGTATCAGGCTGCACTTTAATGTCCTTCCTTTCATCCCCAACCTTCTTTAGGGCCAAAACTGTGCATGGGGAATGCTCAGGCAACCATGTCTTAATTACTCATTGACCCCTTGACCCATGAGCTGCATTGATACTGCTGAGCACAATTGCATGGGGTTGCAACTGACTGCAGCTTTGTGCGAGGCTATTACATGATGATGCGAGGCAGTGAAACCTAAACTGTGGAGCATGTGAGTACATTGTATTAATTTTCAGGGTTTCACCATTGAGTCCTTCTAATCTGCAGGGGAGGACATCCAGCTCAAGTAAAGGCTTACCATGACATGTGGAACCGCAGTCACTGCCGGTGCATGTCTAGGGTATCTAGACTGCAAATGAGCTGCTGTAAATTAACAAAATATATCAGCATTTGGTGCACAATTGATGCCTTTTAATAGCCATGTTAGTCTTGTCCTGCATATTGAAGGGTCTAAATTACCCAACGCACATCTATTGTGGTAATGAACAAAGAATTAATGCCTGTTTGGCAAGTTTAATTGCATACTGATGTTGGTAATAAGTTTTGTCAAGGTGAAATCTTTAAATACTTATACTGTTTAGAATTTAGGTAAGTAAAGCAAAACAAGTGCTGAAATTGAGTGTAGTGTTGCTGTAAATTGTTAATGCTCTACAATGAAATTGCTAATCAACTTGCAGAGACTTGTAATTATCTTTTAATTAGCTAATAACTTCCAGTTTCTTCAAGGAAAAGAATTTGTACAAACCATGTTCATCTCCTTGGAATAGTTGATGCTACGGATTCTTAAATCAATTATTTAGCAGGAAAGTCACACCACTTTTTTCTCTGTCATATAGATATATAGCTTGGCAGAAACAATTATTGTGAGAACAACCCCTGCAGCTAATACTGGCAAGGTTATCATTATTAAGCCTCTGGATTGGCCACCAGCACCGTTTCTCCGCTTCCTACTCGAGCAGCGGGGTAACGGAGCCATCACTCAGATCACTTTAAGGATCACACTGGAATTACATCTTAATGCAAAGGTGTCAGCCGACATTGGTATAATACTCACTGTGAAATGGCACCTTTTGAATCATAATATGACAACAAAACATTAAGCTCATTATTTTTCAACTGGAAACATCTCCAGCTGCAGACACACATGCTTTGAATGGAGTCCTTTCAGATATTTTGTTACAGTTTTAGCATTTTTTTTCTTTCTTCTGTATTTAGTAATTGCTGACCTTCAGTGATGTTTATGTTACTACCTTTTTCTTTTTTGGGGGATGGGGGACAAATTTCTGAAGCTATTGAAATCTATAATTGAAGTTGTCTTCACCCTGGGGACGACAAAAGATATTGTCTTTTCTTTACATTCTTTTAACGTACATATATATTTTTGACATGTATGTACCTGTATGTGTGTGTTGAGGAGGGGGGGGGGGTTATTGAAACTCTTTGCATGCTGTGCCAATCAGTGTTTCCAGAGCTCCTGTCAGTGGGTGGCTGTAACGTCTGTCAGTCATTTATTATATCTTTTCTGGTTCAAAACCTTTCCCGACTGAGATTAGGATAAAAATGCAGTAAATAGAAATCCTGTATGATTTTATGAAGATTTACTTTATGGTAAACATGTTAGTATTATATTGTCAGACTGGACTCAGTTTATATTGTTCATAATAATATTACCATAGCTTTTTTGTTGATGCCTTTAGAATTGTGCTAAATCCCGTTTCATCCATAGCTGATTATTATTTTGTTTTTCTTTGTTGTCGACCATATCACATTCGCTTCATTCATACTTAATGCTTACTCTGTTGACAGTAAGAGAGTAATGGATTCTAATAGTTTTTCCACAACTTGTCGGGAGAATTAAATGAACTATCCATTTTTATTATATATTATGCAGTATTTAAAGTTTCAGCTCATTAAAAAACAGACGCCCTCCACAGCACCCCCAGGCTGTCTTTTACCCCCTGCCAGCATGCAGTCAGGCTCCTCTAGCCACAGGCTGTGCTTGATATGTTTTTCCCTGAATCAAAATTGTAATATTCAGACATATTTATTTATTTGTGTATGTCTTTTATTTCACCAACAAACAGCCTAATGTCTTTATAGCTTAACAAGCAGCATCCCTAGATCTAAAAAAGGTGATAATGTATAGTTTTCCTTGATTGATACAATTTTTATATTGCATATTTTGTATGCTTTATCATTCAATTTAAGAAACAAAGATCTTGCATAAGAAATACTGCATGTACCTTAATCTTGCAACCAGAACAGGCCCCTCGTGTCATTTGATTGCCCTGCTTCTTACTTTCACAATAAGCAGCAACCTTCACAGCAACCCAGAGCTAGACAGGGGACTTTTTTTAAATACACTGATACTGATGCTGCATACCAACATAGAAATGGAATAAATCAATTTTGTTCTCAGAAATGCTTCACATACTTTTTGATGCAGCATGATCTCCAATCTTGTTGCAAATGAGCTGCAGTCCCTTGTAATGGTTTCTCCTCCTCATGGGAGGCCGGTGTCTCAGAAAAGCTGCTGATTGAAGGAGAAATGTAATACAGGTGTAAAGCAGGCTTGATAGGGGTCTTACATGAGGGTTATGCATTTTAACAGTGATATACATAGTCTTACATATTTATCAAAGAATATGGAATTTGCTGGGTTGACGTTTTCTGGCCTGCAGAGACCGTAAGTTTCTGATAGAGTGTTGTTAATTCTGGCTGAGAGGGTGGCTATTATGTTGAATTAATAGGAATTAAGGGTTTAAATTGGTTAAGTAAGCACTTCATTAATCGTGAGTGGATTGCTGTGTGCAAGAGGTTTATAGGTGGTGCAGACCACTAAGTACTTAGATGAAAGAAGAGGAGGGAGTGGTGAATTGAAAAAGCTGCTTCACACTCAGTATGTAGAAACCTAGAGTGAACTATATAACATTTAGCTGATATTTTGTATCAGAAAGTAAATCTGCAATTATTTCCAATCAACTTTTATTTATATAGCGCTTAATCATCCGCCTTGACCTGTTGGTTGGGAAAGAGAAATACATTGGGGAAAGAGATACAGTAGGTCAAGTAAAAGAGACAGAGACAGAGAGATAGAGAGAGAGTGGCAGATAGGCCAGTTTGACTTTAATGTCCACAGTACTCTGTCGCTGAATTGGGGGCGGGATTTCAAGGCCTTTGGATATCCTGTCTTCCATCCGCGTTCTCCACCTGTGGAACAGAGGCACAAAGACAGCAGCAGTATCGTGCAGACAAAGAGTGTGATTTGACAGTAGTAATAAATTCTAGGAGCATAGAAAGATAAAGAAAGAGAAGGAGAAGTGACAGAAGCTCCAGAGTATCTCCCTTTAACGGGAGAGACGGAGAAAAATACTCTCAGCAGCCTAAGCCTAAGCATATCTAGTGGGGTGTGTGTTTGTCAGGTTTAAGCAACCTAGAACATTTAAAACACACTCACTAACTTATATACATTATTCTAACAGTGTTATTTCTAATTGTAGGCTCTATCAAAGAGGAGGGTTTAGTCTACTCTTAAATAAGCTGAGAGTGTCTGCCCCCCGGACCGAGGCTGGGAGATCGTTCCAGAGTAAAGGAGCCAGATAGCTGAAGCTTCTGCCTCCTGTTCTACTCTTAAAAACCCGACGGGTCACCAGAAATCCTGCATCATCGGATCGAAGGGTCCTGGGGGGGTGATACACTTCAATAAGATCTTCAATGTAAGATGGAGCCTTACGGTGGAGAACTTTATATGTAATCATAAGGACTTTGAATTATATTCTATAATTAATCGGGAGCCAATTTAGTGATGCTAGGACAGGATAGATGTGCTCTCTCCTCCCAGTTCAAGTCAGTAAGTGGGCAGCTGCATTCTGAACTAACTGTAGAGTCCTAATAGAGAAGCTAGAGCAGCCCGATAATAAGGAATTGCAGTGATCTAATCTAGAAGTAACAAAGGCATGAATGATTTTTTCTGAGTCTTTAAGGGATAAGAAATTTCTAACTTAAGCAATATTTTGCAAGTGAAGGAAGGCTATCCAGGATACAGACTTAATATGAGAATCAAACGATAGATCTTGATCAAAAATCAAAAATTTGGAGAAGTAATTAATCATTTCATTCATTCATTAAGCAATATAATGGAGTTGCATGGCGCAACGTATTAAAAGTCTGAAGAGGCGTCAGAAATAAATCCAGATTCTGAGTGGTCACAAACTCATCCTGTGGCTGCCCTTATCACAATGACGACCACTAGATGGTCAAGATTTACAATCCCACAAGCAACACCCCTCATGCAAAAAGAATACTCAGAAGAGAGAATGTCTCAGCTAAGCTCCAACTGTTTCCTTTAATTGTCTTCTCCAGAATCAAGCCATAAGTGACCACTGCACTCATAAAAGAAAAACACTAAAATCTGATGAACCCGTATTTATGTTTGGATCTGCACCAAAGGACCCACTATCCTAGACACCAAACCCCTAAATATAAATTTATGTAGATCTATTCTGGTTCAGGAAACATTCTTTCCCCAAATTTCATGTTACTGTCTTTGGTAGTTCTTAAATAAAACGTGCTGACAAATGAGCAACTGACAGGTGAAGGGCATAATTCAGATTATAATAACCTTGAAAGCGAAATAAAGTAGTCCTTATCAACTCTAGGGACTTCTAACAGGACTTCTGTTGTATAGTGTAGCATAGAACAGTGCTGTTTGTCTGTAAATGGAGTACATTTATCGTAATTTCTTAGATAGTCAACAATGTCTGAAAAGTCTGAAATGTCTGTCAGGATATGCATCCATCCTTCTGTTCTTCTCATTCTTATGTATGTTTTTTTCTATGGAGTATCTGAAGGGAGTTTCACTGTATCAGATGTCCACTTGACCCAATGAGGAAAGTGTGGAAATGGTCATGTGGTGTGGAAGAATGCTGTACCAGACAGTGCTAAGGAAGACAAGGATGTCCATCTCAGTGGTGGGAGGGGTAGGATGGGACTTCAACAAGATGTCACTTCAGGGTGTCAAGGAGTTGTGTGCTACTTATCATATATGCTGCAAAGCCTGTCCACCATAAACCAATACTATGACAGCCAACTTCCTACCATGAGTGAGAGGAGAGGAGAGGAGAGGAGAGGAGAGGAGAGGAGAGGAGAGGAGAGGAGAGGAGAGGAGAGGAGAGGAGAGGAGAGGAGAGGAGAGGAGAGGAGAGGAGAGGAGAGGAGAGGAGAGGAGAGGAGAGGAGAGGAGAGGAGAGGAGAGGAGAGGAGAGGAGAGGAGAGGAGAGGAGCTGAATGTGTGTATATTTTTAAGCTGGAAGAAAAACTTGACTTCCTTGCCTGCATAAATACAGTGTGACATGCTGATGGTGCAGTGTGCTTGTATCCTGAGGGCCTTGGCTTTATTCTGCTTCCCTTTACTAAAATAATAGATCTGGTTTAATTAAAGGCTCCCTCTGAATGCTGACACCTGTAAGCACTATGTGATTGCTAAATAATATTATCTTTGGCCTTTGGTCATTAGAATGTATGCTAAGATATGGCATGGGTCAGATCTACTTTACTCAATGTGGCTCCCCCACTAGAGGTGGACTAATTGAGGTGTGTTTTTATCTGTGCTTGCTAATGATGATGAGGCTGCCAGAGATGTATACTGTCCCCTAAGGCTGAGAAATAGCATGACTTAGCCAACCTCCTGTACTTATTGTCCAACAAAGGGGGAATTCACTTAATGCAGTGCTTCAGAAAAGTGGATAATTGTGGCCACAATCAATAAAGTAACAGAGCGGAAAATGAACGGTGTGTGTGTGTGCAGTGTAGCTGCGTTGTAGATATCTGACGGCAATCGAAAGCAGCAAGGTTTTTGTTTTTGTGTTTTGTTTCAGCTAAGTCATCAAGCCAGAAGTCGATTCCGATTTATGTGCACAATATGCAAGCTGGTAGAGCCATACGTGTTTACTTTGTGTGTGGGGTGTGACTGTAAGTGTATGTGTGTGGCTGCGTGTGTTTGTGTACATGTGATAGAGGGGGTAGGTTTGGTTGGATGAGCTACATTGTTCCTGTGCGGCCTAGTGACATCGCTGCAGGGCAGAGAGGGATGGAACCTGAGAGGGGTGACAGTGATAAATAGCCCTTTTAATAACAGCTGCCCCACTTGGCCAGCCAGTCCCAGTCAGTGTCCTCTGTGTATTTATGCCTATGTTTATTTATGCATCCATAGCATGCAGGAAATCAGCACCGCAGGGGTACAATCATTCTTTTTTGTTGTGGTGGGGGATTGCATTGGTTTAACTTTTTGATATTATGATATTAATGTAACCCTCAGAATGATCTGTTGGTATGTGTGTCAACAACAGCTTTACACTCAAACAAGAGTCTGTAAAGTGAAAACAAAAACCATCATACTGTAAGTGAATCTCTGGTAGCAACGGCCTGGACACCTATACTATTCTATTTAGAATCCGGACATGAAGGCCTGTAATATAATATAACATTCCTGTCAATAAGTATGGCTTTTACATTTTTCTCTCTGTCGTTGCCGCACAACCGAAGCCAAAAACCTTTTGTCTGCTGAAATATGACCTCGGGCACAGGTTTGTGAATAGGGAGAGGGGAGGCTGTAGATCAGAAGTGTCAGATCTTCATCCGGGAGGGGAGGGGGGCTGGCAATGACTCTGTTCTCACTCAAACCACTTCCCTCCTTTTAATTGGTTCAATTAGTTGAGCATATACATTATCGCGTATGCATTTTTCATGACTCCTCTTAACGCTCTGTTTGAACTGAACAACTTCCGGCTATGATTTGCCATTTGGATGAATGTCAAGGAGACTAAATGATTGCACTAATTGAGTAATTAAAAGCAGATGTTGGAGCAAGAGCCAACAGCATACACTTTAAACACTTTGCCCTCCAGAAAATCTACAGTGTTTTTGACACCCCTGTTATGTATGGTTATCCCAGAGGTGCCTCTGTAATAGTTACAGTTTCACCCTTGTGATTATTCAGTTGAAGTCTTTGCTATTGAACCAAAATGGTGTTTTTATGCTATTTTGACCATGGGAAATGGTCTGGAAAAGAAAAGCCCATCATGCTTCCTAATGGCCAGACTCAGTGGTGCACAGATTCAACACGAGCTCTAGACAGGCAAAGCACGATATCTCCACATTTACCCCATCAGTCTTACCCCCTGCTGTCTTCTGGTGGGACACCAGTGATCTGGATGAGACTCTTTTGATGACGTTGATGTTGTGTTGAAAGTAATTAACATTGGAAATGTGCCAGTAATGTGAAGTGTGCCATCAAATCACAAAGGAACAGAATGTATTTCCATGATTTTGACAGCTGTGGTGATAGGAGTATTGCTGGGAGGTTTTACAAAGTGCAGATCAATAAGTAACAATTTTCCTATTAAAGAAAAATTACTTGGAAATTGTTCTAAGATAGCTTGTGGCTCTTTCCCTTCACAAAAACTAGGGAGGAAAAGTCTGTTGTTTAGTGACTGCCATTTTTGTTTACTGAGGAGTAATATACTTTTCTCATTGTGGCATTCTGGACCCTCTATCCCTGATCTTATTGGGAAAAAGACGGTAAACATGGATCCAAAAAGTTTACTTAAATCATATATATTTTTACTGTCACCAAAGGCCATGTCATCTAATCTATGTTTGTCTATTTGGTTGTTTTTTGTTTGTAGGGTATAACAAAAAGTTTTCAGTTGGCTTGAATGAATCAAGGTACTGTTCAGATCATTTCTTTCTCACGTAGCCTTGAAGTAGCTGTGTGCTGTAGGAATGCCCTTATTTCTTTTTTTTTTTTTTTTCAAGAAATAAACCTATCCTGTTCTATAATAGCTGATTGTTTACAGGGTCATTGTTGCTGAAGTTTAGTCCAGCTTCCTAAGGCATTATCATCATCAAGACATTTGTATTCTCATTCAAGATGAAACAACTGACTTGATTGGTCAATTAGAACAAAGAATATCAGAATAGCAGCCAACTATCAATATACAGCTACTTAAAAAGTATAAATTCTATAATTCATATATTTTTAATTTTGGAAACTAAACAGAACATTATTATTATTATTATTATTATTATTATTATTATTATTATTATTATTATTATTATTATTATTATTATTATTAATATAGGGGTAATAATAATAATGATAATAATAACAATAATAATTAATAAATAATACATTGTTGTTGCTGTTGCTGTTATTATTAAATGATGATAAAATAATTGTTTGTTACATTTCTACAGTAAGTCTAAATCTAAATAATTTAAATACTAGATAGACACCGTTTTTAAATTTCATTCAATCTTGAGCAGACAATTCAACATATTTTGATTAATCCCATGGTTCATAAAGAAGGCCAACACGTGATCATTACAGTGGGTAGATGACAAATCTTGTTTTAATAAATCTCTAGGCCACTAGCGTGGCTAATGAACTTGGTAATTACTCATCACTGGTTGGAAGAGTTTAGCCAGGGTGAGAAGAAAGCAGTGACTGCTGGGAGCCACAGGAATGGCCCAACAGGCAACAATCAACACAGTGTCTGCACAACAATCAATCAAAACTGTCAGGCCGTTAACAGTCGGGGTAATTTGCTGGTGTTTTTCAGAAATGAGTACACCTTGTAAAATGTAGCTAAGATCACTTTCCCAAACACCTTGAAGCACAATATTTTTAAACCAGTGTGATTTGTGTCACATGATTTATCACACAACACTGAGAACATTATTGTTTTTAGCTATGGAACTGTTTCCTGCATGAGCTCAAATGACTCCACTCAAGCCTGAAGTCAGTTCCTCTTACAATACAGTGTGTGGGTGACTGTTTACATTTTTGTGCTGTTATTTTTATTGATGTTGCATTGCAGCAGATTCTGTTTGGTTTGTTTTTCACTTTCGGGTCTTGTCAGTCATGCATCTGATGCCACAATTACACACTGTGTTACCTTGTGGAACAATGAAACATACAAAACATATATGGATGCGAAGCATGTGTACTGTACATATAAAATCTCTCAAAGTTTATCTATGAAAATATGTATATATTTGGTATAGTGTAGAGTGTGTTAGAATCACTTCTATATGAGCTGTGGTGTTTTACTGAAGGTCTGCTAGAGCACAGTGATATTTAAATATGAGTCAGAGCATGGTGGTGAGTAACACTGGACTATTCACAGATGCTCCCTTCTGCACAGCTCTAAATCATGCTCCTTAATTCCCAGAGCCACATCTCAATCATACTCCTTGCTAATTTGAGAGTCACCCTCATTTCATTTTAAACGATTCTTTTTTGGCAAATTTGTAGAAGGCCTTGATGTGTTCTACAATTTAGTCAATTACTGTTTCAGCCAGCAGGACTCCAGGGACCAGGAACACACATCGCCTGAAGGTACCATCTCAATAATTGTTTCAGAAAAGTTGGGAATGGATTGCAAACGCTCTGTTCCACTTATTGAAATGTCAATTGGAGCCAAGACCCTTTTACTTCTCCTCTCACTCTTTCTCAGTCCTGTATGACTGCATCACCCTTTTTCCTTTCCTTAAACATTCCTAACAATCAAAAAAAAAAAAAGATGAACCTGACTCGTATGTCAGAATATTTAATCCAATACACTATTATTTTTGTGACCTTTGTTCTCACAGAGAATATTCAGATGAATAGAAATTATTTAGACTAACCTTTTAATTAACCTTTTTTTCATTTATATGATAAAAATGTAATAGATAATTTTAACCCTGCTGTAAACTGATTAATTAATCATTAGCAAGCTGAAAAAATTAAGAGATAATAATATCTACTTTAGGTCTTAATGAGTGCTAATTAAGAGGAGAATCTGTCTTTATAGAGACAAACAGTGTGACCTGCAGACCCCAATTAATGAAGTTATTATTAGACGTTTCCCCGTGTTTGCCTGATCTGGAGCTCAATCATTAGTAGCAGAATATACTACAACACTCTAGAAAAAAAAATTACGCCTCTTGTTTTGTCACAAGGTTCAACACCCTTCCTCTGAGCCAATTAACCTGTGATGAGCCTATTGGTACTGCACTGATTAATTAGAGCCAGAAGTGATCCACACATGATGCTGTTACTACTCAGACATTATCTGTCGCTGTGTGCGCACCAGAACCTTCGGTGAATGTCTCAGTCATCCACACATTGTGAAGCAGTTAATGTTGAGAATCAACCATCAGGCTGGCAGCTTTAAACAAACTTTCTTCCACAGTGTGTATTATAGTCATTGTTAATAATAGAGAATTAACGTGCATTGTGTGTATTTCTAGGCTGTGGGTCAGCTGTGTGTGTCTGTTCTGATTACCAGATGGGTAGTTCTGTACTTCTGTGTGTAACAGCTTCAGCTCCATGCTATAATTAACTTTTGCCTGTGCCCATCAGGTTCCATTCCACTCTTGATGTGTCCACAGTGACTGTTACATGGAGCCAGCTTGCCATTCAGTATGTATTAAGCTGTCAGAGTGGGCTGCTCTCCCAAGCTGCCTGTCTTCACTGAACAACCCAGCCTATTAACTCCTATTGACTGTGACACACATGTCCCTCCAAAATGAGCGGTTCCGTATTGATTTTTCCTGAGAGCTGCTCACTTCCCCCTTTCATGCCGCCAAGGGTGGGATCTTTATCCTGACTGATTGTATACATTCATCGTATCAGAGTACTGTTGTGCAATTGCCATTTCAGACGTCCGAACCTCCGATGCCTCCCCCCCTTCATATGTATCCTGGCAACTTGTATGTCTCCACCAGACAATTAAAAGCACTGACTCCCATGTGCCCCCTGTAACAATGCGGTCAGATGGAGTTGAAGACCTTCCTCACAGCTCGCAGTCTCCACACAGCTTAATACAACACATGGCGTAAGACATAAGACATGACAGTCAGCTCCTCTCCCCCCCACTGCCACCCAATCAATGGAGCTGAATAGAAGCGTGCCGTATCCCCTCAGCGAGCCCCTCTCTAACTGCTACGGCCTAAATGAACTCTGACAGCATGTATCGACGTCATATCAAGCTCCTCCATTGAGAGAAAAATGATTACCTGGCGGTGAAATCAGTTATTGACATGTTGTGGAATAGCTTCCCCTCCCCAAGGGATTTATTGATACAGTTTATGGTGTATAAATATTTATCTAATATGTGTCTGAAATAGATTTGTCTAGTTTAGATACGCAGTGCATGTGTCTGGTCCGGTCTGCGTTTAGTCCATGGAGGGCTATCAATGCCTCGCTCTCCCTCCTCTAGCACTCAAGCATGACTCTGCCTTTCCTTCTTGTTGGATTCTGTTTTTACAGGCAGCATGAAATTGCTTCGGCTGTTGAGAGTCCGTCTTGAAGTCAATAGTAAAACATGTTGTAATTACATTTTATTGCTTCACACTCTAGAAAATCAAAATGGCTTTACTGCAGCCATCATATAGTAAATGCATGTAGACACGCTACATGTCACACCATCAGTGGAGAAGGTTTTCAAACTCTTTTTAAAAGTAAAATTAGAAAAATATTAAAGCTGCTATTGGTAGCTAAATTAAGATTTTTTTTTTTTTATTTGTACTCAGCTGTACTCCACACCAGAACCAGATGAGAGGTGAAACATCTTCAGACCCTAGAGAAAAGTCCAGTTACTTCAGAGTCAGGCTTCAAGGATTATCAAGTCCTGGATGAGTGACAATCTACACCAACACATGTGGCTGCAGATGTTCAAGCGTTGCAGAGGTGAGGCTTCGAAGTGAGGCCTGATAAGAAAGAGTGTCTTTATTTTATCCTTTTTTCTTTTTTCTTTTTTTTTCAAAATCCAGCTTCCTCTTGCTCATTTCTCTGATGTTATCAACTCCAGATTTAATTATGTCATCTAGCAGTGACACATTCAGGTACATGAATTTCTAACAGGTGATTTCAGCAAAAAATTGCAGTGCAGCACTAATTTGAGGTGACAGTGAAATATTCACTGCCTCATTTGATCCAACTAAAATTATCCTGTCTGGCCACTACTTTACAATGTTTCTGGTGGAAATGTGTGACAGCATGTGCTGTGTTTACGAAGCTGAAATGCGGAACCAATTGTGGAACGGAACTAAAGATCGTCTGTGTAATTGTCATAGTATGTGCAGTATCTGGTTTTTGTCAGCGCTCACATATCAGTGATGAGAGACAGTTATCCTGTTCAATGTTTGCTTTTCTTTCGTGGTATGACATCAAATTTTTATATTTCTTTCACATAGTGCAATATGATTGACCACAAAAATTACTGAAAGTTTTCTTGAAGTACAGGACATGAGCAAATACAATATTGTCATTATTGAAAAATTATATTCCTTGAATTTCTGTTGTCATATAAATGGAATGATATAAACATTCATCAACAGCAAAGACAGCAATTATATTCTTATAACTTGTCATCTAATGAGTTATGTTGTTCAATGAAGAGCATAAACTCATGAAAAAAGGTGATACCTCCTAGATTGTCTTGTGGTGTGAGGGAAAGCTTTCCTCCTCTCACCTCCTCTAATGACTGTATAGGAGACTCGTTTTCCACGTAGCTTATTCTTCAAAATCAAATGACACAGCTCTAACATAGCTAATCTGTCAGTATGTTGTTTATCAGCCTCTTCTCTCCAGTATTACAGTTTTATTGTAGAGCAAATGTCACATTGATCTTCCACCTCTCGTTGGGCTGAACTTGATGTGACCTGCCTGAATGCTTAGGAGTGTGGAGATACTGCACGCCCTCCACATTTCAATCATACGGCTTGAGCTGTGAAAATTCCCTTTTATCTCGGTCCTGTAAGTGTCAATTCACTGCAAAGGGGTAAAGAGAGAGTGGTCTAGTTCACAATGTAAAAGCAGGTTAAAAAGGTAAAAAGTCCGATTTTGTCCTTCTGATGTTGGAGGAAATGCATGACCGGCAGCAGATATTGATTTTCGCAGACAAGCACATGACACCCTGACTTTTTCTTCTTGATGATGCATGGCTGCGGCCTTCTGATGATGACAGGCGGTCTCAGGACACACACCCCTGTCTTCTCATCCTCTGCTGTGTCTCTATTACAGTCTGTTGGCTCTTTGGCTGACTTATTGACCAGCTCTCATGCTCGTTACTCAACAGAGGAGTAGTTTGCTGTGATTGATACCATGACTACTCTAAGACCTCTCTTAGCCTCCTTCTCCTCTCTTCTCCAAATCCTATCTGCAGGTTTTAAAGCCATGAGTGGGTTTCATTAATGGCCTCTCCTGTTTATGACATCATAATTAGAGTTGAGGAAAGGCACCTAACTACCGCGGTTCCACCATACTGAGAAAGTCAATAATGCAAGCCAAACAACTTCTCACACAATTGAGCCCTGTGGAAAATCTATATGCTCTGCTGCTCTATATCTTTATGGTGCTGTTTTAGAAGAAGGCACCTGATTTGTTAGTGTTTTGTCTCCCACTTTTAACTAATCCCTCTGAATTGATTATCACCCGAACACAAGAGCTATCATTTAGTGTGCATACAGTAGCTTCCACAGTGTAGACACTGTGGGATGTGTCTTCTGTCTGCAGCACAGCTTGGGAGGCCGAGCCTTGTGGCGATTTACCTGATCTATAATTTTTTTTGTGCTCCACCTCATGTACATGCAGCGACTCCTGTAAATACCCTACCAGGCTGACCGCTACGCCTGGGTTATTTGTATGGAGCAGGTCATGGGGGATATTACCTTAGATTGGTTTCCCAGAAAATAACTCTGCCATGCGGTCTATTTGGCTTTTTCCTGAATATCTGTCAGGCAGGATTGTACGCAGTTACACAGAGAACAGTTTGACTACACACAAATACAACCTGTTATTTTTTACCCACCCATCTGTCTTTTTAATTAAAACAACAACAACAAACAGCTAAGGGAGCACTAGCACTTCCAGAAGAATATGTACAGGTGCAGGCTGCACCTTAGATGATGAAAGATGTTGTTCTATTTTAAAAGCTTGTTGCAACTGAACATATTTTCAATGTCTGGCACTTGTGCCAAACTCTTGATATGTGTTCTGTGCTGTAGTGTGAGACAACAGCTTTTAGGGAGGTGTTGTTGAACATAATAGTGCGGATGGCCTTTAAATGCTCAGCAGATGGTGTTCCTCTCAACTAGAGACAAGTCAGGTTTTATTTATTTATAGCCCAATGCTGCAAAGCATGCCTTAAAGCACTCCACAAAAAGAGATGAAAAATTGACTTAACCTAAAAAAAAAAAGATTTAAAATTAAACTCGTTCCTTGTTGCTGCTTTAAGCTTTTAGTATTTGTAACACAACCCCTTGTTCACACCGAGGTCACAACTGTCATTTGATGGGTGCTTTAAAATGCGCCATGAATAGTTGATGCCATTCAGTGTAGCCCAGGCTTGAATGTAAATAAGACGCACCTGACTGGGACACTGTTTCAAGGGTCAGACTGGCTCCAGCTCCGTTTAATGTAAACTTGTATTTTGCACGTCTCCTGTCGGCCCTTGTGTAACAAGACTGCCACCTTTAAACCTATAGGATTCCTGCAGCCATCTCATTCATTTACATGACGGCAGTCTGTGAATGCAATGAAGATGTCAATGCAGAGGGTTCCAGAAAAGCAATGCAAGTTAACAGACAGGTATAGCTTTTGGTGCGACACGATGCTATCAGATGAAGGTGCTGTGATGGCCAGTCAGTTACACGGCCATTCATCACGTTTTTCACAGTGGACCATTTGGTTATACAAATTCTTTATTTCTCCTTGATATTATAACAGCTTTTCAGCACCATACTACAAAAACATTTGCAGAAGTTCAACATTTGAGAAACCTTCAAACTCACAAACCTAATCAAACTGGATTGAGCTAATATTAGCATGCTAGCATGGTCACAATGATAATTCTAACGTGGTAAAATTTAAAATGTCTTCTATCAGGTTTTCATTGTTTGCATATTAATTTTTGCCACCCATAACTCAACAAAAAGTCAGCATTAGGAATAATATTACTTTTGCCGGTGTTTGTTTATGATAACTCGCAGTTACACTACGACCTGATGATTTCTTAAGGGGATCACTAATGTCGATGACATTCTTCCACAGGGGACACTAAATGTCTAACCAAAATGTAATTTAAATCCAATCTCACTTCTACTAACCAACTGTTCGACTACAATGTGAGCAGAGGTTTAAACACCTCATCAAAAATAATTCCTCAGGGAAAACGCTGACAACAAAAGTAACCTCTCCTACAGGTTTTAGCTTATAGGTAAGTCTCACATTGCATTATGAAAGCAGTGTTAATGAGACCAGGAAAACATGTTGAGATGACAGCAGTCTAATGACTTCAATGACAGTATACAGGCACTGGTGTAATCACATCTAAATGTCAGACACCATAAGGCCTGGTGCATAATGGCTCCAGATTGATATCTCCCTCGTCCCTTAATTAAGAAATGCAATTTTTGCTTAAAAGGTATTGATTGTAGTTTAAAGCAAAAGCAAGTCATCAAACTAAAAAGTGTAAAGCAGACCCTGGAGTCATAACAGACTGGATCAGGAAACAAAAGACATGCAGCTGCTCACTGGTTGGCTGCGTAGATGAAGTTTATATAAGAAGTCAGGGGTTAAATATGTGCTGGAACCATCAGGGCATCATAGTTGATCATCGCTTATGACAGATACTCGCAAGGTGCAGGTGTCACCCATTAATCAAAGCAGTCTGGGAGGCACGTGAGAAGCAGTTTTTTCTGGGTAACTGAATCCCCCAGATGAGGTACGTCACTTACTTTGCTGGGCAAGAGATGAACCAGTGCAGGTAGCGAGACAACGGATAGTTATATATCATGAATAAACTAGGCCACTGAGAGCAGAGTGACAGGCTTAGCTACACAGAGCAGAGTGTGATGCCAGGATGGGACGTCTACCCCCGGAGACTCTACACCCTCTGGCTGGCCTTCTGGGGAGATTAAATGTTTTCTGCTTGGGATCCAACATGTGCTTCTGTCAGCGTAAACCTCACTTAGCTCATATCAGTTCATCCTTGACTGGGAAACCCAACCTATGTGACTGAATGAACCAGTATCATAATTAAATCATCAGAGCTTCGCTTTGACTGTGACTGCAACCCAAACCACAGCAGGAGATGGGTAAGGGGAGCACGGCTGTGCTGGCCGGTGATGACAGTGAAACCAGGAGCTGAGAGCCTCTATCATTAGTCCTGCTTTGAAGAATATTATGAGGTAATGGTGACCCACCTAACACCCAGGTAGAATATATCTGGATATCTGCACTATTGCCCTCTTACTTACTTTTACAGCACCTTTACTTACCTCACCCCTTTTAAACCTTGTTCAAACTTCAGTCTGCTGATTTCCTTCACATTCTCAAACTTACAATAACGAAGCTATACCATCATAATACAGACAGAAATTGAATGTTCTGAAACCCTCGACCTCCTGGAGCCTGCAGTCATGTCTCTTCTGTTACCCTAATGCCTAGTGGCTTGTTGCACTGCATGTGTGATGACTGTGGGCCTACCAGAGGCTTATCCTGTTGAACAGAGGATATTAAAGGGGGGTAGTTGCAAAGGCCAGTGTTTAATTTGACCTCTGCCTGCCCTCTTCTCTAGTGAGGTGGCTCAGAGAAGCAGGATGGTGGTTTGGGCAGTTGGTGATGAATGAGTGCATTTGGTGGACAGATTGTTACAGTTCCACACTAATTGAGAGGTCAACACACAGAGCAAACGTGGTAATTGAGTCACTTGACTGGCCTATGGAGCTTAGCGCAGCTCCTTTGACCCTGTAGGCTGCCCTGGAGCCGACAAGAGAGCCCCTCCAGCTTCTGGTTTTACTCTGGCATCCAAAAGACATTCATCCTTTGTGTATTGGGCTTGGATGTGTTTATTTATTTGTTGTTTATTCTATATGTCTTAGGTCATAGATGGATTTAGAGGTATTTGAGTGATATCTTTTTAATGAAAGTACCTCTGTAAAGGCAGTCGGCAGTGAAAAGGTTTGTTTTCCCACATATTGTCTGACTACACGTCAATGAGCAAATCACTGGCATAATTACAAAATTGTGTTTTGTTTCTACTATTGTTTATTTATTTGCTACACATTTGTGAGACTACACAAATATGGAAATCATGTGTTGCAATATTTCTACAGTCTGTTCTATTACTATGTATTATTGTATTGTATTGTCTTGGCCTTTTCCTTGGTGTGTTAAATTATTTTGCGTTTTTCTAAATTTTACATACAAATCATTTTCTTCCACCCTTCTAATACAGTATAATGGTCTATTTACATTCTTCAGAATTATCAGAAGCTCACTGAAGCAGAGCAGCAACTCTCATTTTTTTTAATGTATTACTTTGCATCTAATTATTGATGAATCTTCTTTAAAATATCAGAAAACAACTCCATAAAAAAATCCTAGATTCTCAGAGGCCAAGCTTTACAAATGTCCAGCTAGAGTTTGGATGATGCAAATTCTGAAACGACTTCTCTTACATAGAAAAACAGGTGAAGTTAAAACTCAAGTAACACGTGTAGGGCATATGGCTTCATTGTGATACCAGCAACCCTGATGAAGACACCAATCCAGTATTCTCTTCATAATACACTGCCTGGCCAAAAAAAATGTCGCCGTCAAAAAAGTCACACCCTCTCATATTTTGTTGGACTGCATTTAGCTTTGATTACAGCATGCATTCACTGTGATATTGTTTTGATGAGTTAATGCAATATCACAAGTTATTTCCATCCAGTGATGCGATATTTTTTTCATATTTTTCATCAAGATCTTGCATTTATGATGATGGAGTCTGACCACTATGTAAAGCCATCTGCAGCACTCATTGAGATTGTTCTTTCAAAGAATTTCAACGAGTTTAAGGTCTGGACTCTGTGGTGGCCAATCCATGTATGAAAATGATGTCTCATGCTCCCTGAACCTCTCCCTCACAATTTTAGCCCAGACATTGTCATCTTGCAATATGCCCGTGCCTTTGGAGAATAAATAATCCATTGATGGAATAACCTGGTCATTCAGTATATTCAGGTAATCAGCTGATCTCATTCTTTGGACACACACTGTTGCTGAACCTAGACCTGACCTGAATGGGCATATTCCAAGATGACAATGTCAGGATTCATTGGGCTAAAATTGTGAGGGAGAGGTTCATACAAATCAGAAATGTGTATTTTCAGTAAATTTTTTAGTTTGACTATAAAAGTTTCATATAATGTCATCTTCTGTTTGATATTTTAAGTACCACATTCTTTTCTTTTTCCTTCTGTCAACACTTTGTTGTCAGAGCCTCATTGATTTTGCAGCTGAACTAGTGTCTTTGTGGTGGCCACAGAGCTCCGTGTTATCAGGCGGACTTTGCATTCGCCTTGCTCCTGAAACATGCTCAACTGAGACTTGGGCAGAACACCATCCATTTGCACCTAATGGCCACCACCTTTAAATGTGGTGAGTTGTGAACTGCAGCCTGTGAGTCATTGTTTGTGTGTGTGCACGTGTGAAAAGCTACAAGGACAAATGCATTCTGCATTTAATGAGTGTGGGCCAAAGGGAACCAGGGTAGTTAAAACTAAGAGTTGGTAAGACTATTTTTTCCCTTGTTACCTGACTCTTCTGTTGCACCTTTAAACTGCAACATGCCACTAAACTACTCTGATGGTCTCACAGGACAGATGTAGAGGCTGCAGCCTGGTGCGAATTGGATTGATGGAGCACATTAAACTCTGAGCTTCATCCTGCTTAAATGCTTTTGGACTTTCAATCTTTTCAGCAACAAAACAGTTTGAAGACCGCAGACTGTAGAAGATACATCCATAGGATTGTGGATTGTCATTTGAACTGTGTTTGGATGTCATCAGCAACTTGTTTGTTTATTTGTTTTATTGATGGCTGGGTATTTCTTTGTTTAACTCAACACATTTTCCAAAGATCTGTCTGATTGTCCATCATTCTCCTCCAACCCGTCTTAATCTTGACTAAGATGTGATTGTTCTAATGCACAAATATGTGAATGTTGTAATTACCATTCACACAAACGCAGCAGCTTCATTTATATGCTGCTGCTGATAAGCCACGAGCTTGGCAGAGAAACAATGGCTGAGACCACCAGGGGCCCGCCAGCACCAGGGACATAAGATCGTTCTGCCTCCTTCATCAATGCAGACGACCAACAAAAGCGGCCTGTCATTCACTGCACACTGGCGTTTTTAATTAATTTTCAGTCAGCTATCCTCAGCGTGCTGGTGTTGTGATTTGACCCCCAGATTTTCCCATGAATGTTTACTTTCTCTTGAGTCCTTGCTGTCAGAAGGTCAGTGGTGCAGGTTCCCGGAGCTGGAACCCCTTTTTCTGTATCGATGAACTCAGGAGTACTGTTGAACTAACCAGGAAAAGTAGATGTGAGAATACAGATGCCAAGAGGGAAAAGCAATTCAGATATATTTTAAGAGGTATATGCTAAATGGGATAGAGAGTAATAATCCTGAACAGGTTCTGTGAAGAGTTGAGCAGCGTGTGACCTAATATCAGCAGTCACCATTCCAATTGTTTCTATCATAGTTGTATTTGTCATTATCATATTTATAAAAAGAACAAAACAAAAGCAATCAACATATTAAGCTTTCTCAGGATGTAGTTTATCATAACATCAGACGAGATGCTCCACAGTGAAGAGTGTCACATGAGCGCAAATCTGGATAAGCCGGATCAGTGTTGATCAAACTGCTGTTGCGTTAAAACCATTCTGAGTTGGACTAATCCACAGGAGTGGTCACACCCGCTTAGTCTGAAAATCTATAGGTCTGTATGCTTCTACCTTGTACCTCCACTAGACTGTGATCTGCAGGCACTTTGGAGGATGAAAGGAAGCGGGACTAGTTATTTTTGTTGAAGGTTCCAACTGTGTTCAAGGAGGCTTTTTAAATAAGTGCCCTTGACCTATTCTTTGGTTTATCCCTGCTGTCTTTTTACCCCTCTTTTGTCACTGTTGGAGGCTAAATTTAGTCTGATTAGCTAATGGCTACTGCACTGTCAGAAAGGGGGACTTTACTGCAACTGTAGAGCTGTCTTCAAACCCTTGGAATTATGTGGTCTGCTCTTCTTCTTCGTCAGAGGAGATTAGAGCCGGACTTCAAATGAGCTTGAGACTGTAAAAGACATTTTGATCATGTCCTCTTCAAGTTTATTATATTATCCCCTAAGAACGCCCACCCATTTATCAATAAAGGATAATTATGTGCATTATGACACAAACCAAGTGGACCGGTGTTACCTTGGGTTCCTCCTTCCGAAGTGTACCACCAGACTTAAACAAAATTCAAAGGAAATACCCAAGAAAAATGTATTTTGTCAGGCACTAAATTTCTTTCTTTTAGAAAAAGAAAAAAACAGAGAAAATCTTCACTTATCTAGGATGGAATTATTTCAGCAAGCTTTTGAATCTGGCCCTTGTGGCTGGGTAAGATGTCCTCTGGTCTCTTAAAGCATCAGATCTAATGGTGGACCATTTTACTCACAATTAATAGAGCTCCCCAAGAGACCAGGAGCCTATAGACTTGTGGAAATACTGTAGCAGCCTTCAGGCAGCTGGCTAGATGTGACTTTCTTCCCCGTCACTCACATTTGTCGTAATGGCACAAGAGCCTCACTGGCTATTCCCTAATGCTGTGTGTATGCATGAGAGTGTGTGAGCCCACTGCCCCAAGCATGTCTCATTTCAAAGTGCTGTCACTCCCTGCTTCCTGGCATCTATTAACACCCACCATTATCATGCTAATCTACATTGTATGATTACATAAAGTAATTTATGCACAGTTTTATTCAATGGCTGCACAGGGATGCGTGCCTCTATTGTTGAATGTTTTAAAAAGAACATTTCCTGATAGTCGCGCTCCTTTTTATGGGCTCTTTTCTTTGAATTTGTTTTGCTTTCTCGCACTTTTCACACTTGTTCTGTGAGTTTATCAACAGGATTTGAGAAAGCTCTCAAAAAGATTTGAGGGCTTCTGCCTGTTGAGAAAATAAAAGCTAAAATCGCCAACTGAGCCATGCCTATTTGTTCATGAGGAGACGATGAGTCGAGATCAGTTTCCTCACAGTCCTCGTTAGCTTCATATTGGAAATGGTAAAATGTGTTTTGTGTTGAAAGCAGAGGGCACGAGATGAGCTCTCTTCCTCATTTATTCACAGCTAGTGGAGTAATTAGGAATGCAGAGGGCTGTTAAATTAAAACTGAATTGCACTTATTAACATTTTAACTACCAACCCCACCCTCTTTAGACACTAAACAAGGACAGTTTCAGCTCTACTATGCCTGAAGAATCCCGCTGAGGGGACTCTTTATGTATCTCTAAAACAAAGACGTTCTTTAAAGTAAGATCTCCCTTTTGTTTAAACAACCAAGCATTTAACATTCAGTGTAATATGCCAAGGCTTCCACCATGCTGTCAGGAGACGCACCACCAGAGCTTCTCAAACTCTTTGCTTAATGGAACACTATTTGTGGTCAGATTGGAAAGCTAATGGTGGTCCCTTTGAGGGTAACTCTCCAAATTAAATAGCATGGATTCACATCTGTCAGACAAAACCAGGAGGCTCTTTGTAATCAATGACCCAAACCGAGAGAGGCTCCACGGGGGGCACCTCCACTAAGATGGCAGGAAGCGTAAGGAGCCACCAGGGACAGGGGCGGCTCACCTGCACTAACAGCCACTGCGCTGGTATTGGGGAGCGGGCTGCAACCTGGGAGGGAGCAGCAGAAGGGTTAATGTACGTTTATAGAACAGGTCAAACTACTTAAGCCAAGCACTGATTTATAATGCAGGAGTGCAATGTGACTAAACTGTAAAGGGAATTCTTGTTTTTCTGTGCAAACATTGCCGTCGGTGTTGTGTTAAAATGTTGAACCCCATTAATTTTATCACTCCCCCTCTCTTGTTTCTCTACGTCTTTAAATTTTGTTTGGAGGAGCGACTAGCAAGGCCTCCCGCTGTTCTGGAGAATTTCCTCTCGTTGTTAATTTTCCCTGCTCCATATGGCGCCACAGACACTTCACCTGCAGGCTGTAGCAGGCCGTGCGGCAGCCAGCAGACATCCTCAGGCTCAGGCTGTCATTTACACAGGCCTGTGCATCTGTCTGAGCAGAAAAGAACACAGTAGAACAGACACAGCTCTTCCCTTCACCTCACAGCCAGTCCGATGCCATCCACTTTACAAAGTCAGACACAATGTCTGAAATATGGAAAAGCTAAGACAACGCTCAGGTCGTGCAATCAGCTCACATTCCCACTACCAGTTTGAAAATGTTATAGGGGAAGATTGCCAGAAATATCACAGCAAATGTGTATGTTGGTATGTGTGTGTGAGAGAGTGTGTTTTCAGGGGGTATGGAGTTTGCCGATGGCAGAGCCATGGAAGAGAGGGCTTCATCCTGGCTTGTCATTGATTAGAGAAAGGTCTTTAATTCCATCCCACCCCATGTTGTGATTCATTTGCATTCTGTGTCAGGAGGTAATGGAGTTTCATTCTGTGGTTTGCGTTTGAAAATCTTGAGATGTGGTCTAATGTGCGTGCAGCCGCCAGCAAAAAGCGTTCTGATTTATTACATCTCTCGTGTTTGCTCATTTTTTCCCCTTCTTTCGTGTCTTGGGGTAGAACTATGTGTTTTTACGGTTTGGAAAGAGAAGAGGTGCAAAAACTCCCAAGATATTTGTCATGATTGTTATCACACAGATGAACATCCAAAGCAGAGATATTTGCAGAAGGACTGCAATTTTGTCTTCACGATGAAATCATCTGATCCATTCAACAAACACTTTCTTCATCTGCCTTAGTGCCCTTTATCTGGAACCAATCGTCTCGTGAAAGATGTAAGTTATTGGTATATTTTAAGTTACAGTGATGTTGAGAATTTCTTAATATCTACTCTCTGATTTTACTGTCTTTAAAAACAGTTTTCCACAAATTTTCATTTGGTTTTACTTTATTCATTCATAAGCATTCATAGGCAGCAGTAAAACATTAGATTATTTTGTACATGGGCTGCTCTGAGCACTCACTGTCCCTTGTTATTCCAGGACATGCCCTTATTTTTTCAGGAATCTTTAAAGATTTCTCTTCACAGACATTTGATTTTTCCATTATGTCTGAGATGAGATATGAGGATAGGGGAAACTACCAGCCAGAATGGATCGTGGGTTGGTGAGTTGATTTGGTTTTCTGAGCGAAGTTGGGAAAACGTGGTGTTAAAATTTGTCAACCTCTTGGGGAGGCCGTGTTCAGGGTCACAGCTAAATCTGTGTGCTGCGGACAAAAGGCTAGCCCATAATTCCAGTACAGACGAGCAGAGAGCTGACCTCAGTACAGCTGAGGCCAAATCATAGCGATTTCTGGCCACCCGACAGATCGTCAGCGGGATAACAATGTAGACTAGCGTACAAATAAGAGGCTCTCTCTCTTCTTTTCTCCGTTTCTTCTCGGCCCGTCCGTGGAGACGCCTGAATGTCCTTGCATAGTGACCGTCTCAATACATTTCTTTTTTATTTGCCCTCAAATGAACATCCTTGTTAATAAGAGAGTGTGCAGCTTTATAAGTGGAAGATTAGCTTTTCAGTGCTTCCTCACAAATGCTGGCCTGTCAATTAAAAAAACTCAATAAATATATGAAATGGCAAGGACTGCACTCTTACAGCTGCTATCAATCTTCATCCACATATTGATTTCCTATTATATCAAAGTGTTGTATCTACATGCAATCATGTTAATAGATCTTACCTATTGTGAGTCATGGCTCATTCATCTGATAAATATGTAAATTAAAATGTTTTATAGTTGATAGCCAGCGTTAATCTCATTTGGATGTCTTAAACCAAATTAAATGAGAAAGTGCAGCATGTAGCAGTTTGGAAAGTGTGCCGTGAATTCATCTCTGAATTAAAAAGGAAATGAGCAGGGAACTGAAGTTGCTTTTTATTACAAATGTTAATGAAAAATGTTATTGACTTGAACAAATAGAGAATACACCTGGAAATGTATATTAAAACCCCTTTCCAATTTCTTTCTCTGTGTAGTTTGCAATTATAGTTATTTCAGCAATAGTGGGGGAATTAATTTTGCGTGCAGACTGATAATGTTACCAGTGTAAGAAGAATGGATATTGTGTTGGATAGGGGGTCTCTGGGTATTTACAAGCAGTGGAGAGAGCAAAGCTTTATTTAATTGAAAGAATGAATCAATAACAGCTGTGGCGCTTTTATCAGAGAAGGTCTTGCAAAATGAGCAAGTAATTTAGTGTGGACACTCCAAGGCCCAGTGGATCTCTGACTGAAGGTGTGTATTTTGGGTAGAAGTCAATCAAATATATGGCTGCATGCAGTTGAGTGTTCTAAAAACACATTACAATGATGAACATTTCCTTGGATGGTTAGCTTCAATGGTTTGCTGAGGAGAGACAGAAATTAATGGTTAATATTTCTTGATTGAGTCATTAACAGTAAAACAATAATCTGACAGTATGTTTTAGTGAGTTTCAAAAGTTTAAAACTTATACTTATTTTGCAGAAACTCTTTCCTCTCTGAAGTGAAGTTTTGCACATCAGTAGAAACACACTGACGTTTTTTCACTGGTGACTTTTTATAATCCAGTCTTTCATCACTGCAGCATTTTGGTAAATTTTTTCTGAGTTCCCACTTATGCATCATTGCTCTAACACCATCACTGAGATATTTCTTCTTTTTTTTTTTTTTTAAATCATTCTTTAAGGTAAATTAGTCTCTTTGTGTACTGGCAGACATCCCAATATGTAAATTCATGTGCTAATTCACAACATGATTTCATTTGAACTTGGAAGCAAATGAGATTTTAATTGAAAATAAGATCCTCTGTAGTCTCTCACTGGAGATGTATGACAAGGGAATGATACTTTTCACAGATTGTTTTAAGAGACAAGGGGACTTTTTTCCTCCTTTCAAGTCATTTATGAAAAGATTGTATGTATTCTCAACCTGCCATTTCCCCACATCGAGCAGGATAGTGAAAATGCACTGTGAAATTAAAATTGTGCTTCAAGTCCTCGTCAGTACGAAAGGGTGGGCTATTAACATTTGTGTATTTTCATTATGTTAATGGTGTTAAAACATGTCCACAGATTGCCACCAGTGGTGCAGTAATTTTGTCTTGCTGATCATAAAATGTCCGAGTGGGTCATTTTGATTATGACACACTAATTACCTATTGCCTTTCCCCTCTGTTTATTCTCCCCCCGTCAAACTCACAGACCTACACTCTTTAATGGTAAGCTTTTATGAGTTGGAGAAAAGAAAATAGCAAAATAAGATCTCTGCCTATGCTCCTGACGGCTATGTTACACACATGCTTCACTGCTTCCCCTTAAACTTCCTAAATTGTGTTTCACAATAAATAGATGCCCAAGCCTTTAACTGCCAGTATTAGATTAGATACCATTAGATGTAATAGAAAATTCTCCCCCCTGTAATATTTTCATAAGAGTTTGAGGCATTTGATTAATCTGACCACATTTTATTGCATTAATGATTTTTCTCCTTTCTGCTCTGCTGTAAAGACATTGTATACAGGCTAATGCTGTTTTCTCTCTCTCCTCTCTGCTCGCTCTCATTCATCCTCAGACGTTATTGCAATGCATTGTTGATGAGGTGAGTCGGCGTCTTATGTGCTTTCACTCCTAAAGTCATTCCTAATGGAGTGGAAACCTTATATTTTGTTTCCTAATGAAGCACAGGAGTGGCAGGCAGCTCCGCTTGGGCTGTCCTGTGGCTGCCTGCAGGTTGGAGCCACCGGCCCGAGCCAAGCTGCTCAGAGGGAGCCAGCAGGGGACGCGGCGCCGGGACAGCAACCACATGAACCCCAACATAGGCTACAGCTAATATGTAGACAAAAATCTAAAAAAAAAATATGCAGTGGTACAGGAAGTTTACAGACATGTCAAATAAAAGCACACCGTGACAATTAAATTATAGAAAGTTCTGAATTTTAAAAAGAATAGACGTCAACAAGAATTTAGGCTAAACATCAGGCAGAAAATGATTCAGTTCATTTAGAAAGAGAGATTGTTTTAGTTATAGTAACAACTCATCTTGTTTTATAAACCATTTGTGAGTTTTGTTTTAAACTTAATTTAATACCTGTAGTGTCAAAATGAAGCAGCACATTAAGATGAAACAGCTTGCTTGTCTTTGTTGAAAGCTGAATCTTAATATGTGAAATCTTGTCTGTAAAAGTGACTTTTTTGAATGAGGGTTACAGTTTGTCATGTGTGGCAGGCTATGATGTTTCTTTGCTGTCAGATTCCTGCTTTTCCAATGAGCTTTTACTGTTTATGTTAAGCTAAGCTGACTGATGCCTTTTAATGAGTTTTGAGAGTGTTATTAATGCTTTACATCGGCCTTCAAGTGCATATTAAAACCTCAAATAAGACAACGCAAAAGCATAAAAAAACAGTAAGGAATTGCAAATGAAATCAACAACAGAGTAAACAGGACAACACGTCAGAAATCATAACTCATAACAGAAATGACACAAAGGTAGGTACCTGGTTTGAACGATCATAAACAAAGAGAGGGTTAAAAATAAGTCTCGTAAGTTTTCGGTGCGCTTTTTGACACAAGGAGAATAATACTTCTCATTGGTTTTCCCTTGAAAATACATCTTGATATCAGTCCAATCAGCACAGATTGGACGGATATCCAATCTGTGCTGAGGACCTGCCTCAGCACAGATTGAGGCAGGTTTGGTGAAGACCTGCCTTTTCCAATAGATGTTAGGTGCATTATGATGTTCGTCATTGGAATTTGCACTTCATTTTATATAAGGTGAAATAAGTTAGATTAATCATAACATGATAAAGTGAATGTTAACGTTTATCTCTACATTGTACATGAGTGAATATATTTTATGTTCCTCTACTGATAAAATACCAGCATCAGTGCAAACAATGGCGCAGCTTATGTTTATACGCCACATTAAAATGCAAAAAATATACTCTGTTTCTACAGCCAGTCTGACTAAATCACAGTAGAACAGAAGTATTTTCTGGCTAAAATTATACATTTTTAATCACCAAACAATGTGAGGATTTGATGGCCTCGTTCACTGATTAAAGCTCTATTTAAATAGAACCTAAAGTGATAGGTCTGTCCATGGAGAGTCAACAGAAATGTCTCTGAGCTATTCTGGGCTGAGGTTTCACAGCAAGGTCACTTTTAAAACAAAATGTCTCCTCTGGTATCTAGGTCACAGCACACTCTGATACTTTCTCCAAAACTTCATTCCTCCCTTCTTTCCTTCCTACCACGGTTTATAATTAAACACACACAATTATCCCAAATTTAATGGGATTTCAGAACCAGGCTTTTATTTAAGAGGTAATGAATAATATTTTAATTGCATATGTAACTGTGAGATCGAAATGTGCTTCTCTCCTAACGTGTAATTACTAAACTGCAATTTTCTTCACTGATATTTGGAGAATGCGATCAATAGCTGGCAAGTGTACTTTTTCCACTATTTTTAAGGACACTGTGTAACGGTTACTAATGGTGAAATGATCCAGTGGGGAAAAGAGGGAACATAAGCAAAGCTAAAACATATGGACAGTGTCCTATTGTTTATTGATGTCTGTAATTAATGATATAATGCATGCTGCTGAAGTAGTTTGACCTCTGAACCGATCATTATTCAGAATGTAGCAGCATCAATCAAACTGTGCTTTTCTCAGATCTATTTCTCTACACCCCCTCAGGGACAG